>JAVIAB010000046.1:36357606-36507606 GCA_032433765.1 Megaustenia siamemsis | reverse complement strand
TCTTCTCATGATATGCCCTCAAAAAACAGTACATTGTTTTTATCTGATGTTTTTAGGAGCTCCCTTTTTGTGTTGGCCTTTTTGAGAATTTCTTTATTGGTCTTTCTAGCTGCCCAATGAACTTTAAATATTATTCTGAGAAACTCCATCTCTGTGGCTCTAATCGTCTTATCTTTTGTTTGTTCCATGATTAGTTTCCATAGGTCAGAATTGGCTCTTTATTGCATCAGTGAACTATCTTTCTCACTTCTATTGACATAGATTTATTGCTTAAGAAGCCTGAGCTATTTTGCTTTTTTTTTATTTCGGTGATGCATCTTCCGTCTGATGTTATTATTGTGACCAAGTAATTGACGCGTTGCACTAAGAAAAAGCCAGGTTCGAATAATCAGAAGACTTAAATACTGAACATGGAGAAGGAATAATAATATGGAATGCAACAACGCGGGATGATAGTTGGAAATGAAATATCAAATAGTTGGGACTTGTAACACAATCATCACCAGAAAGCATTCTTCGTAGAGTATTAACACAATCATCACCAGAAAGCATTCTTCGTAGAGTCTTAACACAATCATCACCAGAAAGCATTCTTCGTAGAGTCTTAACACAATCATCACCAGAAAACATTCTTCGTAGAGTCTTAACACAATCATCACCACAAAGCACTCTTCGTAGAGTCTTAACGCAATCATCACCACAAAGCATTCTTCGTTGAGTCTTAACACAATCATCACCACAAAGCATTCTTCGTTGAGTCTTAACACAATCATCACCAGAAAACATTCTTCGTAGAGTCTTAACACAATCATCACCAGAAAGCATTCTTCGTAGAGTCTTAACACATAGGATTAACTGGAGGAGATGAGAATGTAAACCACCTTAATGATTGGATTAATGAGACAGTAACTGGAGGAGATGAGAATGTAAACCACGTTAATGATTGAATTAATGAGACAGCAACTGGAGGAGATGAGAATGTAAACCACCTTAATGATTGGATTAATGAGACAGTAACTGGAGGAGATGAGAATGTAAGCCACCTTAATGATTGAATTAATGAGACAGTAACTGAAGGAGATAAGGATGTAAACCACCTTAATGATTGGATTAATGAGACAGTAACCGGAGGAGATGAGAATGTAAACCACCTTAATGATTGGATTAATGAGACAGTAACCGGAGGAGATGAGAATGTAAACCACCTTAATGATTGGATTAATGAGACAGTAACCGGAGGAGATGAGAATGTAAACCACCTTAATGATTGGATTAATGAGACAGTAACTGGAGGAGATGAGAATGTAAACCACCTTAATGATTGGATTAATGAGACAGTAACTGGAGGAGATGAGAATGTAAACCACCTTAATGATTGGATTCATGAGACAGTAACTGGAGGAGATGAGAATGTAAACCACCTTAATTATTGGATTAATGAGACAGTAACTGGAGGAGATGAGAATGTAAACCACCTTAATGATTGGATTCATGAGACAGTAACTGGAGGAGATGAGAATGTAAACCACCTTAATGATTGGATTCATGAGACAGTAACTGGAGGAGATGAGAATGTAAACCACCTTAATGATTGGATTCATGAGACAGTAACTGGAGGAGATGAGAATGTAAACCACCTTAATGATTGGACTCATGAGACAGTAACTGGAGGAGATGAGAATGTAAACCACCTTAATGATTGGATTCATGAGACAGTAACTGGAGGAGATGAGAATGTAAACCACCTTAATGATTGGATTCATGAGACAGTAACTGGAGGAGATGAGAATGTAAACCACCTTAATGATTGGATTCATGAGACAGTAACTGGAGGAGATGAGAATGTAAGCCACCTTAATGATTGAATTAATGAGACAGTAACTGAAGGAGATGAGAATGTAAACCACCTTAATGATTGGATTAATGAGACAGTAACCGGAGGAGATGAGAATGTAAACCACCTTAATGATTGGATTAATGAGACAGTAACCGGAGGAGATGAGAATGTAAACCACCTTAATGATTGGATTCATGAGACAGTAACCGGAGGAGATGAGAATGTAAACCACCTTAATTATTGGATTAATGAGACAGTAACCGGAGGAGATGAGAATGTAAACCACCTTAATGATTGGATTAATGAGACAGTAACCGGAGGAGATGAGAATGTAAACCACCTTAATGATTGGATTAATGAGACAGTAACTGGAGGAGATGAGAATGTAAACCACCTTAATGATTGGATTCATGAGACAGTAACTGGAGGAGATGAGAATGTAAACCACCTTAATGATTGGATTCATGAGGCAGTAGCTGGAGGAGATGAGAATGTAAACCACCTTAATGATTGGATTCATGAGACAGTAACTGGAGGAGATGAGAATGTAAACCACCTTAATGATTGGATTCATGAGACAGTAACTGGAGGAGATGAGAATGTAAACCACCTTAATGATTGGATTCATGAGACAGTAACTGGAGGAGATGAGAATGTAAACCACCTTAATGATTGGATTCATGAGACAGTAACTGGAGGAGATGAGAATGTAAACCACCTTAATGATTGGATTCATGAGACAGTAACTGGAGGAGATGAGAATGTAAACCACCTTAATGATTGGATTCATGAGACAGTAACTGGAGGAGATGAGAATGTAAACCACCTTAATGATTGGATTCATGAGACAGTAACTGGAGGAGATGAGAATGTAAACCACCTTAATGATTGGATTAATGAGACAGTAACTGGAGGAGATGAGAATGTAAGCCACCTTAATGATTCAATTAATGAGACAGTAACTGGAGGAGATGAGAATGTAAACCACCTTAATGATTGGATTCATGAGACAGTAACTGGAGGAGATGAGAATGTAAACCACCTTAATGATTGGATTCATGAGACAGTAACTGGAGGAGATGAGAATGTAAACCACCTTAATGATTGGATTCATGAGACAGTAACTGGAGGAGATGAGAATGTAAACCACCTTAATGATTGGATTAATGAGACAGTAACTGGAGGAGATGAGAATGTAAACCACCTTAATGATTGGATTCATGAGACAGTAACTGGAGGAGATGAGAATGTAAACCACCTTAATGATTGGATTAATGAGACAGTAACTGGAGGAGATGAGAATGTAAACCACCTTAATGATTGGATTCATGAGACAGTAGTCTCCTCGATGAAAACCGAGCAGGACAACCACGCTTTCATTGATTCCAAAACACAGCAGAAGACTGGTTGGTAAAATCAATGATATTATACAGTAGGCCCAAAGAAATAATACAATCATATAAATGCATTAAAATGTGAAGCTGCAGTAAAGCTAATTGTAATGAGAAATGAAAACGAATATAGATTAAAAAAAATATAATTAAAACGGTATCGTTCAATCTTATGATACAAATTAGAACAACGTTTCGGCTCAATAGCCCTTCAGCAGGAACAAACATACAACTCACATACAGATTTATATTCAAATTAACATTTTACAAAATAATAAAAGTAATAATAATATATACTACTATTTATATTTTGTATGTTAAATACACATCTGTGTGTGTGTGTGTGTGCGTCGTGTTGTATGTTTGTTCCTGCTGAAGGCCTACTGAGCCGAAACGTTGTCCTAATTTGTGCCGTCCACTTATTTTGTAAAACTTTAACCGTACCGTTTTTTTTTTCTATTCTCTCTCTCTCTCTCTCTCTCTCTCTATATATATATATATATATATATATATATATATATATATATATATATATAATTGCTACAAAATATATACAATCAAGAACACGCGAATTTACTCTGTGTAGCACAGGTGAACAGGGGCAGATAACTGTAGTTCCTTACAACGATAACTATATACATGGGGATGCCAATATTATGCCTGTGCTTCGATAAGTGGTTTAATTAAGCAATTTAAATACACGCCGTCTACAATTAAATATTCAATATTGCATTAAATTTATACAAACTGCCCCTTCCCATGAAAAATCTTGTTATTTTTCTCCATTTTGTGAATAAAGTGATGAACAGATAACAATAAAACTAGACATTTATACATATAATAGGACATCATTGGAAACAAAATTAGTTCATTCAGAGCTTCTTAATTTAGCTTAACTAGTAGATTTATCACATCTTGATTTAGTTTATCTAGTCCATTTACTGCATCTTATGTCTATTTATTTAGTAGATGGATCACGTCATGAGTCTAAACATCTAGTTTACTACTACATTATAAATCTGTAATACTAATTTATGATTCTATAACTAATATCTGTAGAACTAATTTATGATTCTATAACTAATATCTGTAGAACTAATTCATTCTCCACGTATTTAACCAGTAGAACTATTTTATGATTCCATATCTAATATTTGTAGAACTAATTCATTATTTACATATTAAATCTACAGAAGTAATCCATTCTCCACATATTAAACCTTTAGAATTACTCCATTCTCCACATATTAAACCAATAGAATTACTCCATTCTCCACATATTAAACCTATAGAATTACTCCATTCTCCACATATTAAATCTATAGAATTACTCCATTCTCCACATATTAAATCTTTAGAATTACTCCATTCTCCACATATTAAATCTATAGAATTACTCCATTCTCCACATATTAAACCTATACAATTACTCCATTCTCCACATATTAAATCTATAGAATTACTCCATTCTCCACATATTAAACCTATAGAATTAATTCATTCTCCACATATTAAATCTATAGAATTACTCCATTCTCCACATATTAAATCTATAGAATTACTCCATTCTCCATATATTAAACCTATAGAATTAATTAATTCTCCACATATTAAATCTATAGAATTAATTAATTCTCCACATATTAAATCTATAGAATTACTCCATTCTCCACATATTAAATCTATAGAATTAATTCATTCTCCACATATTAAATCTATAGAATTACTCCATTCTCCACATATTAAATCTATAGAATTACTCCATTCTCCACATATTAAACCTATAGAATTAATTAATTCTCCACATATTAAATCTATAGAATTAATTAATTCTCCACATATTAAATCTATAGAATTACTCCATTCTCCACATATTAAATCTATAGAATTAATTCATTCTCCACATATTAAATCTATAGAATTACTCCATTCTCCACATATTAAACCTATAGAATTAATTAATTCTCCACATATTAAATCTATAGAATTAATTAATTCTCCACATATTAAATCTATAGAATTACTCCATTCTCCACATATTAAATCTATAGAATTAATTCATTCTCCACATATTAAATCTATAGAATTAATTCATTCTCCACATATTAAATCTATAGAATTACTCCATTCTCCACATATTAAATCTATAGAATTACTCCATTCTCCACATATTAAACCTATAGAATTAATTAATTCTCCACATATTAAATCTATAGAATTAATTAATTCTCCACATATTAAATCTATAGAATTACTCCATTCTCCACATTCTAAATCCATATATCGGCGATATCGCTGGTACCACTAAGACTGAAATAAGTCAGCGCTCGTGATTGATTGTCTCTATCAATCAATGAAATCATGTAATCGATCAAGATCCTACTAGATAGTTGTGTGTTTTTCGTGGAAGCAGACTGGTCAAAGTGTAAAGAGACTAAAAGGCAAGACCCCGCACAATTACAAGAAAACTAGGTTGAAATGGAATATACAGAATCGAAAGGTGTAGACATCGCAGTTTGCAAACCACAACACTAGAGCAACCACGTACGTTTAACACAATTGAATCTTTAACAAGGAATTCGTTGCAAACGTTGACAAATACAGAATATGAAAAGGTAAAAAAAAAAACTACGTATAAACGAACATACAAATACCATTTATTTTTAGAATCATAGATATGCTATTTGCCATATCACTGGACAGCTATCACTACTATTGTCCAACAAGGAAATAACTCTGGAGGCAAAACTGGTAATGTACAATACAATCTTCATCCCACCGTTGTGCTACCAATGCCAGACTTGGACCCTAGATGCTAGAACAATGAGAAAAATAACATCTACTGAGATGAAATGTGTCAGACGAATGACAGGAAACAGTCTGAGAGATAAGATCAGAAATGAAGAACTGAGAAAAAAGCTAGAATAACCCCCGCCAAAGAATATATAAAGGAGAAACGGATAAAATGGTTTGGCCACGTGACGAGGTAGTGTGATACAACTACAACCCAACGAGCCCTCATTAAACGTTGCGAGAACATCAGACCCAAAGGTCGACCACGAAAAAGTTGGATCGATGGAATATTAAGAGCACTAGGAAATATAACAGCAGCAGAGGCGAACAGAAGAGCAAAAGACTTCCCATCAGATTATATCTCCACTCGACGCTGAAAGGCAAATGAGGAAGGAAAGAAGATGATAGATATGCTACTCAAAGCAAAACTAATATACAACACAAGCTGAATAAGATGCATTACGAATCAGGCAAGAATTCAAAATAAAATCAGAATAGAATTAACAGAAGAACAATTTGATTTAGAAATCAAATATAGTAGGCGAGAAGTCATGTACTGCATGAGTTAACAGAATAAATATCCAAAAGTAAACAAACCAATTTATGCATGCCTCGTAAACTACACAAAGTGTTTTGACAGAATACAGCATAAACAAGTAATAGAATGCCTAAATATTATATACCTATATGATGCTAACATATGACTGATATTTTTTATTATACTGCGAACACACTGTATGGTGGTATATAAAAATAAGAACTTCACTGATTTATTAAAAATGAGTAAGACATAGTTGCATTCTAACATCATGTTTATTAAATTGATACACTGAGCAGATCATTAAGGACATCGTGGGGACGCCAGTCCTATAGAGTAATGAATAACGTAATAGCATAATCAATAACGTAATAGCATAATCAATAACGTAATAGCATAATCAATAACGTAAGATATGTTGAAGATGTTCTATTCTATATATCGACCTTTCAAGCCGTAGACGGCCATTAAGGCATAGACCCAGATACTCTTTCCTGTTTCGAAATTTTCTTTCTAGCAGTCTCAACTTTGCAACTTTGCAACTATCTTTTATCAAATCTCGCCATTTGTCTATATTCTGTGCAAACGTCTCGATCTCATCGAGGGAGCCGATTCCTGATGCCCTTGCCTCCCTGGGTCACCCTCAATTCCTCCTACTTGTAGTTTACCACTTGAGAGCTTTCTTTGCTATTCGGTTATTATCTCTTCTCATAACATGTCCAACATAAATTATTGTCTTTTCTTGATTACTGATGATATTAGTGGTTGAGTTGATACCCTATTACAGGAACAAAATCCAGAACTAAAACTAGTTAATCCAATTAATAAAACAAGCAAAGATTATGGTGCAAATATTAAAAAGACTATACAACTATGTTTATAAGAAGAGAAAATGGACAGAATATTCAAGTTGATATCAATGTACACGGTAAGAGCCTATACCGAGTTCAAGATAATAGGTATATTCCACATGTTATTCAACAAATTATGAAAAATGTAACATAGGAAGTAAACAAAAGAACAGGAATGGCACACGTTTACCAAAGTGAAAAATATACTTACATCAAAGCAAATAACACATAAATGAAAATACGAATAATAAGAAGTAATATCTGCTCTACATTCCTGTACGATTAAAAAAACTTGAACACTAAGTAAGAAAACGGAACAAAAAATCGAAACCTGTGGTATGTGGATTTATTGAGAAATGCGGAGCGTTGGGTGGTAGAAAAACAAGATAGGACAGTTTAGAATCAGCCACAATTTTAGAAAATACTTAAAACAATTGGGAGCCGCGATAGCTCAGTTGTTAGTGAACTGGACTACAAAGGGCAAAAGGGGTTCGATCCCAACTGACAACTTTCGGGTTCACCCAGCCTTAAATGGGTACCGGATTTTTTCCTTGGAAAGTAAAGCAGCACGGGCGTAATACCGACCACATTACCCAAAAAAATCATGTGCTGAAGGTCTAAAGTTTATGGTCACTAACACCATATTCCTTGTACACCACTTGGCGTGACGGGTCACTAACACCATATTCCCTGTACACCACTTGGCGTGACGGGTCACTAACACCATATTCCCTGTACACCACTTGGCGTGACGGGTCACTAACACCATATTCCCTGTACACCACTTGGCGGGACGGGTCACTAACACCATATTCCCTGTACACCACTTGGCGTGACGGGTCACTAACACCATATTCCCTGTACACCGCTTGGTGGGACGGGTCATTAACACCATATTCCCTGTACACCACTTGGCGGGACGGGTCATTAACACCATATTCCCTGTACACCACTTGGCGTGACGGGTCATTAACACCATATTCCCTGTACACCACTTGGTGGGACGGGTCATTAACACCATATTCCCTGTACACCACTTGGTGGGACGGGTCATTAACACCATATTCCCTGTACACCACATGGCGGGACGGGTCATTAACACCATATTCCCTGTACACCACTTGGCGGGGCGGGTCATTAACACCATATTCCCTGTACACCACTTGGCGGGGCGGGTCATTAACACCATATTCCCTGTACACCACTTGGCGGGACGGGTCACTAACACCATATTCCCTGTACACCACTTGGCGGGACGGGGGCTCTTTACTTTGGTTTTCTATTACATACGACAATTGTAAGAAGAGAACTCACATTTGTTGGACGCACGAAGAGACATAACACCTACTGTAAGTCACCATAGAAGGGAAGGACTAGGTAGAGATGGCAGAGATAGAGCAAGACTAAAGTGAACTGAAAAATCACAAGGTGTGAACCATGAAGCACCAACAAGCCAAGAGACAGAGCAAGACTAAAGTGAACTGATAGAATCACAAGGTGGAAAGGTGAACCATGAAACACCAACAAGCCAAGAGACAGAGCAAGACTAAAGTGAACTGATAGAATCACAAGGTGGAAAGGTGAACCATGAAGCACCAACAAGCCAAGAGACAGAGCAAGACTAAAGTGAACTGATAGCATCACAAGGTGGAAAGGTGAACCATGAAGCACCAACAAGCCAAGAGAGAGAGAGCAAGACTAAAGTGAACTGATAGCATCACAAGGTGGAAAGGTGAACCATGAAACACCAACAAGCCAAGAGACAGAGCAAGACTAAAGTGAACTGATAGAATCACAAGGTGGAAAGGTGAACCGTGAAGCACCAACAAGCCAAGAGACAGAGCAAGACTAAAGTGAACTGATAGAATCACAAGGTGGAAAGGTGAACCATGAAGCACCAACAAGCCAAGAGACAGAGCAAGACTAAAGTGAACTGATAAATCATAAGGTGGAAAGGTGAACCATGAAGCACCAACAAGCCAAGAGACAGACCAAGACTAAAGTGAACTGATAGAATCACAAGGTGGAAAGGTGAACCATGAAACACCAACAAGCCAAGAGACAGAGCAAGACTAAAGTGAACTGATAGAATCACAAGGTGGAAAGGTGAACCATGAAGCACCAACAAGCCAAGAGACAGAGCAAGACTAAAGTGAACTGATAGAATCACAAGGTGGAAAGGTGAACCATGAAGCACCAACAAGCCAAGAGACAGAGCAAGACTAAAGTGAACTGATAGAATCACTAGGTGGAAAGGCGAAACATGAAGCACCAACAAGCCAAGAGACAGAGTAAGACTGAAGTGAACTGATAGAATCACAAGGTGGAAAGGTGAACCATGAAGCACCAACAAGCCAAGAGACAGAGCAAGACTAAAGTGAACTGATAGAATAATAAGGTGGAAAGGTGAACCATGAAGCACCAACAAGCCAAGAGACAGAGCAAGACTAAAGTGAACTGATAGAATCCCAAGGTGGAAAGGTGAACCATGAGGCACCAACAAGCCAAGAGACAAAGCAAGACTAAAGTGAACTGATAGAATCACAAGGTGGAAAGGTGAACCATGAAGCACCAACAAGCCAAGAGACAAAGCAAGACTAAAGTGAACTGATAGAATCACAAGGTGGAAAGGTGAACCATGAAGCACCAACAAGCCAAGAGACAGAGCAAGACTAAAGTAAACTGATAGAATCACAAGGTGGAAAGGTGAACCATGAAGCACCAACAAGCCAAGAGATAGAGCAAGACTAAAGTGAACTGATAGAATCACAAGGTGGAAAGGTGAACCATGAAGCACCAACAAGCCAAGAGACAAAGCAAGACTAAAGTGAACTGATAGAATCACAAGGTGGAAAGGTGAGCCATGAAGCACCAACAAGCCAAGAGACAAAGCAAGACTAAAGTGAACTGATAGAATCACAAGGTGGAAAGGTGAACCATGAAACACCAACAAGCCAAGAGACAGAGCAAGACTAAAGTGAACTGATAGAATCACAAGGTGGAAAGGTGAACCATGAAGCACCAACAAGCCAAGAGACAGAGCAAGACTAAAGTGAACTGATAGAATCACAAGGTGGAAAGGTGAACCATGAAGCACCAACAAGCCAAGAGACAGAGCAAGACTAAAGTGAACTGATAGAATCACAAGGTGGAAAGGTGAACCATGAAGCACCAACAAGCCAAGAGACAGAGCAAGACTAAAGTGAACTGATAGAATCACAAGGTGGAAAGGTGAACCATGAAGCACCAACAAGCCAAGAGACAGAGCAAGACTAAAGTGAACTGATAGAATCACAAGGTGGAAAGGTGAACCATGAAGCACCAACAAGCCAAGAGACAGAGCAAGACTAAAGTGAACTGATAGAATCACAAGGTGGAAAGGTGAACCATGAAGCACCAACAAGCCAAGAGACAGAGCAAGACTAAAGTGAACTGATAGAATCACAAGGTGGAAAGGTGAACCATGAAGCACCAACAAGCCAAGAGACAGAGCAAGACTAAAGTGAACTGATAGAATAATAAGGTGGAAAGGTGAACCATGAAGCACCAACAAGCCAAGAGACAGAGCAAGACTAAAGTGAACTGATAGAATCCCAATGTGGAAAGGTGAACCATGAGGCACCAACAAGCTAAGAGACAGAGTAAAATGGCGCTCCATATTAATCAACCTTCGATGTGGAGACATGACCCAATAGATGAATAAATTAATTTCCGAGCTTCTTTTTCATTTTTATGTTTTTGTGGATTTTCCAATTACCAAATACATGACGCCTGTTAATTTATGTTGCGTCTCGTCTTGAACTTTCTACAAAACTAAATATTTATTTCTTTACTAATATTGACTCGTAATATGATGATCGACATTCCAGTACTCAGCGTCATAGTAATCGACATTCCAACACTCAACATTGTGTTGATCGACATTCCAACACTCAACATTGTTTTGATCGACAATCCAACACTCAACATTGTTTTGATCGACATTCCAACACTCAACATTGTTTTGATCGACAATCCAACACTCAACATTGTGTTGATCGACATTCCAACACTCAACATTGTGTTGATCGACATTCCAACACTCAACATTGTGTTGATCGACATTCCAACACTCAACATTGTGTTGATCGACATTCCAACACCCAGCGTCATGTTGATTGACATTTAAACAATTTAGCATTACCTTAAATTTTTATTATGTAAATCCACGCGCTGTTTTTTATTTTATTTAACTAAATGTGAATATTAGTTGTGTGCCGGAAGCCCCGAAAGCTCAATGGTTAGTGAACTGGACTACACAGAAAAAGAGGTCGGGTTCAATGCTGATCAACCGCTTCCAGGTTCACCCAGTCTTAAATGAGTACGGATTTTTTTTCCTGAGAAAGTGAACCGGCACGGGCGTAATACTGACCACATTACTCCAAAAATCATGTGCTGAAGGTCTGTAAAATGTATGGTCACTAACACATTATACACCACATGGGGTGACGGGACTCTTTAGTTTTTACTTGTATTACTTGTGTGTGACCTGAATGACTAGATCTTAAACCATGCACACGGAGCAGCACACTACCCACAAAGTTAGTGGTAGGTGCAGGGACCCGCGAAAGATCCACTCAAGGGGACACACTTCAGCTTGTGGAGGTCATACTCGACAAATCCATCACTTCAATGGCGCAGACACTTCAGCTTGTGGAGGTCATACTCGACAAATCCATCACCTGAATGACGCAGACACTTCAGCTTGTGGAGGTCATACTCGACAAATCCATAACCTCAATGGCGCAGACACCCAGCTTGTGGAGGTCATACTCGACAAATCCATCACTTCAATGACGCAGACACTTCAGCTTGTGGAGGTCATACTCGACAAACCCTCACCTGAATGAGGCAGACACTTCAGATTGTGGAGGTCATACTCGACAAATCCATAACCTCAATGGCGCAGACACCCAGCTTGTGGAGGTCATACTCGACAAATCCATCACCTGAATGACGCAGACACTTCAGCTTGTGGAGGTCATACTCGACAAATCCATAACCTCAATGACGCAGACACATCAGCTTGTGGAGGTCATACTCGACAAGTCCATCACCTGAATGACGCAGATACTTCAGCTTGTGGAGGTCATACTCGACAAGTCCATAACCTCAATGACGCAGATACTTCAGCTTGTGGAGGTCATACTCGACAAACCAAGTCGACGTCAAGTGGCGTATAGGGAATATGGTGTTAGTGACCATACATTTTACAGACCTTCGGCACATGATTTTTGGGGTAATGTGGTCGGTATTACTCTCGTGCCGCTTTACTTTCCCAGAAAAAAAAATCCGGTACGCATTAGGCTTAAGTTTAAGATCTAAGGCTGGGTGAACCGGAAGCCGTCGGTTTGAATGGAACCCTACCCCTTGTCCTTTTTATCCAATTCACTAACCACTGAGCTATCGCGGCTCCCTTTTCTTTGTCATGCTCAAGGCTATTTTCTGTCTTGAAACCAACTTTTGTTTTATTCGCCTCTGCTGTGTGCGTAGTTCAGTCGACAGGTCATCCTCATTGCACATCGTACATGTCCATAAGTATGCAGATCTTCCTCAAAGGATACCCATCAACGCTGTAGCGACTAACGACACCGGTGTTGTGTTGGTTGATAAGTCGTCTGGGGCTCCAACGTCGTGTTCACGTAAAGCCTTAGTTCAGTTCAGTTTTGTTGACAGTTCATCTTTATTCTTCTGCTTCTACATTTTCAGCTCCCTGTGGAGCATAGGTCTTCAACAAACACTTTCTAAGTCGTTCTGTTTCTTGCCATTCTTTTAAGATCATTCCATGTCTTCCCCATCATCTTCATCTCTGCTTCTATCTGTCTTCTCCAAGAATTCTTTGGTCTTTCTCTTTGTCTTTTCCCCTGGGGATTCCAAAAAAAGGGTCTGCTGTGTAGTACTCTCAGTTGACATCCGCAGTGTGTGTCCTATTCAGCGCCATCGTCTTCGCTGTATCTCTTTATCCATTGGTATTTGACTGGTACATTTCCATTCTATGTTAGTGATTTGCCATCTTTATTACACAGCGACAAAAAATACTCCAAAATGCTCAAATCTCCACCTCAGCACGTTCCCCAGTATGAAACCCGCTATCTACACACTAGCAAAAGCACTGAAGATGGCTTCAACTCTGATACACGAATTCCGTGGCCGGTGGAGACCTTGACCCCAGCCTACTTAGCCGCCTCTCATGATATGCGTGACACTTGGCAATGGTTTAATTCTTCTCTCCTCTCATCGACCAGGGTCCCAGGTGAGCACATTGGTCTCCATGATTGGTGTTTCCCCCGCGTCTACAGTTGTAAGTTACTGAGATTAACACTTCTAAGACAGAAGAAACCGTCAAGGTAAGCTGATTACCTAGTTAACATAACAATTACCTGCATGCTTCTACACCTACATTTTCATTTAACACACATTTGTATATTTTACAACAAACGCCTATTTGTTTATATGTTTTACTATAAACACCTATTTGTGTATATATTTTACTACAAACACCTTTTTCTGTATATATTTTACTACAAACACCTATTTGTTAATATTTTACTATAACACCTATTTGTTTATATTTTACTATAATACCTATTTGTTTATATTTTACTACAACACCTATTTGTTTATATTTTACTACAAACACTTATTCGTGCCTATTTTCTTTGATCTTTGTATCGTATCACTTGGCTAAATCATTCTATCTCTCATTTTTGTATGTGTTAAACATGATAAATTATTCCTACTTTTTCTTCCCAGTTCTTCACTCCAGATATTATCTCTCATGCTCTTTCCCGTCATGCAAGATAACTATTTTTGTTTTATCGTTCGTGAGTCTCGCGTCCATTGGTAGCACAACGTTGTGTTGGGGATTATTTTATGATAATTATGTTGTATTTATCTCCATAGTTTATTTGTTTGTGCTCAGAAATATCAGTCTATATCATACTCTATATCATAGTCTATATCATACTCTATATCATAGTCTATATCATACTCTAAGCATTGATGACTCACGTAGTCACTAGCTGTGACAAGGGCAATAAGTAAAGGTTTTAAAAACTGTGAATTATCTCCCTTAGTTGGTAGTAGAAATTTGACATGAGAATACAAAAAGCAAATGCTGTCATATACCAGCTTTCACCATTATAAAGACACCCAAACATTTCTAAGGCAGCTAAACAACTAATGATAAATAGAATTTCCATAACAACTTTGTGCTATGAAAGTCAAACATAGACCCTTTCAAAATCACATTTAAGAAAGATCAATACATGTGAGATGCGATGCTTGAGAAAAGTAACAAACAACACAAGAAGAGATAGCATACCAAATGAAACCATAAGAAAAATGGTAGGAACTAAACCCTGCCAAGAATATATAGAACAACAAAAACTTAAATAGTTTGGCCACCTGGTCAGAATGAATCCTCACCAATCACCATCAAGGGCGTTCTTCTCGATAATGCATGGAAAAAGATCAAGAGAAAGACCCTGAAGAAGATGGATAGATGCAGTAACAGATACATGTAACAACAAAGGAAAATCACTAATTCAGACAGTTCGAGCAGCGCAAGAACGACAAATGATATAACCACCACACCTTTTTCGGTACCAGTGAGAAAGAGAAAAGAATAAGTTGGTAGATTGGATACAAACCTATCAGAGCTTCTTCACTCTACTCTAGACTTAACGTTTAGCAAGTATTTCTTAACTACAATAATGCATTCCATTTACTGAGAGAGGAAACTATTATTTTGTTGATATCGATATTCTATTTTTGGATTGATCGTTACAGTCGCCTAGTAGGTGGAAAATAAATGGGAAGTTTCACGTGCACTTTACATGAATAAAAACGAACCAATAGCAGTTTTAAATGGGAACTAGCAACGACATGCTGGTTTCACTATAAGCGACCAGGGCTGCATCTTCAGCTAATAAATGTTCTTTAAGAAGAAGAAAAAAAGTAAAGTACCCCGTCACGCCAAGTGACGTATAGAGAATATGGTGTTAGTGACCATAAATTTTATAGACCTTAAGCACATGATTTTTGGGGTGATGTGGTCGGTATTACGCCCGTGCCGATTTACTTTCCTAGAAGAAATCATCCGGTACCCATTAAAGGCTGGGTGAACCTGGGATCCGTCGATTGGGATCGAACCATACCTCTTGTCCTTTGTAGTCCAGTTCACTAACCACTGAGCTATCGCGGCTCCCCTTATTTAATTTAGTAGAGCAACATTTATTTGGTTTTTTCTTTAGTCGGCTACAAACGGTATTGAGTGGTTGAAGCACTCGCAGTTGAACAGACGAGTCTAGGTTCAAATCCTTAATACGGCACTGTTATTCAGGATTGAAATGCTTCCGGATTCACCTAGTCTCCAAATATGGGTACCAGAGATCCTTTCTTGGACTTGAAATCGGCCTAGTGTGATACCGACCACGTGCCCCAAAAATATTGTTATGGAATAATAGGGTCACAAAAACTATGTTCCAAAAAACACAAATTAAGGCATAGAGAATGCATTTACATCTTTACATTACAATGCTTTACATTTACTTTCAATGCAAAAAACAAGTCAGGTTTTTTTCATTTTTCTTTTTTTCAATTTGGCATGGCCGACTAAAAAAAAAAATCTGTTTTCTTCATTTTGACATTATGAAGTATATTCGAAAATATGATTATTCCCTTTCAAATAAAATGATGTAGAACCCATATAAGTGGGGTTTCTTATCTAAATATGAACATACTGATGACCGACCCAAAAATAGTGATGTCTATTTTTAAACAAATAAAAGTTAGGCTTTGTTGATAAACAAATAAACAAATAAATAAAAAATGTCCTTCTGTTTAAATTAAATATTTCCTACTAAAAGAAAGTACATGATCGACCTAAAATCAGTTTCATTGTTTATTTCATCATCATCATAATAGAGTGCCGTCTCCGCATCGAAGGTTGGCTACCATAGAGCGCCATTCCACTCTGTCTCGTGAACTGGACTACAAGGACAAGCGGCAGGGTTCGATCCCAACCGACGGCTTCAGGGTTCATACAGCCTTTAATGGGTACCTGAATTTTTCTGGGAAAGTAAAGCGGCACGAGCGTAATCATCATCATGTGCCATACTGGTTGGCGTAGGTGATCATGTCCCTCCACAATCGTCTATCTACAGTGCATCGTATCAGTTCTGTTGTTGACTGTTTTCCATGCCATGACACCAAGCTATCCAGTATTTTCTCTCTTTGTCGTCCGCGATCTCTCTTTCCTTTTATTTTACCAGTTGTAACCAAGTATTCCAACTTTCCTCTTCTCATGATGTGCCCGAAAAATGTTGATTGCTTCTTTCTGATGTTTTTTTTAGCGTAATACCGACAACATTACTCCAAATAAGCATGTGCCGAAAGACTGTAAAATTTATGGTCACTAACACCATATTGCCTATACGCCACTTGGCGTATCGGGGGCAAATTACATTTATATATATATATTTACTTATATAATTTATATATATATATATATATATATATATATATATATATATATATATATATAGTAATGTAAGTAATGAAACTGGTTATATATTGATAACATTTACTTTTTTATGAAATTTATTTCAATTTGTGACATCATCCAAAAACACTTCCACTGTTAACTAAAGTATCTACTGATGCATGAATCATACTTCTGTGGCTAATGTTTTGAGCAGAAAAGATAACAATTGTGAAGTTTGAAAGTTTCGGGGGATGCAATTGTATTAAAATCAGAAATGTTTTAAATTTTCTCAATTTTTAAAATTAAGCTACATCATTCTTTAATCTAGAATAGAAGAATCGTGTTTTTTGTGTGTCTCTGGAAAGCCACAAATAATCAAATCATTTAAAGTATTAATGATGATCAACTATGTCGGTCAACCGCCCTTTCCCTCATATGTGTAAACCCCCTACCCCACTGTAGTTACGCCTCTAACGAAGTGTATTTAAAGATTTTACGTCACTATCAGCTGCTGCTACTCTTGATGTGAGCTTCACAAAAATCATGCTTGAAACAGACATGAATGCATATTGATGAGATGAACAAACGGAGATCAAGTGTCGAACACAAAGTATTGAACGCGTCAGACAAACACGGTGATGTGTTCTAACTACAGGAAAGCGACTGTGTTACGACCTGTATAGAGAGACAAGATTATTAATGAAGTGGAAGTTATATAGAGACGTGTAGGCAGATAGACAGACAGACGGACGGATGTTCGAATAAATAGAAGAAAATACAGATGAGATATTGGTAGATAGTAGAAGGGAAAGACTAGGGCAGATTTAAGGAAAAACATATTGAATCAGATTGATAATGTCTCTCTCTCTCTCTCTCTCTCTCTCTCTCTCTCTGCGATCAAGACTCAATCAAAGTAGGATTCCAGACTCTCTCATGAAGACATTGATTCCTTGTTATAACGTTGCACTGTGTTCTGCGCCAGTGGCCCAGTGCATCCGATTTCAGCTACAAAAATTGATAATGTGGAGAATAGCATTAAATTAAAAAAAATATATTACATATACATATATATATATATATATATATATATAAACATCATCATCATCATCATCAAGTACCGGGCCTGGCTGGCGTAGGTGATCATGCCTCTCCACAACTTTCGATCTCGACAGCTATTTATCATTTCTGTTGACCTTCTGTCAAAGCCATTCTCTTAGGATGTCTGGTATCGTTTCTCTTTGCTTACCTCTATCTCTTCGTCCCTCAATTTTCTCTGTTGTTGCAATGTATTCCAGATG
This sequence comes from Megaustenia siamemsis, assembly GCA_032433765.1. Taxonomy (NCBI): domain Eukaryota; kingdom Metazoa; phylum Mollusca; class Gastropoda; order Stylommatophora; family Ariophantidae; genus Megaustenia; species Megaustenia siamemsis. Next base: position 36,489,372 of record JAVIAB010000046.1, on the reverse strand, counting down.
ATATCTTATCATTACGTGGCCATAAAACGATGATTATTTTTTCCTACTATTGGAAATTAGCTCTCTTTTTGCTTTGGCCTTTTTTAGAACGCTTTCTTTACTCTTCTTAGCTGCCCATGATATTCTCAACATTCTCCTGTAAACCGACATTTCTACAGCCTCCAGATGATTTTCTATTCACATAGAATAATCCAAATCCACAAAGCAATTAATAGAAGCGCTGCCCGTATTGTGCTATCAGTGTCATATATGGACAATTCTTGAAAGACACAGACGTTTAGTAACAGCTTGTGTAAAGAAAGCTAGAAGAGATAATATTAGAAAAAAAGCCTTGAGAAAATGGTAGGAGTAACACTAGCTACCGACTATATAGAACAGAGGGGCTCGGTAGCTTAGTTAGGAAAACCACTTGCCGTTCTGACAACATGTGTTCAATTCCCGCTTGAAACAGTGATTTCTCGTGGTTCGAAACAAAAATACCCCCTTGTCAAACCCAGCTGCTGGCTGAAATGGGTACCAGGGTAGTACTCTGGGAATGTGAGGAATGCCGCCTCGCATCGTGAGTTTCGATGCTTGAAACGACACTATCCAGAGGTCTCCGAACAATTCTGGAAAGGCAGCCGAACATATATGAATAGAAACTCGCGTATTAACTCGCCGATTATGTGTTTCGCACTTTACCTTTACATTTACCTTTACCTTTACCATTGCCTTTTCCTTTACTTTTACCTTTATCTTTTCCTCTACCTTTCCCTCTACCTCTTCCACTACCTTTTCCTCTTTCTTTTCCTCTACCTTTTCCTCTACCTTTTCCTCTACCATTTCCACTACCTTTTCCTCTACTTTTACCTTTTTATTTTTCTCTACCTCTTCCACTACCTTTTCCTCTACCTTTTCCTCTACCTTTTCCTCTACCTTTACCACTACCTTTCCTCTACCTCTTCCACTACCTTTTCCTCTTTCTTTTCCTCTACTTTTACCTTTTTCTTTTCCTCTACCTTTTCCTCTACCTTTATCTTTTCCTCTACCTTTATCTTTTCCTCTACCTTTTCCTCTACCGTTTCCTCTACCTTTTCCTCTACCTTTATCTTTTCCTCTACCTTTTCCTCTACCGTTTCCTCTACCTTTTCCTCTACCTTTATCTTTTCCTCTACCTTTTCCTCTACCTTTTCCTCTACCTTTTTCTCTACCTTTATCTTTTCCTCTACCGTTTCCTCTACCTTTTCCCCTACCCTTTCCTCTACCTTTTCCTCTACCTTTTCTTCTATCATTTCCTCTACCTTTTCCTCTACCTTTTCCTCTACCTTTACCTTTATCTTTTCCTCTACCTTTTCCTCTACCTTTTCCCCTACCTTTTCCTCTACCTTTTCCTCTACCTTTTCCTCTATCTTTTCCTTTACTTTTTCTCTACCTTTTCTTCTACCTTTTCCTCTATCTTTTCCTCTACCTTTTCCTCTACCTTTTCCTCTACCTTTACCTTTATCTTTTCCTCTACCTTTTCATCTACCTTTACCTTTATCTTTTCCTCTACCTTTTCCTCTACCTTTTCGCCTACCTTTTCCTCTACCTTTACCTTTATCTTTTCCTCTACCTTTTCCCCTACCGTTTCCTCTACCTTTACCTTTATCTTTTCCTCTACCTTTTCCTCTACCTTATCCTCTACATTTTCCTCTATCTTTTCCTCTACCTTTACTTTTATCTTTTCCTCTACCTTTTCCTCTACCTTTTCCTCTACCTTTTCCACTACCTTTTCCTCTACCTTTATCTTTGTCTTTTCCTCTACCTTTACCTTTATCTTTTCCTCTAACTTTTCCTCTACCTTTTCCTCTACCTTTTCCTCTACCTTTTCCTCTACCTTTACCTTTACCTTTTCCTCTCCCTTTTTCTCTACCTTTTCCTCTACCTTTACCTTTATCTTTTCCTCTCCTTTTCCTTTACCTTTATCTTTATGTTTTCCTTAATCTTTACCTTTTCCTTTAGCTTTACCTTTACCTTTATCTTTACCTTTATCTTTTCCTCTACCTTTACCTTTACCTTTTCCTATACCTTTAGCTTTACCTTTATCTTTACTTTTTCCTTTACCTTTACCTTTACCTTTACCTTTATCTTTACTTTTTCCTTTACCTTTACCTTTACTTTTACCTTTAGCTTTACCTTTATCTTTACTTTTTCCTTTACCTTTACCTTTACCTTTTCCTTTACCTTTAGATTTACCTTTATCTTTACCTTTACCGTTACCGTTTCCTTTTTCTTTAGATTTACCTTTATCTTTAGCTTTATAAAAAAAATGTAAAGAGCTCCGGTCACGCCAAGTGGCGTATAGGGAATATGGTGTTAGTGACCATAAATTTTACAAACCTTTCAACACATGATTTTTGGGGTAATGTGGTCGGTATTACGCCCGTGCCGCTTTACTTTCCCAGAAAAAAACCCGTTACCCATTTAAGGTTGGGTAAACTCCTTAGCCGTCGGTTGGGATTGAACCCTACCTCATGTCCTTTGTAGTCTAGTTTACTAACCACTGAGCTATCGCGGCTCCCTCTTTAGCTTTATATAGAACAACAAATATCAAGTGGTTTGGACATCTGACTAGATTGACAGCGTACCAACCTGAAGCTCCAGCGTATTACATAACAACAATCAGTTCTTGGGGGCCCTCGGTAGCCTAGTTAGGAAAATCCCTCGACTGGACTACCGACATTCGGACAACCCGTGTTCGATTCCTGCTAGGAGCAGTGTGAATTGTACTCGTGGTTGGAAAAAAAAATACGCACACGGTCGACCCAGCCGTCGGCAGAAATGGGTACTAGGGTATTACCCTGGGACGGTGAGGAATGTTGCCTCGAATCGTGATTTTCGATGCTTGCGGCGACACTATACAGAAATCCCCGAACATTTCTGGATAGGCGGCCGAACACATATGAGTGGGAAACTCGCGTGCTGAGACGCTGGTTTAAGTCTCGTACTTTACCTTTACCTTTATCCAGTTCTAAAGCAAAATGGAAACAGAAAGAGATGGATAGATAGAATAATGGAGTTGTTAATTAAATTCGACATAACTCAAGCGGGACAACTAGCGAAGGCCAGACAATTCATCGTCTCTGCGACGATACACAGTGTAAACAGTAGAAAAGTACAGAAAACAATACAGAAATGGAATTAAATATATAAATAGGAAAAGAGAGAAAGATAGAAGGAGAGAGACGGATAAAGAAAAAGCTATAGAATGCCAAACACTAATGATATACGAAGGGGCAATGTGAGAGATGAATACGTATACACATGATTAATGTCAGAAAGAAAGAGATAGTAAAACAAATGAAAGAAGGATGGATGGAAATAAAGAAATGAAGGAAGTAAGAAGAAAGAATTGACAGAAAGAAAAGGAGAAATAAAATGAAAAAGTAAAGAAGAAAGGAAAGAACAAGAATGAAGGATATAGATAAAGAAAGAGGTAGAGAACCTTAAATTAATAAATAGGAGGCGACAAACAACAATAAAGACATGGACAGCGAAAGTGCGGAGTCGCGATAGCTCAGTGGTTAGTGAACTGGACTACAAAGGACAAGGGGTAGGTGTCGATCCCAACCGACTGGATCCGGGTTCGCCCAGCCATAAATGGGTACCGGATTTTTTTTCTGGGAAAGTAAAACAGCACGGGCGTAATACAGACGACATTACCCCAAAAATCAGGTGCTGAAGGTCTATAAAATATAGGATCACTAACAACATATTTCCCTATACGTCACTTGACGTGACGGGCACTAACACCATATTTCCCTATACGCCACTTGACGTGACGGGCACTAACACCATATTTCCCTATACGTCACTTGACGTGACGGGCACTAACACCATATTTCCCTATACGCCACTTGACGTGACGGGCACTAACACCATATTTCCCTATACGCCACTTGGCGTGACGGGCACTAACACCATATTTCCCTATACGCCACTTGGCGTGACGGGCACTAACACCATATTTCCCTATACGCCACTTGGCGTGACGGGCACTAACACCATATTTCCCTATACGCCACTTGGCGTGACGGGCGTACTTGACTTTTTTTACTTTTTACAGCGAAAGTGCGAACGAAATATTTTTGTGATGGAAGCAGTTAGGATAGATTGTAACAATGAGTAGGTACTATATGTTAGGACCATCACCACTGCACTCCGGACACACCAATGGGTGCTTTGATCTTCTCCTCGAACTATTGAGAGCCCCAAAGATAAACTATAATCCACGTGCACGAACTCCAAGGTCCGGAAATTGTACCGACGCACTAAATGGTCATATTTCAGTGCATGAAATTTAACTTAATAGGAACATCATCTATTGAGTTATAATGTCCTGTGGTGTCAGGCCTGGCAGAACATAGAAGAGACAGGACTGCTTCATGCTAAGTTAAAATACTAATGGGCAGGAATCATAAAGAGGCAGAATACGGAATAGAAGGATAACTAGAAACATACCGTTTTTTTTTAATCTGAAAGAAAATTGTTTACCAGAACTCTCTAGACCCGTCCCATAAGTATGATGATATTTCATATTTATTATATAAATTGTCAGTGGTTAGTGAACTGGACTACAAAGGACAAGAGGCAGGGTTCGATCCCAACCAACGGGTTGCGGGGTCACCCAGCCTTAAATGGGAACCGGATTTTTTTTCTGGGAAAGTAAAGCGACACGGGCGTAATACCGACCACATTACCCCAAAAATCATGTGTTGAATGTCTATAAAATTTATGGTCACTAACACCATATTCCCTATACGCTACTTGGCGTGACGGGCACTAACACCATATTCCCTATACGCCACTTGGCGTGACGGGCACTAACACCATATTCCCTATACGCCACTTGGCGTGACTGGGGCTCTTTACTTTTTAAAAAAATATAAATTGATGTGTTGGGTCTAGGTTCGATTCACAGAGGTGGAGGATTTGATTTCGGACCGTCTACGCTCCGAGTTAACCCAGCATTTAAAAATGGATACATATCGAAGAAACAAGGAAAAGACGGCCTCACGTGATACCATTCACATGACCCAAAAATGTGCCGCGGTCATTGAAAAATGTGATCACTTACAATATATGGAAATTACACCTGGCAAGACGTTTAAGGAACCTTTACTTTACTTCAAGTGGGTGATAAATGGTAGTGCTCACACACACATGAACACACACGCATGTAATTACAAACAAAAGTATTAACGGTCTCTTTTCATGTAGAGGTTATCATATGACCTACTTTAATGAAGCAGGGGAGGAACGTATATAGTCTTACTAAGGCACAACTTAAGATAGTGTCTTGGCGGAAGGTCAACAAAAGAAATGATAAACAACTGTTGAGATCGAAAGTTGTGGAGAGGCATGATCACCTACGCCGGCAGACATGGAACTTGATGATGATGAAGATGATAATGATGATGATGGTGATGATGATGATGAAAACACATCAGATTGAAGTGATGAGGCCAATTCTCTTTATCCTGTTATTTACTTACCCAAAGTCACAGAGTCCGGTTACCTGAATTCTCACCTGCATCTGTGTCAACTGGAGAGCCTCAGGTAGCTATTTGAGTCCACACCCATATTTTATTGACAAAACCACGCTCAATCAATACGCCATTGGCGCTCTCTTTATTACATTTATTAATGTCTAATATTATCTTGTCATTGTTTATATTCCATTAAATGCCTAAAATGCAACTGAGAACTAGTTTAATATGTGAATCTGTTATATTTCCTGTTTTATGTAATGATCAAAGACTGTATAGAGAGCTGTGTGTTTCATCCGTTTTGATCATGTTTTGATATTCCAATTGTTTACTATGAATAATGATATCATATGACAGGGAGCAGTTGGCTGTGTTCACTTTCTGTGCGGTTTCAACTTATGTCTTTTGGCGTGTGCTGAGACTGTTAAGATGGGGACTACAGCTAATTTTCTTTGTTTGGGAGATGAGATAGTAATTTGGATGATTCCACTGGCACGGTAGGTTGAGCAATGATGGATTTCAATTCGTTTTCAGTGATATTGGGACCTTCCATAACCAAAGAACCGAAGAACCGTATAGATCATTGTGTTTGTATATGTGACCATTAACACTAAACTAAAGGCAATACTCTTGAAGTATCTATTAATGCTCTAGTTTGTCTATAGTCACATAAAAAGATGTCGACAGAGGATAGAACTCCGTAACAACAGTGGCAAAATCTCTTAACAATAGTAACAGAACCTGGTAGCGACAGTAACAGAACCTGGTAGCGACAGTAACAGAACCTGGTAGCGACAGTGACAGAACCTGGTAGCGACAGTGACAGAAACTGGTAGCGACAGTGACAGAACCTGGTAGCGACAGTGACAGAACCTGGTAGAGACACTAGCAGAACCTGTTAGCGACAGTGACAGAACCTGTTAGCGACAGTGACAGAACCTGGTAGCGACAGTGACAGAACCTGGTAGCGACAGTGACAGAACCTGGTAGCGACAGTGACAGAACCTGGTAACGACAGCGACAGAACCTGGTAGCGACAGTGACAGAACCTGGTAGCGACAGTGACAGAACCTGGTAGCGACAGTGACAGAACCTGGTAGCGACAGTGACAGAACCTGGTAGTGATATAGCAGAGAAGGTACGGATAGGAGTATATAATAGAGGGGAATGGAGAATAGGGAAATATAGATTAAGCACTTGCGCGAGGAAGGGTGTGAAAGAAAGTACACACCGTGAGATAGAGTATAGGGAAATATAGATTGAGCACTTACTTGTACAGAAGAGAAAATGACGTAAAGTAAGGGGCATGACGTGGCAGGGGGTTACGGTAGTTAGGTGACTAGAAGAGACTAGTCACTTGGAGCCGGAACATCGTACTGAGAGGACGTGAGAAGAGAAGTGGTCAACATCAGGGAAAGGGACAGTCATACAGAGTAGATAGGTTAGGGAAGACAAGAAACTACAATGAAATAGGCCGATAGTTAGCTATAGATAGAATAGGTTAGGGTGGTGCGTTCGATGGGGAACGTACCAAATTAGGGAAACGGCCGAATGTAGCTAGTTTAGAAGATGTTAGATTAACGACAGAGATTAGCGATAGGGTAAGGCGAATGGAAAGAAAGTAATATCATGGAGAACATAGAGAGATTGTCATTAGCAGTAGTATGATATAGAAGACATGAAGTGAAGTAAATAAAAGGCTCCAAGAATTATATAAAGAAGCGTTGGCGTTAATAAATGATGGATGTTGTTTTTAAAGGCTTCATTACGAAATTCGATGTTGATTGATGAACGATGATTGTGAAAGAAGTCAGTGTGCCTCGTTACAATACGATGAAGGAGTGATGGAGAAGGAGCACATAATAAGAAAAAAAGGCTTCTTTGCACTAACAAGGCATCATTGCATTGTTAAAGACATCGTTGCAATAAAATGGTGTCGTGACCGTTCGAACCTGTAAATGCGAAGTACATTTGCAAGATTGAAGTCAAGAAAGACATTTTCAAGATTGAAGTCCAGAAAGACGTTTTCAAGGTTGTAGTCTAGAAAGACATTTTCAAAGTTGAAGTTCAGAGGTACATTTTCAAAATTGAAGTCCAGAAAGACATTTTCAAGGTTGTAGTCTAGAAAGACATTTTCAAAGTTGAAGTTCAGAGGTACATTTTCAAGATTGAAGTCTAGAAAGACATTTTCAAGGTTGTCGTCAAGAAAGACATTAAGACATTTTCAAAGTTGAAGTTCAGAGGTACATTTTCAAGATTGAAGTCTAGAAAGACATTTTCAAGGTTGTCGTCAAGAAAGACATTAAGACATTTTCAAAGTTGAAGTTCAGAGGTACATTTTCAAGATTGAAGTCTAGAAAGACATTTTCAAGGTTGTCGTCAAGAAAGACATTAAGACATTTTCAAAGTTGAAGTTCAGAGGTACATTTTCAAGATTGAACTCCAGAAAGAAGACATTTTCAAGGTTGAAGTCAAGAAGTACATTTTTCAAAGTTGAAGCCAAGAAGTACAATTTCAAGTTATAGTCAAATAAGCCATTTTCAAGTTGGGGCTATCCTGATTCCTGTGGGCTGTTCTGTATTCCTGTGAGACGTCCCGAAACTTGAGAGACGTTCTGATACACTGGAGATAAGCCATTTTCAAGTTGGGGCTATCCTGATTCCTGTGGGCTGTTCTGTATTCCTGTGAGACGTCCCGAAACCTGAGAGACGTTCTGATACACTGGAGATAAGCCATTTTCAAGTTGGGGCTATCCTGATTCCTGTGGGCTGTTCTGTATTCCTGTGAGACGTCCCGAAGCCTGAGAGACGTCCTGATACACTGGAGATAAGCCATTTTCAAGTTGGAGCTATCCTGATTCCTGTGCGTTGTGAACCTGGGAGCGACTCCGAGATTAAAAGTACAGACCAGTCGTCGGCGAAAACCAACAGAACAACCTCCAAGGTGAGACGAATAGAACATTTCAAATAAAGTGGGAGTTCCGGGAGGACATTCAATAAATTGCTGAACATTTTAGTTTTGATTTAAATTAAGTGTTTTTATTCACAGAGTAGTTAGGAAGTGTAATATTCTATTATAATTAACTAAGTAGATGTAATAATATATAGTGTGTGTGAGCGGAGACAGGACAAATATTGTAAATATTAGACGTGTCCTTGATTTTTCTAAATTTTTTTTAGCGAAAGCAATTGATGCATTATAGTGTAGGACTGGGGGTGGTTATAAAAGAAGGGAGGTAGATTAAGTTAGAGACTCTGATCAGGGACACGTGTAATATAAAAAAAAAAAAAAAAAAAAATCAATGAAATAAATAAGTGTAGTGAAAGAATGAAAAAGATATTATACAATTGGTAGACAGAGGGATAGTAAATATAGGAGTAAATATCACGTAGAAAGGATAATCTATCTAAATGACAAGGAGAGGAAACAGAGGGATTGAGTCATTGAGCCAGGAAGAGACTATGCGCCAAACAATATTCTCTAATCTGTTCTTCTGTTATGTCTTTCCTCCCTCCTGTAACTATTATCTTACAACTATTTGTTTTCTTGTGTTGTAACTGCCATTGTCTAACTGTGTGTCCTACTCTATTACAGTTATAGCATCTTCTATTTTCTTGTATCGAATTTACTTTGTGCGTGTTAGTGAATCTCCCGCATCTCTGTCTTGTATGATCCATATCCATTGGATATTCCTGTCCCGTTGTCTGCACTTCTTCTCTTTTCTCCTGTCTTTCTCCTTCAAATTGTTGTCTAATATTTTCTTCTTTTGCCACATTCATTACTTGTGCCCGTGTCGCGGAAGGACATAGCATTGGCTACCAGTAGCGGAGGGGTGACAAATTGTATTAGGAGAAGGATTGAAGAAATGGGAGATGAAACGTGGCAAGACTTTATTTCCCATCTTGCAAGGCGATACGCACAGTATAAAGATGAACAACATGCAATTATAGCATTAAGGACAGTGCAACAGCAGAGAAATGAATCTATTCAGGATTATGGAGACCGCATAATGACAATAGCAGATCAAGGTTTTGGGCGGAACACTACTACTGAACAAGTTGACAAGATATTGGTGGCATCATTCATTACAGGATTAAGAAGTAGAGGACTGAAGTTACATTTAGCCAGGAAGTCGAATGCTAACCTGTCGAAAATTATAAACGCAGCAATAGAAGAAGAGAGCCTAGTACAGAGATTTGATGACAACCAACCAGCACGTTTCGGGTTAAATAGTCCTAGCAGACCAAATAACCAAAGCCAAAGGGACACAAATCTGACGAGGGGGATAGAGAGAGAACGACACTATAGTCAACCATTGAATACCATACAGGAAACCAGGAGATGTTACAAATGTGGAAGAATAGGACACATTGCAATACAGTGTCAGTCGATAATCGATGGACAGGGAAGACAGAGAAGATATCCGTCGGTGACGACACGAAGAGAACATCAAAAGGCGGAAGAGGGAGGCAGATATTCAACAATAGGAAGTGGAGAGAAATATACAGCAACAGAAAGAAGAGGAAATTATCATAGGGAAGAGAAGAGGAGAGATGGTCCGAGTCCGGGAAACGTCAGGGGTGCTCAAGGGGAAAGGCGACCGTGAGCACCAGAAGAATGCCAGATACGAAGAGGATGAAAGTGTGGAGTGACCCATGCTCATGTCTTGTACAGATTGGCAAACAAAAATGTAGAGCGTTAATAGATACCGGAGCAAGTATTAGTGTGATGAAAGGGAGTATATTTAGATCACTAGGGAAGAATGTCCCTCTTCACAGAACGCAGAGTAGGCTAGAAGCCATAAATGGACAAACCTTAAACGTGATAGGTAGGGCGGTGTTGCAGATAAGAGTAGGTGGGCGTACCATGAAACAAACATTTATGATAATAGAAGGGATGAACCGTGCTATGATATTGGGAAGAGATTGGATGCGTAGAAATAAAGTCATAGTCGACTATGGGACACACAAACTGCATATAGGAGATAAAGAGATACAGATGGAGGACGACATACATATAGTAACCTTAGCCAGGGCAGAGAAAGATATAACGTTGAACCCTCAAAAAGTACATATAGTATTAACTAAAATGAAGAAAAACGACTATATTATACCAGGTCAAGTGATCAATACGACAAGAGCCAGCCGGGACATAATGGAAGATCCAAACATACAGATAATTGATGGTATAGTAGAAATAACGGACAATCAGATAATCCCTGTGATGGTAATAAATCAATCAGGCAGGACAATAAAGATAAAGAAGGGCAAGGTCATAGCGCAGATTCACTTACAACATCAAAGGAAGGATGTAAACACGGTGGCGGACACACGAGATGGAACGATGCTGCGGAAAGAGAAGGTATTGGGTACGCGTAAACTTAACAAAGACATACAAGAAAAGAGAATCTCATTGTCAGAAGAACGAGAGAAGGAATTAATACAACAAATACAACCTCATGAAGATAACAAACAAATAATACAGGAGTTGGTGCTGAATAACCACGATATCTTTGCATTGACAGATTTTGAACTAGGAAGAACGAACACAGTACAAATGGATATAGACACAGGAGGGGCAGAACCAACCAAGATAAGAACATATAGAACACCTCTAAGAAGCAGAGAGATAGTAGAGAAAGCCATAGAGGATATGTTAAAGGCAGGAATAATAACTAGAATAACTTCCCATTGGTCGTCACCGGTAGTAATAGTAAAGAAAAAAGATGGATCACAAAGGTTCTGCTGTGATTACAGGGCATTGAATAAAATTACGAAAAATATTAGTTATCAAATGCCTCGAGTAGACGACATAATAGCTTTATTCCAGGGAATAAATTGGTACAGTATAATGGATTGTAAAGCCGGTTTCTGGGCCATTGAAGTAAAGGAATCAGTAAAACATAAACTTGCGTTCAATACACATGTGGGAACATTTACGTGGAATGTCATGCCTTTTGGTTTAAAAGGAGCGCCAGCCACTTATATGGGACTTATGAACCAAGTACTACAAGGGTTGGATACATTTGCACAGGCCTACATAGATGATATCATTATATTCACCAAGGGATCGAAACATGAGCACCTACAACATTTAGAACGAGTGTTTGACAGATTGAGGCAACACAATATAAGATTGAAAATAAGTAAATGTCAATTTTTGAAACACGAAGTAAAATACTTAGGGTTTAGGATAAATGACAAGGGAATTATGCCGGATGATGAAAAGATCAAAGCCATTAAAGATATGACACCACCTACGAGGGTAAAAGAAGTAAGAAGTTTCTTGGGAATGTGCGGTTACTACAGAAGATTTATACAGAGATTCGCGGAAATTGCTGAACCATTAACCACATTAACTAGAAAGTTTCAGAGGTTCAAATGGACACCACAATGTCAGAAGGCGTTTGAAACGCTAAAGGAAGGGCTAACGAGAATACCGATGCTGGCACACCCAAACAAAGAAGGTAGAATGATACTATATACAGATGCATCAGATACAGCCATAGGGGCATGTTTAGTGAATGAAGACATAGACATCAACAAATCCATTGAAAAACCAACCATTCAGGAACACCCAATATATTTCCTATCGCATAAATTAAGTCGAACACAAGTGAAGTGGGCCACGATTGAAAAAGAAGCTTATGCCATACATTATGCAATACAGAAATTGCATTTTTATTTATATGGAAATACAATAGTGATAAGGACGGACCACAAGCCGCTAAAATCCATCCTTGACGGGCCTATCAACAACAGGAAGATAGATATGTGGTCATTATCAATACAGAATACTGGAGCAGTAATTGAATATATAGAAGGCGCAAAGAATATATGTGCAGACTGGTTGTCCCGATTACCAACGACAAGAGAGACCGAGAAGGAGGACACAGATTCATGCACTGAAATAGATGACAGAACGTTTCAGGTGAACATAATAAATACGAACCGAAGACGACCCGGGGGAATAACAGACATAGATGAACACACATTGAGTGGTATGGAACAGGTAACTCAGGATTATCCAATATGCATTACCAGGGAGGAACAACAGAAAGACGAAAGATTGAAAATCATCATAGATGAGTTAAATAGAGGAATGAACTGTAAATGGAAACATCTCCATACAGATCAGATGGATGGAGTACTAACTTATATAGATCCAAGAGAGGGGAAACAGCCCAAAATATATATACCAGTTCACCTCAAGACGCAGGTACTGAAGGCATATCATGATCAAAACGGACACATGGGTAGGGATAAAGTGATAGACGCTATTAAAATAAAATACTACTGGCCAGGAATATATAGAGATGTCGAACAATATACTGGAAAGTGCAGATTATGTAAAACTAGAAATTTGATAGAAAAATCGGGACCAATGCAAAGTATGGATAAACAGTACTTTGCAATGCAAAAGATTAGCATGGACATAACAGGACCATTTCCCACCACAATATCAGGAAACAAATATATCCTACATATAACCGACTGTTATAGTAGATGGCCAGAAAGCTTTCCCATACCGAATAAATCGACAGACACAATTATTAAAATATTACTAAACGAATTCATTCCTAGATTTAGTTGTCCAGAATGTATACTTACGGATAATGGAGGGGAGTTTACCAGCCAAAATTTTAAGGATACTTTGACACAATTGAACATAAAACACATTCTAACTTCTACATATCACCCCCAAAGTAATGCAATCAACGAGAGACAACATCGGACATTAAACGATATACTATCAAAAGTGACGAGAGGAAGAGAGGATGAATGGGAGGATAAGTTAAACCAAGCGTTATCAGCATTAAGGGTGAATAGGAACGAGGGGACAGGTTTTTCCCCATTTTTTCTTTTATACGGTAGGCAACCAATGTTACCATTGGATAATTTACTACAACCACGAAGAAGATACCTAGGAGAAGAAATTCATGAAATAATTATACAACACATGCATGAATCTCAAAGACTGGTATGGAGGAATTTAAAAAGAGCAGAACATCGCAACATGAAAAAGGATAAAAATAAAGTGAATATTCAATATAACGTGGGGGACAGAGTGTTTTATAAGAATCATACGGCCATTTCCAAACTAAGCCCTAAATGGAGAGAAGGATATATAGTATTAAAGAAAACAGGAGTATCCAATTATGTGATTAAACACATATATGGTAAGTCGGAAATAAGAACCCATGTGAGAAATATAAGGAAAGACGAGACCCTCTGGTCAGAACAGACAGAAGCACAAACGGACAGACCACGAAGGAAATGCACAAGGTGTATGAGAGAATCTACAGAGGAAAGTGAAGTTGATAAGAAACACGACGTACAGACAGAAATTATAATTACCACAAAAGAAAATATGACGGCCACAGACGAGAGTATAATTTCCGCGGAGGAAAGTATAATCAACACAGAAGAGGAGAGATTAGGAAAAAGGGAATCCAGGAAGTCAATGTCCAATATAAGTGAAACTAGTGATGAGAGGGAAATAGAGGCCCCATATCAAAACACAAGAAGCTGGAAGATACTAGAGCAAAAACGTGATACAAGTAAAGAGACAACAGCAACATCAGATACAACAACAAGAACATTACCAAAGAAAAGTACAAGATTAAAAGATAGAGAAGGAAGAATAGTAGTTACAGAGCAATCACAACAATCAAAAAGAGAGTGGGGAAAAAGGAAGAGAAAGAGGAACGAAGAAGAGGAATGGAGAGAATGTGATACATTAAATCACAATGATGAAGAAAAGAAGAGAAAGTGGAGTAAACCGAAAGATGAAGGAAGGATAAAACGGAAGTACAAAAATAGGTTTAGAATAAATAGTAGGATAAGTAAGAAAAATGGATAGAGAAGAGTAGAGAACATTGCGGAATGCAATGAAAGGAGAAGAAAACCCGGAATGGGCGGTGAAAAGTTAGAGATATTGCGGAATGCAATGAGCGGAGAAGAAAACCCGGAATGGGTAGTGAAGAGTAGAGCAGAAAACATTGCAGAATGCAATGAACGGAGAAGAAAAAAAAAAAAAAAAAAAACTCGGAATGGGTAGTGAAGAGTAGAGTAGAAAACATTGCAGAATGCAATGAACGGAGAAGAAAAACCCGGAATGGGTAGAGAAGAGTAGAAAACATTGCGGAATGCAATGAACGGAGAAGAAAAACCCGGAATGGGTAGAGAAGAGTAGAAAACATTGCGGAATGCAATGAGCAGAGAAGAAAAAAAAAACAAACCCGGAATGGGTAGTAAAGAGTAGAAAACATTGCGGAATACAATGAGCAGAGAAGAAAAACCCGGAATGGGTAGTAAAGAGTAGAAAACATGGCGGAATGCAAGGAACGGAGAAGAAAACCCGGAATGGGTAGTGAAGAGCTAGAGATATTGCGGAATGCAATGAGCGGAGAAGAAAACCCGGAATGGGCAATGAAGAGTTGAAGATGTTGAATGCAATGAACGGAGAGTTGGATATATTGCGGAATAGTTAGTTAGTTGAGAGTTATCAATATAATGTTATTAATTTAAAGATTGAAAATTATTAATTTAAGGAATGGAAAGGTTAATTAGAATCCATTATGTTAAGAGTTCTTGGTTGAATGATAGTTATTATTGAATTATACGAGAGTATTATTGATAAGAGTCAAAATAGAATGAATGAAATATTATTGGGAAAATGGTAATTTAGGGAGACACCCTACAATGGGAGATTAGTTAGTCGTTTAGAATAGGACAACGACTAAGCACAGGGAGGGCGTATTGTATAGCAGAGAAGGTACGGATAGGAGTATATAATAGAGGGGAATGGAGAATAGGGAAATATAGATTAAGCACTTGCGCGAGGAAGGGTGTGAAAGAAAGTACACACCGTGAGATAGAGTATAGGGAAATATAGATTGAGCACTTACTTGTACAGAAGAGAAAATGACGTAAAGTAAGGGGCATGACGTGGCAGGGGGTTACGGTAGTTAGGTGACTAGAAGAGACTAGTCACTTGGAGCCGGAACATCGTACTGAGAGGACGTGAGAAGAGAAGTGGTCAACATCAGGGAAAGGGACAGTCATACAGAGTAGATAGGTTAGGGAAGACAAGAAACTACAATGAAATAGGCCGATAGTTAGCTATAGATAGAATAGGTTAGGGTGGTGCGTTCGATGGGGAACGTACCAAATTAGGGAAACGGCCGAATGTAGCTAGTTTAGAAGATGTTAGATTAACGACAGAGATTAGCGATAGGGTAAGGCGAATGGAAAGAAAGTAATATCATGGAGAACATAGAGAGATTGTCATTAGCAGTAGTATGATATAGAAGACATGAAGTGAAGTAAATAAAAGGCTCCAAGAATTATATAAAGAAGCGTTGGCGTTAATAAATGATGGATGTTGTTTTTAAAGGCTTCATTACGAAATTCGATGTTGATTGATGAACGATGATTGTGAAAGAAGTCAGTGTGCCTCGTTACAATACGATGAAGGAGTGATGGAGAAGGAGCACATCTTGATATCATCTTTGCAATTTTAAAGACATCGTTGCAATAGTGACACTAGCAGAACCTGGTAGCGACAGTGATATAACCAAGTGTAAAAGTACATTGTTGGGTATAATCATTTCATTGTTGACTGACTGTTTACTTCTCAAAATGTCGACCGTATTGCGGCATACGTCTTACTAAATCTTATAGGAAAATTATCGTTTTAGACGTTCGTGATTATGGTCCATTTATATCCCGAATATTAAATCTTACACTCTCTCATATTGTCTGATCTCTCTCTCTCTCTCTCTTTTTTTTCTTCGATTTATGCCTGTCTGTCTTATCTGTCTGTCTCTTTGTCTCTCCTTCAAATGTATATATATATATATATATATATATATATATATATATATGTATATATATATATATATATATATATATATATATATATATATATATATTTACAATTACACACAATTTGCAGAATAAAACATATAAATAGTAAGAATTTCTGAACGTACTAATAGCATGTATGCAAACGTGCATAATAAGTCAGTTAACATTGAATAATTTCCAATAACAAAAGATTTGGACTCAGGACTCAACATTATATATTACAGACACAATTAGAACATTTAAACCGCAGCAGGTGACTTCAAACTACAGAATACAAGCTATAAAAGTGTGATCAGGTAGCGGACACACGATCCAGACATTTGACTTGGTAGAAAAGCTTTACTATACACAGTTCTGGGCATAGAAGACAACAATCAATGGGTAGCAATTGCAATGTATACAGGGACTTGTCGGATTGTGCAACGTTTAGAACATAGGAAACTAAAGATTGGTGCAGCGTTTAGAACATAGGAAACTAAAGATTGGTGCAGCGTTAAGAACATAGGAAACTAAAGATTTGTGCAGCGTTTAGAACATAGGAAACTAAAGATTGGTGCAGCGTTTAGAACATAGGAAACTAAAGATTGGTGCAGCGTTTAGAACATAGGAAACTAAAGATTGGTGCAGCGTTAAGACCATAGGAAACTAAAGATTTGTGCAGCGTTAAGAACATAGGAAACTAAAGATTGGTGCAGCGTTTAGAACATAGGAAACTAAAGATTGGTGCAGCGTTAAGAACATAGGAAACTAAAGATTGGTACAGCGTTTAGAACATAGGAAACTAAAGATTGATGCAGCGTTTAGAACATAGGAAACTAAAGATTGGTGCAGCGTTAAGACCATAGGAAACTAAAGATTTGTGCAGCGTTAAGAACATAGGAAACTAAAGATTGGTGCAGCGTTTAGAACATAGGAAACTAAAGATTGGTGCAGCGTTTAGAACATAGGAAACTAAAGATTGGTGCAGCGTTAAGAACATAGGAAACTAAAGATTTGTGCAGCGTTAAGAACATAGGAAACTAAAGATTGGTGCAGCGTTAAGAACATAGGAAACTAAAGATTTGTGCAGCGTTTAGAACATAGGAAACTAAAGATTGGTGCAGCGTTTGGAACATAGGAAACTAAAGATTAGTGCAGCGTTTAGAACATAGGAAACTAAAGATTGGTGCAGCGTTTAGAACATAGGAAACTAAAGATTGGTGCAGCGTTTAGAACATAGGAAACTAAAGATTGGTGCAGCGTTTAGAACATAGGAAACTAAAAATTGGTGCAGCGTTTAGAACATTTGAAACTAAAGAAGAAATTTCACAATATACGAAACATAAACAAATTCATAATACAGGAAACATAAGAAATTTCACAATATAGGAAACAGAAGAAAGTTCAGAATATGGGAAATATAAGACAGTTCTCAAAATTGGGGGAGCCGCGATAGCTCAGTGGTTAGTGAACTGGACTACAAAGGACAAGAGATAGGATTCGATCCGACGGCTTCTGGTTCACCCAGCCTTTAATGAGTACCGGTTTTTTTCTGGTAAAGTAAAGCGGCACGGACGTAATACCGACCACATTACCCCCAAAATCATGTGCTGAAGGTCTGTAAAATATATGGTTACTAACACCATATTTCCCCATAAGCCACTTGGCGTGACGGGGGTACTTTACTACTTTTTTCACAAAATAGGAAACGGGAGAAATAAAATAATAATTTAGGAAAAGAACAAAGTTGAGAACTTAAAAAATAAAGTGAAGAGCATAGGAAACTGAAGACTTTTTGGAACATAGGAAACAGAGAAAAGTTCAGTACACAGGAAACAGAAAATGTTGAGAACAATGGAAGAGCATACAGTTCAGAATCTAGGAAGCAACAAAGTTGCAAACACGAGTTACAGAAGAAAGTTAAGTATACAGGAAACAAAAAGAAATTTCAGAGCCTAGGAAACAGCAGAAAGTAAGAACATAGGAAACAGAAAACGAAAGTTCAAACATGTGAAACAGAAAGAAAAAAAAACTAAGCAAAGAAAGAAAGAAACAAAGAAAAAAAGACGTTGAGAGCGGAAAAATAGAAACATTTAGTAAAGAATGCAAACACAATAATCGGGAATGAGGTAGAGATATAACCTGTAACATTAAGATGAATAAAGATTTGAAAAATGTCCCTGAAAAGGAAAGAGAGTTTTCTTTACAAAAACATAGTACCTCCCGTTATCCACTGCTACATGTTGGTAATGAAATGTGAATTTTAGAATGGCCTGTCTTAGTACAAGAATGATCCATCAAAGACAATTTCTCAACCGCATGGCAGAGTGCTTGAAAAAGAGACTCGCTGATACCCAGGGAGGCACGATACAAAGAAACATTAATGTCAACCAAATTAATACTGAGAAGGAAATAACCGCTACCGGAGAGAAACTGGGAAATAGGAAAATACAAGAGCTTAAGAAATGGACTAATTTGAGGAATTTGAGATTTGTGAGACCATATTACTGTTTATTTCTCTTTTATTTTTAATCACAGGAAGAAAGTGTAAATTTAAAAAATGTTACTATCTCTTCAAGAATTGAAAACAATGAATGAATTTAAGAATACACACATGCGCGAGCATAGAGAGAAAGAGAGAGAGGAAGAGAGAGAGAGAGGGATTAAAAAATAAAACAGAGTAGCTGTTTAGTATCTGTGTGATACAGAAATAGCGTGTCTCACCGAGTACAGAACTCAATATTTCTTGAATGATTTTACTATTAAATTTTGCACTACTTCAGCGTAGACCAACACATTTTTCAGCTATTGTGTGTGAACTCACCCGTAATGTACATCAACAGCCACGAACAAGAACCGTTATGTGTAGAAACTCTTAGTCACATGACAGAGATCAACAGAGAGGTGCATCAGACACCTGCGTATCACCACATTTAGGCTCCACACACACACAGATTTCATCTTCGTTCCTAAACACTCCGGCGGGAGAGAACACGAACGAGCTGATGACAGCCTGATTGGAACAGCTGCCGTGTGTGGCGGACTTGCAATGGACTGGGCTGACGTTCTGAATACCATCTCATCAGGAATGCTGGACGCTGATAACGCAATGATCATGAATACACGACCATATTCAGACAGCACAAACATCAGGCCACAACTAGGGATTCCATGAAAGGAGCCCTATGCGGAGAGACAGAAGAATAACACATAAACACAAGAAATGGATTCGTTAGACTTCACCCGTTGTAGGACATAATCGAGAGAAGATCTGAGCATTTACGGACATGTCCAATGTGCAATAAGGTTGATCTGCCGTTTAATCTAAACTAAGTAAACATGTATACACACACAAAGGTATCCTCAAATAACTATAACATACACACACACTCACACACAATACTGACGCACTTCCTTTTATTTCGTTCCCACACATTGAAGGTAAAACTGTAAAGAAGTAAAGAGCCCCATCACGCCAAGTCTCGTGCAAGGAATATGGACTTGTTAGTGACCATAATTTTTATAGACATTCAGCACATAATTATTGGGGTAATGTGGTCGGTATTACGTCAGTGCCGCTTTACTTTCCCTGAAAAATATTCTGTACCCATTTAAGGCTGGGTGAACCCGGAAGCCGTCGATCAGGATCGAACCTGACCTTTTGTCCTTTGTGGTCAAGTTCACTATCCACTTTGCTATCGTGGATCCCTTACATTGAACGTGTTTCTGTTCACATTTATTTGCACTATCTTCATTGCTTTTAGAAATATTGAGAAAATGCCGCGCTCGGTAGCTAGTGAGACTAAATGTACTTTCAGCTGAAAGCATTTCAATACACTTCGTTAGGAGGCCAACAAAAACAATAGGTACAAAACTCTACTAACAAACCAACGAACCAGACAACAAAACAACCCACCAGCTAGCCAACCACCTACCAGTAGCCTCGTTTGTCATAATTAACTGGAAAACTAGACCATAGAAATGTTATTTCAGAAGAAAAAAAAAACCTAGAAAGGTTTTTTTTTCTTTCATCGTGTATTCTTTTTTTCTGTGAGTCTGTCCGCTTCTTGTTTGAGTTGGAGCTTTAGAGTGTGTTTCCGTTTCCAAAGATTGCGGTCTACAGCTATTTCTTCCCAGGCCGCATCGTCCATGTTCAGAGTCATCATGTCACGTTTACACATATCTACAAATCAAAGTTTTGGCGCCCCCTAGTTCTTTTGTCATCTGCTAGTTGTTCACAGAGTATATTTTTTTGGTATGCGGTCTTCTTTCATACAGTGCACGTGGCCAAGCCAGCGTAACCTACGTTGTTTGAGCAGCGTGTAGATGTTCGAAAGACCTGTGCGAGTCATGACCTCCAGGTCAACCACCGAATTAATTAACAATTTAAACAACTGTCAAATAACCAAGACTTTAGAACGGAATGGTGTCGCTATAGATGGAACATTCCCATATCTGTTCATTTCCAGCAAATAACAAAGTGTTCATCTTGTCGTTCAGACCATTCTAATGAACGTGTTGTGTTATGCAGAAAGGCGCGCAGCTCATGATCCACACTTCCGGGTTGCTGTAACGGGCGTTGTGGGCATCACGACTTTCATGCGCCTTGCACCAAATCCGTGTAGTCTTCGTGATCAGTAAATGTGCTCCAAGAATCTCTGTCTGAAGTCAGGCCTCCCCTTCAGTGAAACATTTAATCCCACCGCAGTCCAGCTAGTGGCGAATTTGCAGTCGAACACGGATCGCACACCCACACAAACAAACATCAGACCAGAAAGAATCATTTGAGAAGACACTACAGAAAAATGTCGCCAGTATTAATTCTAATTTTAGTAGGCGTCCATCTTGGTCCGTCGCACCAACCGGAAGCTACAATAACATAATAATCGAATAACTTGACTAACAACTAAGTAACTAATTGAATTACTAGTAATATAAATTGTGTCATGACAAGCAAAAAATATGGACTAGATATGAATATCAAAAAGACTAAAACTATGATTATAAACAAAGAAAATACTCAAAACCCACAAGTGGATATCAAAATTGAAGGAATAGACCTGGAGACAGTTCAGAACTACAACTACCTTGGACATACTGTAACCAGTGATGGAAAATGTACAACTGAAATAAACAAAAGAATAGGAATGGCAAAAAGTAAGTTTAATGCCATGAAGAACATACTAACATCAAAACAAATAACACCAGGACTAAAACTAAGAATAGCAAAATGTTACATCTTCTCAACATTCCTACATGGTGCAGAAACATGGAAATTTGACAAGAAAACAGAAAAGAGAATTAAAGCCTTTGAAATGTGGATATATAGAAGAATAGGTAGAATTGGATGGAAAGAAAAGAAAACAAACGATGAAGACTAACATGGACGAGTAACATCAAAAGATTGACTAACCAGCCTATGACAACCTGCACCATCAAAGCAAGAGATAGAGCAAAACGGCGCTCCATGGTAGCCAACCTTCGATGCGGAGATGGCACTCGATGATGATGATGATGATGATAAATTGTGTAAATATTTCATTAAATAACTAACTAAGCAAAGTAAATAACTAATTTATCAAGGTAATAGTAAAACTAAGTTTTGTAACTAACAAAAACAAACATCTTCACAACAGATAAAACTTATATTAAAATTATGTATTACATTAAATTTTGAAACAGTAAACGGTTTTGAATTCGTACAAATCATACAGTTTGTCCTTCATCTTGTACACATCATATAGTTTGTCCTTCATTTCGTACAAATCATATAGTTATTCCTTCATCTTGTACAAATCATATAGTTTGTCCTTCATCTTGTACAAATCATATAGTTTGTCCTTCACCTTGTACAAATCATATAGTTTGTCCTTCACCTTGTACAAATCATATAGTTTGTCCTTCACCTTGTACAAATCATATAGTTTATCCTTCATCTTGTACAAATCATATAGTTTGTCCTTCACCTTGTACAAATCATATAGTTTATCCTTCATCTTGTACAAATCATATTGTTTGTCCTTCATCCTGTACAAATCGTATAGTTTGTCCTTCATCTTGTACAAATCATACATTTTATCTTGTTTTTCACTTAGTTTAACTGTTTTATATTATTTCGCGTTTATTGTACATGTTCTCTGCAGCTGTTTTCGCGTTCCCACACAGTATTTTATATTTTATGTTTGGTATATTTGTGCTTATCTCCAAGCCAGAACAACTCTGAAACGTCAAAGCAGAACAGGCCAACGAACGATTAAAGAACTTTAAATGATCTCTTTTCTCGTCACTAACAAATTCATTGAGACAATAAAAAGAAACGGTGTTCATTATTATATGTAACTGCAACTCTAGCTATTTTGTGAATACAAGTCACGGATAGACTAATTTCATGTCACTGCAAGCGAATGTAAACAATTCAATCATCTTCATCAAGTACCGGGCCTGCTGGCGTAGGTGATCATGTCTCTCCACAACTTTCGATATCGATAGTTATTTATCATTTCTGTTGTTGACCTTCTCATTGTCTTAAGCTGCCTTGTATCTTTTCTCTTTGATTCCCTCTATCTCTTCGTCCCTCAATTTTCCCAGTTGTTACAATATATTCCAGCTGTTCCCTTCTCATTACATGGCAAAAAAAAAAAGATGATTGTTTCTTCCTAATATTGGAAATTAGCTCTCTTTTTTGCTTTGGCTTTTTCAGGAGGTTTTCATTACTCTTTTTAGCTCTCCATGGTATTCTCAACATTCTTCTGTAAAACCACATTTCTACAGACTCCAATGATTTTCTTGTATGTTGCCCTATTTTCCATGATTCACATCCATATGGTAAGACTATCTCTACATAAATAACATTTAAGAACTTGATACAGAATACAGATCTATTATTATATCAGATGATAGTACGCAGTCAGACACCAGCAATATCTCGATGAAAATAGCGCGAGCATAATGAAGATAAAAAAATGTGCCCATTCTATGTTGCAGGTATAATCACAAGTTGATTTAATATCTCTTTCTTTGTGTTGAACTATGTGATTTTTTTCCCCACTTTGCAATAGTATACAACAACAACAACAAAATGTAAAGAACCCCGTCACACCAAGTGGCGTATAGGGAATATGGTGTTAGTGACCATAATTTGTACAGATCGTCGGCACATGATTTTGGGGTAATGTGGTCGGTATTACGCACTTGCCGCTTTACTTTCCCTAAAAAATCCGGCACCCATTAAAGGCTGGGTGAACAGGGAATCCGTCGATTAGGATCGAACCCTATCTCTTGTCCTTTGTAGTCCAGTTCAGTAACCACTGAGCTATCGCGGCTTTCTCAATAGTGTACAGACTAGGATATAATAGATCACATGATGTATGATAGAGATATAGTTTGGGTCAGATATGTTAGTCGTTACCCAGACTATGTAGAAATAGTAGCAGTCACATAATAGACGAACATGAGCAGGTTTTGAGAATGGACAATTGTAGCTGTTATTGGAAAGCTGGGGAATATAATTAAACTCGACTTTTCAACAAAACGTCGATGTCTTAAGTCCAAAAATTAGAACTTGGTAAACAACTAAGAACTGGAGAAGGGACAGGTTAGATTTATGAGAGAGAGATGACACTCTTAGAGGACATGCTAGGCCATTTTTTTTAAACTCAGAGGTTAGCTGAAATGTCAAGATGTAGTTTTGTTTTGCTAAATTTGACACAAAAGTTATGCGAAGTTAACTTCGTATTCCATTATTGATTGAGGCAGTCAATAAATTATGCAAATGGGACAGGGTTATTTATCCTCATGAACCGGCATAATTAGAGAGAAACATCGCATGAGAGATGGGAAAGACATGGAATGATCTTAAAAGAATGGCAAAAAACAGAACGACTTGGGAAGTGTTTGTTGAAGACCTATGCTCTACTGGGGGCCAAAAAGGTACAAGAGAAGAAGAGATTGCGTAAGAGAGAGAGAGAGAGAGAGAGAGAGCGAGAGAGAGAGAGAGAACACCAACAAGATATATAATGAGAAAGATCCGGATTTCTAGAGAACATCCAGTTATACAATTCAGTCAGGGAGACATAAGGGAAAAAAAGATTAATGTAAAGAAAAACAGAACTGACGTAATGCCGAACACAATACCCTAGAAAATAATGAGTTGATAGTTTCATCATCATCATCATCATTGAGTACCGTCTCCGCAACGAAGGTTGGCTACCATGGATCGCCATTCCACTCTGTTTCTTGCTTTGATGGTGCAGGTTGTCATAGATTGACTTGTCAATCTTTTGATGTTACTCGTCCATGTTAGTCTTGGTCTGCCTCTACCTCTTTTACCTTGTATTTTAATTTCCAATATTACTTTTAGTAGGCTGTTGTGTCTTTTAATGTGTCCTAAAAATATCATTTGTATTGTCTTAATTGTATTCAGTAGTTCTCTTTTTATTTTTAGTTGTTTTAAAACTTCCTCGTTTGTTTTCTTTATTTCCATCCAATTCTACCTATTCATCTATAAATCCACATTTCAAAGGCTTCAATTTTCTGTTCTGTTTTCTTGTCTAATGTCCATATTTCTGTACCATACAGGAAAATTCATAATAAAGATGTAACATTTTGCTATTCTTAGTTTCAGCCCTGCTGTTATTTGTTTTGATGTTAGTATATTCTTCATGACATTAAAATTACTTTTTGCCATTCCTATTCTTTTGTTTATATCAGTTGTACATTTTCCATCATTGGTTATAGTATGTCCAAGATAGTTGTAGTTCTGAACTGTCTCCAGGTCTATACCTTCAATTTTGATATCCACTTGTGTGTTTTGAGTATTTTCTTTGTTTATGATCATAGTTTTAGTCTTTTTGATATTCACATCTAGTCCATATTTTTTGCTTGTTATGTTTATCACATTAAGCAATTGTTGTAGGTCTTTAGGATTTTCTGCTAGTAGAACAGTATCATCAGCATATCTTAGGTTATTGATTATCTTTCCATTAATGTTTAGGCCTGGCATCTCTGTGATGTTTTTAAAGATTTGCTCAGTGTATAGATTGAACAAGCTTGGTGATAGGATGCATCCTTGTCTTACTCCTCTTTTTATATCAATGGGTGTAGTGTTCTCCTTGTTATTGCTGTTTGCTCCCAGTACAAATTACATATTAGTCGTATGTCTGTGTCGTCTAGATTTATATCCTTTAGGCACTCTATAAGTTGATTATGGTGTATTCTATCGAAAGCTTTGGTGTAGTCTATAAAGCAGGCATATATTGGTTAGTTTACTTCTATGTACTTTTCAATCAATGTTCTCATGCAGAATATGGCTTCTTAGTTGATGGTTTATAAAAAAAAAAAAAATGCCGAGTTACACCATATTATCTTCATGACACCACGCAACGGGTTCTTTCTTTCTTTAAATGATAATGGATGGATAGCAGACACAGATAACATCAGACACTTCATCATCATGTGCCATACTGGTTGGCGTAGGCGATCATGTCACTCCACAATCTTCTATCTACAGTGCATCGTATCAGTTCTGTTATTGACTGTTTTCCATGCCATGACACCAAGCTATCCAGTATTTTCTCTCTTTGTCGTCCGCGATCTCTCTTTCCTTTTATTTTGCCAGTTGTAACCAAGTATTCCAATTTTTCCTCTTCTCATGAAGAGTGCCCGAAAAATGTTGATTGCTTCTTTCTGATGTTTTTTAAGAGCTCCCTTTTTGTGTTGGCCTCTTTGAGAACTTCCTCATTGGTCTTTTTAGCTGTCCAGAGAATTTTCTACATTCTTCTGAGAAATCCCATCTCTGTGGCCTCTAATCGTCTTTTCATTATTTTGTCTACTGTCCATGATTTGCTTCCATAGGTCAGAATTGGTTCTATATAGCACCGATGAACTCTCTTTCTTATTTTTACTGACATAGATTTGTTGCATAAGATAATCACTCACTTAGAAGGTAATTTTCACAATTATTTTACATTTATGACAATATTTAATCAGAAAGATAAATTCCATCAGATAAATGTCAAATATATTCCATTATTATCATAAACATATGAGTCTATTGGCTTCGACAATCATCATCAGGATGCATGTCCTTCGCAGAACGTTGCACTCACCACATCCGGGTCTGAAATAATAATATATATGCACACTGACCTGTTTTACGAAACTTCTGTTACTGTGTGCTGTTTTCGCACATTTTCACTTTTTTGCACACACACACACATATACCCCGCGCACAATAAGATTCTGAAGGGAATTCTTTATTTTCAACTTTCCTTTTATTTAATCTTCTCGTTTGAATTTATTATATATATTTTTGCATTAATTTTTTTCTTTCAAATACATATTCGTGCGTGTGTGTGTATGTGTTGTATGTTTGTTCCTGCTAAAGGCCTATTGAACCGAAACGTCGCTCTGGTTTTGTGTTGCCCTCTTGTTACGTGAAGCTTTAACCACACCGTTTTTTTTTTCTATTTCTAATTTTTTTCATTACTTCTATATCTCTTTGATTCTAATTCTATTTTTTTTCATTAATCCTATATCTAGTTTTTTTCCATTTCTATTTTTTTCATAATTTCTATATCTATTTATTTTCATTATTTCTATATCTATTTTTTCTATTTCTATTTTTTTCACTAATCCTATATCTATTTTTTCCATTTCTATTTTTTCATAATTTCTATATCTATTTATTTTCATTATTTCTATATCTATTTTTTCTATTTCTATTTTTTTCATTAATCTTATATCTTTTTTTTTCCATTTCTATTTTTTTCATAATTTCTATATCTATTTTTTTCATTATTTCTATATCTATTTTTTTCTATTTCTTTTTTTTTTCATTTCTCCTCTGAAAGAATATCTCTCTCTAGCCAGGTCTCCCACTTCTTATGTTGCCATTTTCAAGGTCACCTTGATGTCTTTAAACAACCTTCTCCTTTGTCTACCCCTGATACCTCACCAATGAACTATGCCTTCCATTATTGTTCTTTCTATCCCGCTGTGTCTTTTGATGTGGGGATAGTACTTTAATTTCCTCTGTAGATTTGTGTTCATAAGCCACTTCTTTGTAATGTTTAAATCATCTAGTATGTCTTCATTGCTCTTTTTTTCATTATCCATGATATCTTATGGATTTTTCTGTTGTATTTTATTTTCAATGAGTCTATTTTCTTCATTGCTGTTTGCGAGATTGTCCATGATTCACAACCATATTTTGCTGTCTGGAAGATACATGCCTTCAGTAATTTTAATTTTACAGCCTTGCTGATATCGTGCTACGTGTTCTTCATTGCATTTAATGTTTGTGTTAGTGGCGTATTCTCTATGTTACCGCAGCTACCGCTGGTAGCCTGAACATATTAACGAAATACAAAAGGAAATGATAATTTATTATATTTTTTTTCATAATTATATTACACATTTTCTAATATTCTATTACACATTTCGTAGATCAATATGATTTATTTGCTTTGATTTCCATTTATAAAGCAAGATTTTCCTATGGCCACTGTAACTGTTTTGAATGAAACCGAAACTACTCTAAGATAGTACATGAAACCGCTAATAAGCAGCGGTATAGTTCTCTTCCCTTCGACTTAGAACTAATGACCTTGACATTCAAAAATTTGCGTACAAATAATACAGCGAGAGCCACCTATACAAAATGCGATTTCATGGGTTATTTTTTTAGCTCTAGACAATCAGAAGCGTCACAAAGTGAAAGCATGTTTGATTAGCGTAACTTCCTAACCTATTTATAACTACGCTATGCACATCAGCATCTGTAGAAAGAACTTTTTCTGCTCTCAAGAGAATCAAATCTTATTGTCGCTCAACTCAGACACAAGAACTCTTATCTGGTTTGGCAATAATGTCAATTGAGAAATCATTCCTTCAGAAACTTAGAAACCAACCCATCAGCACTTTCAATGATAAAGTCGTCGAGACATTTTCGTCCCTAACGAGACGGATAGAGTTTACATATAAATAAGTAAGTAATTTAAAATGTAGTGATGTCATTAGCAAATATTACTTCATGTTAGCCTACTGAATATAATGTATGTCTTTATTTATTATGTCAGCGGTAGCCTAGACCCCAAAACCAGTATACGCCACTGGTTTGTGTTGCTATTGGTATTCCTCTCTTGATCTCTTTCTACAGTGTCCATTGTTGTTTGCTACAGATCCAAGATGCTCTTAGCTTGTTACGCTTTCATGTTGATCACGACAAGACAATAGACTATGGAAAAAGTGGATTATTGAACAGATGAATTTGTTTGCCATGAATACAAGTAGATTCCACTGATAGCAATAGTCTATTATGAAGGACGTAGTAACAAGAAGAAACGGAAAATGAAAAAAAAAAAAAAATAAATAAAATTCGATGCGGAATCACGCGAACAAGGTCGCGAAATCAATTATGCTGGCGTCTTTGTGTGTGTGTGTATGTGTGTGTGCTCTCTAAAAAAAAAAAACACGTGACTGGTTCAACAAGACACACATAAATAGGTTGCCGCTATCTGCACAAAAGTCGTGAAGTATAAAAATAGCTTACTACTGAATTATGTTAGCATTTCACTGTTTTGCTTCCCCTAAAATTGTGTTTCCTTTTCAATGTGGCAACTCCATTTTTTCTCCAGATATTAATGCCGTTTTATTTAGTCACAAAATTGTCTTCTTCCGCAGATATTACCCATTAATCTTTATTTGTTTTGTGTACCAAAATCCACTCTTATTCATTCCATATTTTTAATTCTTCATTCACCATTATTTCAGCATTTCTGAGCTCGTAATTTAGGTTTCTCTTATAGTCTTCAGCTGTGTTCTCTGACTTGTATGCTCTTCAGCTTTGAACAGCGCATTCACTTTTCTAGTTGCTTAACGTTTTAGTATTTCTTTTGAAACGTCGCAAAGACAAGAGGCTTCAGCTCGTTTTTGAGCAAATACTTATGAACTGCAACACGCTATAAAAGGAGTTTGTCCCAGAAATAACAACCAAAGGTGGGACGATAGAAAGGGAATTAAATAAAACAATAAACCTCAATTTCCTCTTGAAGAATCGGGCCCGAGTGTAGAGTTTAAAGGCTTGAGGACGGTCGTAAAGTCGGATTTTTCTGAGACTGGTTGGGATATGGCTGTCGTAAAATGCCTTCGTTGGATGCGAGAAGTCACAGATTTCTTTATGTTAGGCTAGGTTCGTCAAAGGCACTCAAACACACAATACGAGGATCAAAGCCTCGGTCAGAGAGAGTGAGAGACAGAGTGTGAGAGATAAAGGTTTTACTTGTGCCTGGGAATAATAATGAAAGAAGTAAAGAGAGAATGAATAAAGCAAGTGCATTTATTGATATAAATATGTGCAATGTATACTGGTGCTCTCAATCGTAATGGAGCAAAGAACAAAAATGTAGAAAACATGAATTATTAATTGTTATGAGAGTTTTTTTTTATATAGAGCTTAAAACACACTTGAGAAAATGTACTTCCTCTTATAGTGATCCCATTATATTACGGGGGTGACGTGGGCAAGATGTCCACAAGCAACTGAGCTGAGATCGATCAGCGACCCAAAGCTGACTGCTATGCTCAGGATTGCCAAACAGAAACTGATCAGGATCGTTCACCACTTACTAGTGGTGTTCCTTGAAACACGATTACAAGTCTGGTCTACGGTGTAGGGATCGAGGAGGGAAGGCACAACAAAACTAAAATTATCATGCTGAAGTCGGATGTTTAGGGTCGGAAGGAGCAAGTATCATGGTTATGCTCCAAACTACAACTTCATGCACCAGCATCAAGTTAACGTCTTTCTAAGGGCGGATAACGCAGAGAGCAAGACGTCGGCCTCGAGACAGAGATACACATACCCCGCGCGCACTAAGATTATGATACATAAGATTATGATACATACGATTATGATACATTAGATTATGATACATTAGATTATGATACATAAGATTTTGATACATTAGATTATGATACATTAGATTATGATACATAAGATTATGATACATTAGATTATGATACATTAGATTTTGATACATAAGATTATGATACATAAGATTATGATACATTAGATTATGATACATATGATTATGATACATAAGATTATGATACATTAGATTATGATACATTAGATTATGATACATATGATTATAATACATTAGATTATGATACATAAGATTATGATACATAAGATTATGATACATTAGATTATGATACATTAGATTATGATACATACGATTATGCAGGGAAGTCTTTATTTTCACCTTTTCTTGATTTTTATTCTTCTCGTTTGAAATTATTATATATTTGTGTGCATTATTTTTTTTTCTTTCAAATACTTATTTGTGCGTGTGTTTTGTGTTTGTTCCTGCTGAAGGAAGACGAAACGTCATTCTGGTTTTGTGTTGCCCTTTTGTTACGTGAAGCTTTAACCATACCGTTTTGTTTTCTTTATCTATTTTTTTTCTATATCTATCGGAAAAAAATATGAGTACCTCCGAAGTCGGAGTTATCTGCCTGTGCGGCGAGGGACCCATGTGCACACGGCTGTCAGGGGAAAATGGATTAACACGCAAAATTCAGTTCCTAGTCTCTAGGGACTTCGTCAGAGGTAAAGAACAGAAGAGAGGAAACTTATATCATACATTGCTAGCTGCGCTGTCGTTGAAGACCGTCGACCGATTGATCGAGCGGACAACATCAATGTCCTAAGAGGTGGCGAACGAAAAAAAAATGATTACGTTTCAATTGATCGGAGAGTTTATTTTCTACTAGAGTCTCTCACTCTCTCTGTCTGCGATCAGGACTCAATCAGAGTAGGATTCCAGACTCTCACATGAAGTCAGCTGTCAGGTTAAGTGTGGTGATCGCCCCCACAGACAGAACATCACATTTAGAGTCTGCCAGATCCACTCTGATTGAACACCCGTTAAAACGTTGCACTGTGTTCTGCGCCAGTGGCCCAGTGCATTCGATTTCAGCCAGCATTTTATTCAGGTTTGCTATCCTTAGCCTTTGATTGTCCTCAATCTTCCTGCAAGGCAGCAGGTTGTCTTTTCTGCAGGGGGATTCTGCCCTTAGATGGTCGGCCCTTCCAGGTTTACGGGCACCATCTGTCCGAGTCACAAGAGGTGACAAACACAGACCTACTAGAGTCTATGTTTTACAATTTCTGATTCTAGATCTCCTCTGGTAGGGTTTGAAAGAAATTAAATAGATTCAGGGTGTTCATAATGTCTTCAGTGTCACATCAAGCTAACCTTCAGATTACTCAAGTACACTAAATAGTTTGGTTTCATCATCATCATCATCATCGTCGTCGTCGTTATCGTTATAATCACCGCCGTCGTCGCCGTTCCAGCAAACATGAAAGTGTTCGTTTACCGATTGTTCCTGGCTTGCCTTCATTGACCGTGTTGCGCACTTTACCGCTTTTCTTGCTTTCGCCCTTCGTGGCACCGTGTTTCGCTATTTCTTTAACAAGTGAACCACCAGATACATTTCTTTTACAGGTGAACCGCCAGATACATTTCTTTTACAGGTGAACCGCCAGATACATTTCTTTTACAGGTGAACCGCCAGATACATTTCTTTTACAGGTGAACCACCAGATACATTTCTTTTACAGGTGAACCACCAGATACATTTCTTTTACAGGTGAACCACCAGATACATTTCTTTTACAGGTGAACCGCCAGATACATTTCTTTTACAGGTGAACCACCAGATACATTTCTTTTACAGGTGAACCGCCAGATACATTTCTTTTACAGGTGAACCACCAGATACATTTCTTTTACAGGTGAACCGCCAGATACATTTCTTTTACAGGTGAACCACCAGATACATTTCTTTTACAGGTGAACCGCCAGATACATTTCTTTTACATGTGAACCGCCAGATACATTTCTTTTACAGGTGAACCGCCAGATACATTTCTTTTACAGGTGAACCACCAGATACATTTCTTTTACATGTGAACCACCAGATACATTTCTTTTACAGGTGAACCACCAGATACATTTCTTTTACAGGTGAACCGCCAGATACATTTCTTTTACAGGTGAACCGCCAGATACATTTCTTTTACAGGTGAACCACCAGATACATTTCTTTTACAGGTGAACCACCAGATACATTTCTTTTACATGAGAACCACCAGATACATTTCTTTTACAGGTGAACCACCAGATACATTTCTTTTACAGGTGAACCACCAGATACATTTCTTTTACAGGTGAACCACCAGATACATTCCTTTGACAGGTGAACCACCAGATATATTCCTTTGTTAAAAGAACCGTGGGCATGAAAAACGCTTAAATGAGGAGAAACTAACGAAGTTGAATAAAGAGAGGAAACTCATAACATACATTGCTAGCTGCGCTGTCGTTGAAGACGGTCAATCAAGTAATCGGGCGGACATCATCAATGCCCTTAGAAATGTGGAAAGGGCACAGGACTTCGAGAACCATGAGTCGACGTCACTCCTTCGGATGAAAGAGATGGGAGTTAAGATGGGCTCAGCCATAAATGAGAAACTTAGTGGGCGTGTAAGAAGACTTATCAACCAACACAGAACTGGAGTCGTCAGTCGCTGGACACTGCGGGACTTGTTGAGAAGGGGATCTGAGCACCTATGGACATGTTCGGAGTGCAATGATGATGAGCCGCAAATAACTCAATAACCCAATACATTAGGAGAGTGCAGGCAAGATTTGTGGGGGTTTGTGTGGAGAAGGCGAGGATTTGAATACTTGTTAACAATCATCATCATCATCGAGTACCGGCCTACTGGCGTAGGTGATCATGTCTCTCCACAACTTTAGATCAGGACAGTTATTTATCATTTCTGTTGTTGACCTTCTGCCAAGCCACTCGCTTAAGCTGTCTGGTATCTTTTCTCTTTGCTTCCCTCTATCTCTTCGTCCCTGAATTTTCCAGTTGTTACAATATATTCCGGCTATTCTCTTCACATTACATTGCGAAAAAATGACGATTGTTTCTTCCTAATATTGGCAATGAGTTCTCTTTTTGGTTTGACCTCTTTCAGAACGTTTTCATTACTCTTTTTAGATGTCCATGGTATTCTCAACATTCTTCTGTAAAACCACATTTCTACAGACTCCAGTGATTTTCTTGTTTGTTATACTATTGCCCATGGTTCACATCCATATGTTAAGACTGGCTCTTCATAAGATTTAAGAATTTTATTTTTTGTTTCTATTGTCGAAAATGGATTTCATACTAGCTTCCTCATTTTTGGAAATCTGCTTTTGCCTGGGCCATTCTCACCTCTGTCGTACATCTTCTGTCTGAGGTTAACAAAGTTACCAAATATTTAAATTCAATTACCTCCACAGTAGTCAAACAATTATCAAGCACTCCGATAATTTGTTGCAATCTTTTTATAAACTTTTTTTTTTCATTTTTGTGATACGATCTATCTAACAGATGTGCAAAAGCTTACAATAACATTTCATCTTGTATTTTCTTCTCTAGCTCGGCTATAAAGGTCTACACTTCTCAAGCGGATAGATGATACAACTAATGCGTACATCAGTTTGTTTTTGGAGCCAGACACGATGTCAGATAGGTGATGAGTGGATACTAAATATAAATTGCACCAGATGGACTAGAGTGCATAATCGTTGATAGTAGTTAGTATCAGATTGTTAAGAGCTCGACTAATAGGAAGATTTTCTATAATTAATGTAATTAATAGATAGCTATGTAAATCCTTCCTTTCTTGTTTCATTCTAACTATATATATATATATATATATATATATATATATATATGCATATGTATGTCGAAAGATCTATTACATCAAAGCTTTTGATGTAAAGTCAACATTAATTTAATTCAGTGATAAAGAGCCCCTCCCGTCTTCCACTACTAGGCAATCTCCCTGACGGCTAAAGCTTTTAATCCACAAAATGTTATTAGAATATAGAACACCCGTTTTATTCATATAATACCAGCATAACTCTATGGGTTGCCTTTGTCAATGACTAATCCTGAATAAATTATGGTGGCGACTATGCATCTTTTCCCCGTTTGTTCGACAAGTGCTGCACATATGCATGAATATTCAATTATTACTGCATAAAGCATTTTATTTTGTCATTTTTTACTGCCAATCTCTATGTTATTGCGCGTCTTTGAATAGTAGTTAAACATGTTTTATTGCAATTAAGTGCACTGAAACTATTATATTATCATTATATATGGCAGTAATATAACAACTTTATTATTAATACTAACCTACCAATATTAATGTCTTTAAGACTTCTTTTCAACGGTCGATTTAACAATATATATATCATAATGTAAACACTACCAGCAAAACAATACCGAATAAATACATCTATTTCTGCAATAAAAGAAAAACATCATCAGGTCGCATGCCCTTTGCAGAAACGTTGCATTCTACATAAGCCGTCTGAAAGAATATCTGTCTCTAGCCAGATCTCCCACAGGACATTGCATTCGTCACGGGCCGTCTGAAGAATATTTGTTTCTAGCCAGATCTCCCACAGAACATTGCATTCGTCACGGGCCGTCTGAAGAATATTTGTTTCTAGCCAGATCTCCCACAGAACGTTGCATTCGTCACGGGCCGTCTGAAGAATATTTGTTTCTAGCCAGATCTCCCACAGAACATTGCATTCGTCACGGGC
The DNA here is from genome assembly GCA_032433765.1 of Megaustenia siamemsis. Lineage (NCBI taxonomy): Eukaryota > Metazoa > Mollusca > Gastropoda > Stylommatophora > Ariophantidae > Megaustenia > Megaustenia siamemsis. The sequence continues at coordinate 36,454,332 of JAVIAB010000046.1, read as the reverse complement.
CGTCTGAAGAATATTTGTTTCTAGACAGATCACCCACAGGACATTGCATTCGTCACGAGCCGTCTGAAGAATATTTGTTTCTAGACAGATCTCCCACAGGACATTGCATTCGTCACGAGCCGTCTGAAGAATATTTGTTTCTAGACAGATCACCCACAGAACATTGCATTCGTCACGGGCCGTCTGAAGAATATTTGTTTCTAGACAGATCTCCCACAGAACATTGCATTCGCTACGGGCCGTCTGAAGAGTATATGTTTCTAGACAGATCTCCCACAGAACATTGCATTCGCTACGGGCCGTCTGAAGAATATTTGTTTCTAGACAGATCTCCCACAGAACATTGCATTCGTCACGGGCCGCCTGAAGAATATTTGTTTCTAGACAGATCTCCCACAGAACATTGCATTCGCTACGGGCCGTCTGAAGAATATTTGTTTCTAGACAGATCTCCCACAGAACATTGCATTCGCTACGGGCCGTCTGAAGAATATTTGTTTCTAGACAGATCTCCCACAGAACATTGCATTCGCTACGGGCCGTCTGAAGAATATTTGTTCTAGACAGATCTCCCACAGAACATTGCATTCGCTACGGGCCGTCTGAAGAATATTTGTTTCTAGACAGATCTCCCACAGAACATTGCATTCGCTACGGGCCGTCTGAAGAATATTTGTTTCTAGACAGATCTCCCACAGAACATTGCATTCGTCACGGGCCGTCTGAATGAATGAGTAAGAGGTTTACAGCACTCGAAAAAAATGACAAATAATCAACAACAGAAAAAAAAACGAAGAACAATATATGGACAGAAGCAGGATCGAACCCGTACTCAGTGGCAGAGCGCCTTGCCACGAAAAGTCAAACGCTAGGGTACTCTGCCACTCAGCTAACTATGGCAGTTAAAGAGAGCTTAGCATGGCAACAGAAGGAAAGGAGATCTAGCTATGGGGCAGAGCTTCTTTCATGGAGGCAGAGCTTCTTTCATGGAGGCAGAGATTCTATCATGGAGGCAGGGCTTCTTTCATGGAGGCAGAGCTTCTTTCATGGAGGCAGAGATTCTATCATGGAGGCAGGGCTTCTTTCATGGAAGAGGGCTTCTTTCATGGAGGCAGAGATTCTATCATGGAGGCAGGGCTTCTTTCATGGAGGCAGGGCTTCTTTCATGGAGGCAGAGATTCTATCATGGAGGCAGGGCTTCTTTCTTGGAGAAAGGGCTTCTTTCATGGAGGCAGAGCTTCTTTCATGGAGGCAGAGATTCTATCATGGAGGCAGGGCTTCTTTCAAGGAGGCAGGGCTTCTTTCATGGAGGCAGGGCTTCTTTGATGGAGGCAGGGCTTCTTTCATGGAGGCTGAGCGTCTATCAATGAGGCTGAGTTTCTTCATAGAGGCTGAGCTTCTTTCATGGAGGCAGAGATTCTTTCATGGAGGCTGAGCTTCTTTCATGGTGGCAGAGATTCTTTCATGGAGACTGAGCTTCTTTCATGGAGGCTGAGCTTCTTTCAATGAGGCTGAGTTTCTTTCATAGAGGCTGAGCTTCTTTCATGGAGGCAGAGATTCTTTCATGGAGGCTGAGCTTCTTTCATGGAGGCAGAGATTCTTTCACTGAGACTGAGCTTCTTTCATGGAGGGTGAGCTTCTTTCGTGGAGGCTGAGCTTCTTTCATGGAGACTGAGCTTCTTTCATGGAGGCTGAGCTTCTTTCATGGAGGCAGAGATTCTTTCATGGAGGATGAGCTTCTTTCATGGAGGCTGAGCGTCTTTCATGGAGACTGAGCTTCTTTCATGGACGCAGAGCTTCTTTTATGGAGGCTGAGCTTCTTTCATGGAGGCAGAGATTCTTTGATGGAGGCAGGGCTTCTTTCATGGAGGCTGAGCGTCTATCAATGAGGCTGAGTTTCTTTCATAGAGGCTGAGCTTCTTTCATGGAGGCAGAGATTCTTTCATGGAGGCTGAGCTTCTTTCATGGAGGCAGAGATTCTTTCATGGAGACTGAGCTTCTTTCATGGAGGCTGAGCTTCTTTCAATGAGGCTGAGTTTCTTTCATAGAGGCTGAGCTTCTTTCATGGAGGCAGAGATTCTTTCATGGAGGCTGAGCTTCTTTCATGGAGGCAGAGATTCTTTCATGGAGACTGAGCTTCTTTCATGGAGGGTGAGCTTCTTTCGTGGAGGCTGAGCTTCTTTCATCGAGACTGAGCTTCTTTCATGGAGGCTGAGCTTCTTTCATGGAGGCAGAGATTCTTTCATGGAGGATGAGCTTCTTTCATGGAGGCTGAGCGTCTTTCATGGAGGCAGAGACTCTTTCATGGAGACTGAGCTTCTTTCATGGACGCAGAGCTTCTTTTATGGAGGCTGAGCTTCTTTCATGGAGGCAGAGATTCTTTCATGGAGACTGAGCTTCTTTCATGGAGGCTGAGCTTCTTTCATGGAAGCTGAGCTTCTTTCATAGAGGCAGAGATTCTTTCATGGAGACTGAGCTTCTTTCATGGAAACTGAGCTTCTTTCATGGTGGCAGAGATTCTTTCATGGAGGCTGAGCTTCTTTCATGGAGGCTGAGATTCTTTCATTGAGGCTGAGCTTCTTTCATGGAAGCTGAGATTCTTTCATGGAGACTGAGCTTCTTTCATGGAAGCTGAGATTCTTTCATGGAGGCAGAGATTCTTTCATGGAGACTGAGCTTCTTTCATGGAGGCAGGGCTTCTTTCATGGAGGCAGAGATTCTTTCATGGAGGCAGAGATTCTATCATGGAGGCTGAGCTTCTTTCATGGACGCAGAGCTTCTTTCATGGAGACTGAGCTTCTTTCATACAGGCAGAGCTTCTTTCATGGAAGCAAAGCTACTTTCAGACGGCCTGTGGTAAAGGCAACGTTCAGCAAATGACATGCGATATGATTCTCTTCTTACAAATTCGTACATACGTCATGACCACGAGTAGCATGACGATGGAGGTGATGGCAGTGACCAGGGCATTCATGTGGTTAGAATCACAAGACTACACCCACGCCTGTATACTGAATGATTCGCATGATAAAAGAAGTGGAGGCGGGCTCTGTACGCATGCAATGGTTAGAGTCATTGCAGAAGTCAAAAACACGTAAGGTCACCTTTGTCTATGTCGCGGGACATGCGGGAGTACGTGGAAATGAAAGAGCGGACAGGCTGGCTAGCTGCGCTATTGTTGAGGACGGTCAACCAATGGATTGGGCGGGCATCATCAGTGCCCTCCGAGTTGTCGGAAGAGCACAGGTCTTCGAGAACCACAAATCCACGCAACTCCTTCGGATGAAAGAGACGGGAGTTAAGATGGGCACAGCCAGAAACGAAAAACTTAGTTGCCGTTTAAGAAGACTTATCAACCAACATAGAACTGGAGTCGTCAGTCGCTGGACACTGCGAGACTTGCTTAGGAGGGGATCTGAGCACCTATGGACATTTTTGGAGTGCAATGATGATGAGCCGCAAATAACTCAATAACTCATTAACTCAAAATCGCATCATTTTGGCAAGAAGTAACTTTCTTTTCCATCCATCCTTCCGCATTCTTCGTTCAGCTTCGAAGGGAGATACATTTTATTTTTATCCTCTTCTCTTTGCCTTTCCTGAATAATTCTTTTTCTTGCTTTGAACTTTCTGTGCAGCATTTTTAAGATCACTCTATGTCTTCCACATCACCTTCATCTCTGCTTCCTTATGTCTTCTTCAAAAATAATTATTATATTATGTATTATAATAACTATTTATGTTTCATGTTTCTAAAATTTCACGAATTCATATAATTTGTGGTCTAAAGTAAGATTTCCCAAGCAAGGTTGTAGTATTAAAGATATTAATAAAACATCAGCAATCATCATCATGTGCCATATCGGATGGCGTAGGCAATATGTCCTTCGAAAAAAATCTATCTATCGTGCATTGTATCAGTTCTGTTGTTGACAGCTTTCCAAGCCATGATACCAAGCTATCCTGTATTTTCTCTCTTTGTTGTCCGCGATCTCTCTTTCCCTGTATTCTGCCAGTTTTAACAAAGCATTCCAACATTCCTATTGTAATGATGTGCCTGAAAAATGTTGATTGTTTCTTTCTGATGTTTCTTAGGAGCTCCAATTTTGGCGTTGGTCTCTTTCAGAATTTCCTTATTGAACTTTTTAGCTGTCCAAGGAACTTTCAACATTCTTCTGAGAAATCCCATCTCTGTGGCCTCTAATCGCCTTTTAATTTGATTGTTTACGGTCCATGATTCACTTCCATAGGACAGAATTGGCTCTATATAGCCCCGATTAATTCTCTTTCTCACTTCTATTGATATAGACTTGTTGCATAAGATGTTTATCAATTTCTGAAATGCACATTAAAAAAACGCAATAGAATATGAATAAATCCACTTTTTACTTTATCTAGCTAGATGATTTAAACTTGAAAAGCAAATTCAAATCATTAGCCACCAATAGAAACGATGAAGTGTGGCAAAGAACAAATCAATCCACTGAAAACGAATGAAATATGAAGAAAAGGATAGGATGGGTACGGGACAAGTTTCGAAATCCGTTTACATGCACTAACAGGAACGTTTATCTGGATACCACCGAGAAAATGGAAAAGGGGGAGGAATAGAAATATGTGGAGATGAAGTTTTAAGATAAAGATAACAACGATGGATTTTATCTGGAGAATGTTCTTCTTCTCCTTTTCTCTTTTCACTGATACCTAAAAGGTGACGTGGTTTATATCATTTGTGCTGCTCGAACTGTCTGAATTCGTGATTTTCCTTTTTTGTTACATGTCTCTGTCACTGTATCTATTAATCTTCTTCTGGGTCTTCCTCTTGGTCTTTTTCCATGCATTCTCGAGAAGAACGCCCTTGATGGTGATTGATAAGGATTTATTCTGACCAGGTGGCCAAACCATTTAAGTTGTTGTTCTATATATTCTTGGCAGGGTTTTGTTCCTACTATTTTTCTTATGGTTTCATTTGGTATTCTATCTCTTCTTGTGTTGTTTGTTACTTTTCTCAAGCATCGCATCTCACATGTAATGACTGGAGCATGTTACCAGAGACAAATTCACTCAAATGGGAGAGCTCATGACCTATGTCCCGCTAGAAGATGCAAAAGGTAATGATAGAATAGATTACAATAGAATAGATAATAACACAATATAATGGAATAGAAAAGAATAGAATGAAATGGAGTGAAATAGAATTGAATAGAGACGAAAGAGATGCGAGAGATTTTAGTTTGCACTTTGAATGAGTGATAAATGTGGGATTACTCTGCTAATATTTGACAGAATTATCGGACCTGAAAATAAATAATGCTAAAGCCTTCGAGTACAAACTTTTGTACAATAAAATTCGTCCTAGTTGTAAGGTCGCATTTAACAGAGAAAGTTACTCATAATGAAAATACCATTAACGAGGTAGTACTAATATAATAAGTAATAGTGTTATTATTGTATAATATATATGTTATATAGTAGATTATATATATATATATATATATATATATGTATATATATGTATATATATATGTATATATATATATATATATATATATATATAATATTAAGTAGTAAAAATAATAATAATAGTAATAATATAGGTTACTAAGATATGATAATATTTGGATATAGGTAAGGTGAGAAATACAAAAATAAAAATTGTCAACTCCAATGTTCCATCATTCCTATTATATGGTTGTGAAACATGGAGAACAACAAAATTGACAATCATGAAGATACAGACTTTCATTGAAGGATGCTTACGCAGAATAAAAGGATGAAAATGGCAGGACAAAATCACTAACATAGAATTATATAAATGTACCAGTCAAATACCAGTGGATAAAGAGATACAGTGAAGACAATGGCGCCGGATGGGACACACACTGCGTAAACCAACTGAGAGTATTACACAGCAGATCATTTTTTTTAATCCCTAGGGGAAAAGACAACGAGGAAGACCAAGACATTCTTGGATAATACAGACAGAAACAGTGGTGAAGATGATGGGGAAGACATAGAATGATCTTAAAAGAATGGCAAGAAACAGAACTACTTAGAAAGCGTTTGTTGAAGACCTATGCTCCACAGGGAGCTGAAAGGTAGAAGAAGAAGAGAAGAATATAATAAGTAATAGTATTATTATTGTATAATAAGAATGTTATATAGAAGATAATATATATATATATAATATTAAGTAGTAATAATAATAATATTAATAACGTAGGTTATTGAGATATAATATTTGGACATAGGTAAGGTGAAGTAGGGAGCCACGATAGCTCAGCAGTTAGTGAACTAGACTGCAAAGGACGAGAGGTCGAGTTCGATCTAGATCAACGGCTTCCGGGTTCACCCAGCCTTAAATGGGTCATCTTCATCATCGTCATGTGCCATATCGGTTGGCGTAGGCGATCACGTCCTTCCACATTCTACAGTGCATCGTATCAGCTCTGTTGTTGACTGTTTTCCATGCCTTGACCCCAAACTATCCAGCATTTTCTCTTTGTCGTCCGCGGTCTCTCTTTCCTTGTATTTTTCCTGTTGTAACCAGGTATTCCAACTTTCCTCTTCTCAAGGAGTGCCCAAAAATGTTGATTTTTAAATCGATAACGGATTTTTTTTTCTGGGGAAGTAAAGCGGAACTGACGTAATACTGACCACTTTACCACAAAAATCAAGTGCCGAAGGTCTGTAAAAATTAAGGTCACTAGAACCATATTCCCTTATACGCCACATGGCGTAATAGAGCTCATTACTTTACTTAGGTGATGTTATCTTCATGGGGGGTGACAGAGGGGAAATCTAAAATATACTTGGAGAAGACTGATGGAAATAGAGATTAAGATGGACATGGGAGAGGAAACTGAAGTGAGTGACACTAGACAGGACTTTTTGGAAAGCGTTTTTTTTTTTCCGTTCGCCAGCTTTTACCTCTGACGAAGTCCCTAGAGACTAGGAACTGAGTTTTGCATGTTAATCCATTTTTACCTGACAGCCGTGTGCACAGAGGTCCCTCGCCGCACAGGCAGATAACTCCGATTTCTGAGGTAAGTCATATTTTTTTCGTTGATGAGTAATTGACGTTTCAAGCCGGGCCTCGTTGCTGAGAGGAGGGGTGGTTGCCGCAGAGAGAAATCATAAATGTAAATCCAATCCGATGCAGCCGGGATTTGAACCCACAACCTCTCTGTCTCGAAGCCGGGGTCTTGCCTCGAAGCCAACAAGTCCCCCGGAAAGTGTTTGTGGAAGATCCATGCGGCACATGTAGCGTAAAAGTGGAAGCAGGTGATATTTGAATGTGTGTGTTACAAGCGATAGCTTAGTTTAATCTACAGATTATCTACCATGTACAACAGACAAACTCATAATGCTTCATCTCCTTGCTACTAGCATGTTCACCAGTACAATCGCAACACACCAATGAAAGCATTGAAGATGGATCAAGCTCATATATGGGAAATCCCTAGCATCGGTTAAGACCATAACACAAAAAACTTCTTTGCCTCCTTTTACGACAAGCGTGGCACGTGCAGTGGCTCTATTCTTTTCTCTTACAACTCGAGTTTCAGTTGACATTGGCTCTATTCTTTTCTCATACAACTCGTGTGACAGATGACAGTGGCTCTATTCTTTTCTCTTGCAACAAGCGTGTCAGGTGATAGTCGCTCTATCTTTTCTCTTACAACAAGCGTGACAGGTGATAGTCGCTCTATATTTTCTCTTACAACAAGCGTGACAGGTGATGGTGGCTCTATTCTTTTCTCTTACAACAAGCGTGTCAGGTGATGGTGGCTCTATTCTTTTCTCTTACAACAAGCGTGACAGGTGATGGTGGCTCTATTCTTTTCTCTTACAACAAGCGTGACAGGTGATAGTCGCTCTATCTTTTCTCTTACTACAAGCGTGACAGGTGATGGTGGCTCTATTCTTTTCTCTTACAACAAGCGTGACAGGTGATAGTCGCTCTATCTTTTCTCTTACAACAAGCGTGACAGGTGATGGTGGCTCTATTCTTTTCTCTTACAACAAGCGTGACAGGTGATGGTGGCTCTATTCTTTTCTCTTACAACAAGCGTGACAGGTGATGGTGGCTCTATTCTTTTCTCTTACAACAAGCGTGACAGGTGATGGTGGCTCTATTCTTTTCTCTTACAACAAGCGTGACAGGTGATGGTGGCTCTATTCTTTTCTCTTACAACAAGCGTGTCAGTTGATGGTGGCTCTATTCTTTTCTCTTACAACAAGCGTGACAGGTGATAGTCGCTCTATTCTTTTCTCTTACAACAAGCGTGACAGGTGATAGTCGCTCTATCTTTTCTCTTACAACAAGCGTGACAGGTGATGGTGGCTCTATTCTTTTCTCTTACAACAAGCGTGACAGGTGATGGTGGCTCTATTCTTTTCTCTTACAACAAGCGTGTCAGGTGATGGTGGCTCTATTCTTTTCTCTTACAACAAGCGTGACAGCTGATGGTGGCTCTATTCTTTTCTCTTACAACAAGCGTGACAGGTGATAGTCGCTCTATATTTTCTCTTACAACAAGCGTGACAGGTGATGGTGGCTCTATCTTTTCTCTTTAAACAAGCGTGACAGGTGATAGTCGCTCTATCTTTTCTCTTACAACAAGCGTTACAGTTGATGGTGGCTCTATTCTTTTCTCTTACAGCAAGCGTGACAGGTGATAGTCGCTCTATTCTTTTCTCTTACAACAAGCGTGACAGGTGATGGTGGCTCTATTCTTTTCTCTTACAACAAGCGTGACAGGTGATGGTGGCTCTATTCTTTTCTCTTACAACATGCGTGACAGGTGATGGTGGCTCTATTCTTTTCTCTTACAACATGCGTGACAGGTGATAGTTGCTCTATTCTTGTCTTCTCTAACCGAGGTCAGGATCTATGTAGCCACACAGGCAAACAAAGCTTCGTTAAACACAATAAAAGGATAACTGACAATAGTCCGTGCACCAAGTGAAGCTATAGTAAACCCCAAACACCACAGTTCAATTCTTTCATCTGTTAAAAGCGCATAAACACCAATGGGCCTACTTGAATCGATGTGATGTCAAATCTAAAAATAAAAACAATGAAAAAAAAATGCTTCAACTTATAAAAATCTCTCATTCATTTTTATTATTCGATTAGCATCTACAAGCCGTGCATCCCTCGTTACGATAATGAAGTAATGTAAATTAAGTGTCAGTATCGTATTTAACAGCACAGTGAGCTTATCTAGTAGGCTGTACTGCATCCATCAGACACAAGCTGTTTCACAAATGTGTCTTTCTGTCATTGTTATTTACATTTTTTTTTTCAAATACTTTAACTTGCGGGGTCTTTTATTTAATTCACACACATTTAGGTGGATGGGGGGCGGGCTGGGTAGTCCTGAGGTACGAACCCAGTTTCAGGACAGGAAAGACTTAAGAGTCTTTGTTTAAGACTCACCAGAAGCGGTGGAGAATTTTTTTAAAAATCATCATCATCATCATCGAGTGCCGCCTCCGCATCGAAGGTTGGCTACCATGGAACGCCATTCCACTCTGTTTCTTGCTGTGATGGTGCAGGTTGTAATAGACTGACTTGTCCATCTTTTGATGTTACTCGTCCATGTTAGTCTTGGTCTGCATCTGCCTCTTTTACTTTGTATTTTCCCTTCCAATATTACTTTTAGTAGGCTGTTGTGTCTTTTGACGTGCCCCTAAAATTTCATTTGTCTTGTCTTAATTGTATTTAGTAGTTCTCTTTTTATTTTTAGTTGTTTTAAAACTTCATCGTTTGTTTTCTTTTCTTTTCATCCAATTCTACCTATTCTTCAATAAATCCACATTTCAAGGGCTTCAATTTTCTGTTGTGTTTTCTTGTCTAATGTCCATGTTTCTACACCATACAAGAATAGTGAGAAGATGTAACATTTTGCTATTCTTAGCTTCAGCCCTAGTTTTATTTGTTTTGTTGTTAGTATATTTATAAATAAAACATATATTATATGATATGATATGATATGATATACTATACTATACTATGCTATGTAGTATATAGTATACTATACTATGTTATGTTATAATATATATTATATTATATTATATTATATTATATTATATTATATTATATTATATTATATTATATTATATATTATATTATATTATATTATATTATATTATATTATATTATATTATATTATATTATATTATATTATATTATATTATATTATATTATATTATATTATATTATATTATATTATATTATATTATATTATATTATATTATATTATATTATATTATATTATATTATATTATATTATATTATATTATATTATATTATATTATATTATATTATATTATATTATATTATATTATATTATATTATATTATATTATATTATATTATATTATATTATATTATATTATATTATATTATATTATATTTTATTATATTATATTATATTATGTTATATATGTTATATTATATTATATTATATTATATTATATTATATATATATTATATTATATTATATTATATTATATTATATTATATTATATTATATTATATCATTAATATATAATGATTATTGAAGATGATTTTATCATCAGGACACCAGGAACCAGGAGCACAACATAGCGAAGGGGTAGCTATAATGCTATCAAAGAATGCACAGAAGGCACTAATAGAATGGGAGGCAGTGGGACCAAGACTGGTGAGAGCAACATTTAGAACAACCAAAAACAAAATAAAATTACACATTATACAATGCTATGCACCAACCAACGATAAAGATGACTCAGTTAAAGATGATTTTTATAAACAGCTACAATGCCAGATGGATGCAAGACGAGCCAAGGATATTATAATCTTGATGGGAGACCTAAATGCTAAGGTAGGATCAGACAACAGAGGCTTTGAAGAGATTATGGGAAAACATGGACTTGGAGATATAAACGAGAATGGAGAGATATTTGTGAATTTCTGCGCCCTTAATCAAATGAGCCTAGGAGGAACAATATTCCAACATAAAAGAATACACAAAGCTACATGGGTGTCACCAGATCATAGAACGGAAAATCAAATTGATCACATATGTATTAATAATAAGTTTAAGTCATCCTTACAGGATGTAAAAGTATATAGAGGGGCAGATATAGCTTCTGATCATCATCTTCTGTTAGCCAAACTTAAAATTAAATTAAAAAGGTATACTACAACGAATAAGGGCAGAACGTATTTCAATGTAGGGTTTCTTAAAGAACAAGGAATTAAAGATAAATTCGCAGTCACAATATCAAACAAATACCAAGTCCTCCAACAACTAGAAAATACAATAAATATAGAAGATCATTGGAAACAGGTAAAAAATATATGGAAAGAGACATGCGAAGAAACACTGGGGAAAAGAGAACGCCAGAATAAGGCATGGATGACAGCAGAGACCCTGGATAAAATTAAAGAAAGAAAGAACAAGAAAGCAGACATAAATAAAAGCAAAACAAGAAGTAATAAAGCCAAGACACAGGAAGCTTACACAGAGGTGAACAAAGAAATGAGAAGATGCATTAAAAGGGATAAGAGGAAATATATAGATGAATTAGCTAAAGAGGCAGAAGAAGCAGCAAATAAAGGGAATATGAAAGAACTGTACAACAGCACAAAGAAATTAGGTGGAAAATACAAACAGATCAACGCCTTTATCAAAGATAAGAAAGGAAATCTGCTTAGTAATATAAAGGAACAAATGGAGAGATGGAAGGAGCACTTTGAAGAACTTTTGAACAGACCTGGCTCAAATAATCCTCCAGATATACTACCAGCAGAAGAAGAATTACACGTTAACTGCGGAAAACCAAGCAAAGAAGAAATAATGAAAGCCATCAAACTGTTAAAAGATGGTAAAGCCACAGGACCAGATGAAATTCCTTCGGAAGCCATCAAAGCAGATATTATCACCTCTACCAAGATGTTACATAATCTATTGGATAAAATTTGGGAGAGGGAAGAAATACCTAAAGACTGGAGAGAAGGTTATATGATCAAACTACCAAAGAAAGGAAGTTTACAGGAGTGCACAAATTATAGGGGAATTATGCTACTATCAGTGCCAGGAAAAATATTAGGCAGAATCATTCTGGAGAGACTAAAAGAGGCTATAGAGAAACACTTGAGAGATGAACAAGCAGGTTTTAGGAAGAACAGATCATGTGCTGATCAAATAACTACTCTACGTATAATAGTTGAACAAAGTTTAGAACTAAAATCCCCACTTTATATTGGATTCATAGATTACGAAAAGGCATTTGATAGTTTAGACAGAAGAATGCTTTGGAAGTTGCTGAGTCATTATGGAATCCCCATAAAGTTTATTAACCTGATAAAAACAATGTATGAAGGAACAAAATGTAGTGTGGTGCATGAAGGACAGCTTACAGAAGCATTTGAAATAAGAACAGGAGTAAGGCAAGGATGCCTTCTGTCTCCATTTCTCTTTCTACTGGCCATAGATTGGATTATGAAAATAACTCAAAACAACAGAAATGGGATCCAGTGGTCACTGACCAAACAACTTGATGATTTAGACTTTGCTGATGACATAGCTCTCCTATCACACAGCCACCAACAGATGCAAGATAAAATGAGTATATTAGATGAGAGATCACAACAGCTAGGACTAAAGATTAATAGAGATAAGACCAACATTATGAGAATTAATGCAGTTGGCAATAACCAAATAAAACTAGGAGAAATACCTCTACTAGACGTACAATCTTATATATATCTGGGCAGTAATATAGATAAAGAGGGAGGAACAGAAAACGATACCAAAATAAGGATATCAAAAGCAAGAGGAGCTTTCATTGCACTGGGAAACATATGGAAATCCAAAGAAATTAGGCTAAATACAAAAATACAAATTTTCAACTCCAATGTTAAGTCGGTTCTATTATATGGCTGTGAAACATGGAGAATAACAAAATTGACAATCACGAAGGTACAGACTTTCATTAATGGATGCTTGCGCAGAATAAAGGGATGGAAATGGCAGGACAAAGTCACAAACGTGGAATTATGGAAATGTACCGGTCAAATACCAGTGGATAAAGAAATACAGCGAAGACGATGGCGATGGATAGGACACACACTACGGAAACCAACTGAGAGTATTACACAACAGGCCCTTTTTTGGAATCCCCAGGGGAAAAGACAAAGAGGAAGACCAAGGAATTCTTGGAGAAGACAGATTGAAGCAGAGATGAAGATGATGGGGAAGACATGGAATGATCTTAAAAGAATTGCAAAAAACAGAACGACTTGGAAAGTGTTTGTTGAAGACCTATGCTCCACTGGGAGCTAAAAGGTAGAAGAAGAAGGCTGTTGTGTCTTTTGACGTGCCCCTAAAATTTCATTTGTCTTGTCTTAATTGTATTTAGTAGTTCTCTTTTTATTTTTAGTTGTTTTAAAACTTCATCGTTTGTTTTCTTTTCTTTTCATCCAATTCTACCTATTCTTCAATAAATCCACATTTCAAGGGCTTCAATTTTCTGTTGTATTTTCTTGTCTAATGTCCATGTTTCTACACCATACAAGAATAGTGAGAAGATGGGCGGGCTGGGTAGTCCTGAGGTACGAACCCAGTTTCAGGACAGGAAAGACTTAAGAGTCTTTGTTTAAGACTCACCAGAAGCGGTGGAGAATTTTTTTAAAATCATCATCATCATCATCGAGTGCCGCCTCCGCATCGAAGGTTGGCTACCATGGAACGCCATTCCACTCTGTTTCTTGCTGTGATGGTGCAGGTTGTAATAGACTGACTTGTCCATCTTTTGATGTTACTCGTCCATGTTAGTCTTGGTCTGCATCTGCCTCTTTTACTTTGTATTTTCCCTTCCAATATTACTTTTAGTAGGCTGTTGTGTCTTTTGACGTGCCCCTAAAATTTCATTTGTCTTGTCTTAATTGTATTTAGTAGTTCTCTTTTTATTTTTAGTTGTTTTAAAACTTCATCGTTTGTTTTCTTTTCTTTTCATCCAATTCTACCTATTCTTCAATAAATCCACATTTCAAGGGCTTCAATTTTCTGTTGTGTTTTCTTGTCTAATGTCCATGTTTCTAAACCATACAAGAATAGTGAGAAGATGTAACATTTTGCTATTCTTAGCTTCAGCCCTAGTTTTATTTGTTTTGTTGTTAGTATATTTATAAATAAAACATATATTATATGATATGATATGATATGATATACTATACTATACTATACTATGCTATGTAGTATATAGTATACTATACTATGTTATGTTATAATATATATTATATTATATTATATTATATATTATATTATATTATATTATATTATATTATATTATATTATATTATATTATATTATATTATATATTATATTATATTATATTATATTATATTATATTATATTATATTATATTATATTATATTATATTATATTATATTATATTATATTATATTATATTATATTATATTATATTATATTATATTATATTATATTATATTATATTATATTATATTATATTATATCATTAATATATAGATATAAATATTATTATATTCAAAAATATAAAACAAATAATTCTTGGTTTCTCTATGGCGTTACCCTCCCTTGATTTCTTGGTTAGTGAAACCCGATGTCTAGCCCCTCTCGGGTAACGGCAATAAATAGGAGGTTCCTTGTGCACTGTCGCTCATTAAAGAACCGTTGGTAGTTAATATCAGAAAGAGTACGCCAGAAAGATTGCCGCTTCCCGGGCAAAATTGTCAGCAGAGACCTACTCACACCGTGGTTCCTAGACCGTGTCACGGTGTTCGTGCAAGTTGGTTTGGATTCTCCTCAGATTTTCTTGAGATTCTACAGGGTGATATCAGAGCACGTATGGATTTGTCTGGAGTACAGTTTTGATGATGATGATGATTGATGATGATGATTGATGATGATGATGATGATGATTGATGATGATTGATGATGATTGATGATGATTGATGATGATGATTGGTAATGATGATGGTGATGATTGATAATGACGATGATTGATGATGATGGTGATTGATGATGATGATGATGTTTGAAGATAATATTGATGATGATGATGATTGATGATGATTGATGATGATTGATGATGATGATTGGTAATGATGATGGTGATGATTGATAATGATGATGATTGATGATGATGGTGATTGATGATGATGATGATGTTTGAAGATAATATTGATGATGATGATGATTGATGATGATTGATGATGATTGATGATAATGATTGGTAATGATGATGGTGATGATTGATAATGATGATGATTGATGATGATGGTGATTGATGATGATGATGATGTTTGAAGATAATATTGATGATGATGATGATTGATGATGATGGTGATTGATGATGATGATGATGTTTGAAGATAATATTGATAATGATGATGATTGATGATGATGGTGATTGATGATGATGATGATGTTTGAAGATAATATTGATGATGATGATGATTGATAATGATGATGGCGATGATGATGATGATTGATGATGATGATTGACGATGATCGATGATGATGATGATTGATGATGATAGTGATGATAGTGATGATGATGATTATGATAATTGATGATGATGATTGATGATGATGATTGATGATGATGATTGAAGATGATGATGATCAATATGATTGATAATGACGATGGTGATGATTGATAATGATGATGATTGATGATGATTGATGATGATGACGACGATTGATGATGATGATGATTGATGATGATGATAATGATGATGGTGATGATGATTGATTGATGATGATGATGATGATAGACGATGATGATTGATGATGATGATGATTCATGATGATGGTGATGATGATGATGATGATGAATGATGATGATGATGGTGATGATTGATGATGACTGAAGATGATGATGTTGTTGATTGGTGATGATGATTTATGATGATGATTGATGATGATGAATGTTGATGATGATTGATGATGATGATGATGATGATGATGATGATGATGATGATGATGATGATGATGATGATGATTGATGCTGATTGATGATGATAATTTTGATGATTGATGATGATGATGATTGATGATGATGATGATGATGATTGATGATGATAATGGTGATGATTGATGATGATGATGATGATGATGATGATGATGATGATGATCATGATGTTTGATGATTGATGTTGATGAAGATGATGATTGTTGATTATGATGATTGATGATGATGATGGTGATGATTGTTGATGATGATGATTGATGATGATGATGATGATGATGATGATTGATGATGGTGACGATGATGATGATGTTGATTATGATTGTTGATGATGATGATTGATGATGATGATGATGATGATGATGATGATGATGATGATGATTGATGATGATGGTGATGATGATGATGATGATGATGATGATGATGATGATGATGATGATGATGATGGATGATGATGATTGATGATGATGATTGATGAAGGTGATTGATGATGATGATGATGATTAATGATGATGATGATTAATGATGATGCTGATGCTGATGATGATAATGATGATGATGATGATGATGATGATGATGATGATGATGATGATGATGATGATGATGATGATGATGATGATGATGATGATGATGATGATGATGATGATACCATCAACAAACAAACTCAGTTAGATTTCTCTGTCAGATATGACGATTGAAGGACAGTTAATGTTAATTCATTTTTAAAAAAACGGATTGCATCCACCGCCAGTTTGCTGCGCCCGTCATAGGGCACATCTTTATGAAGTAATCACAAATGGAGGCAACAACATCAGATGGAAAAATCCGCTTTTTCTAAATAAAGGACTATCAAAATGTTAAACATCACGAAATTGACAGTTTTCAAAGCGCATCTATTTTCAAGGGTTACGTAATTTCTCTCCTGCACAGAGAGCTCATATTTGTGGATGAAACGAAGTTATCTCAGCTCTTATTTATCCAGGAAGACAAACGTTATCTTCATTTCCCCGTCTTTTTTAAACTTATCCATGTTTTTAAAACAACTTTTTGTAGCTTTTTTCCCCGGTATGGAGTAGCCAGCCACAAGCCCAACACCTGTTAGTCGATTCTTACGACATGTCTCTTATGGTACAACATTACTATTCTTTACACAGTCAGTGTTACATGACAGTCAGGTCGGGTAATCTTACCTGATACTGTATGCAGTAAACAGTACAACCTGTGGCTGCCCTGCTGCCTTGCAGGTAAGCTCGGGAGAGTAAAAGGCTAAGGGAGGGTACCCCAAATAAAACAACCTCACTGCCTTGTGGGTGAGACTTTTTAGTCAAAGGCTGGCGGAGCCAACCGTAAACAAACCGACGGAAGGCAACAGAAAACCACCGTCGTAATTTCTTTGTACAATCATGAATCACCACAATGAAGTCTGTAGAAATGTGGTTTTATAGAAGACTGTTGAGAATACCATGGACAGCTAAGAAGAGTAATGGAAATGTTCTGAAAGAGCATAGAGCAAAAAAGAGAGCTAATTTCCAATATTATGAAGAAACAATCATCAAGTTTTTTGGCCATGTAATGATAAGAGAACAGCTGGAATATATTGTAACAACTGGGAAAATTGAGGGACAAAGAGATAGGGGGAAACAAAGAGAAAAAAATACCAGACAGATTAAGAGAATGGCTTGGCAGAAGATCAACAACAGAAATCATAAATAACTTCGTGATCGAAAGTTGTGGAGAGACATGATCACCTACGCCTGCAGGCCCGGTACTTGATGATGATGATTACATGACAAGATCTTTATTGGAATCCCCAAAGCAGGAGACAAGGGGAAAACCCATATATTCTTGGAGAGGAAAGTTGGAAGAAGAAATGTAGAAGATTGCGAAAGCATGGAACGATCTTACGAGAATGGCACCATACAGGGCGGTTTGAGAGGTGTTATTAACGACTTTAGTTCACAGGGAGTTAAAATGTAGACGAGGAAGAAGAAGACGAAGAAGCAAAAACAAGAACAAAGAAGAAAATGAATTATAACTGACTTCCTGATAGTGTTTACTTTCCATTGCCTTCATTTCTGTCCTATCGCTGTTCCCACTGGTGTTCGCTAGTGCTTTATTGTGTCCGCTTAATGTTATGGCAGTGAAAGCTGTTAATTAATGCAGACTTGTTCGTATTTAACTGCTTTCAAAAACTTAAACGGGAAACAGCTGCTTTCTCTAGCCAGACAATACCAGTTTAGCTATAATTCTTGATATTGTGCATACCATTCGGTTGATGATGCATATCAGTCACATTCTATGAGAGTATTTTGAACTGCGACATTATAAAAGAATGTGACTTTTTCACTGTTTAATTAACAGCTGTTTTAATTATATATTTGTATATCAATGTCTATGAATAAAACATATAAATATATTTTTAATTGACTATTTTGACATATTTTGAATTAATTACTAATTAACATGAATGAAACATAAGAAATATGTGTAGTTTATATTTTTCTAAAGTGAACTAGTGGGAGTGATAGTTTAATTTATCATCGTCACCAAGTACCATGCCTGCTGGCGTAGATGATCATGTCTCTCCATTACTTTCGACCACGACAATTATTTATATTTGCTGTTGTTGACCTTCTGCCAAGCCATTCTCTTAATCTGTGTGATATATTTCTCTTTTCTTCCCTCTATCTCTACGTTCCTCAACTGTCCGAGTTGTCAGAATATATTCCAGCTGTTCCGTTCTCATTGCATGGCTAACAAATGATGATTGTTTCTTCCTTACTTTGGAAATTAGATCTCTCTTTTCTCAGACCTCTTTCAGAACATTTTCACTACTCTTCTAAATTGTCCATGGTAATCTCAACATTCTTCTGTAAAGCCACATTTCTACAGCCTCTAATGATTTTCTTTTCTGACACTTTGGTACAGTACGTAAAGTAAAGAGCCCCCGTCATGCCACGTGGCGTCTAGGGAATATTGTGTTAGTGACCATACATTTTTTAGACCTTCGACACATGATTTTTTGGAGTAATGTGATCGGTATCACGCCCCCGTGCCGCTTTACTTTCCCAGTAAAAATCCGGTACCCATTTAAGGCTGGGTGAACCCGGAAACCGTCGGTTGGGATCGAACCCTACCTCTTGTCCTTTGTAGTCCAGTTCACTAACCACTAAGCTATCGCGACTCCCTCTATGCTACAGTATAACCATATAAATAATATTACTCTTAAGTTAGGTTTTGCGCGTTGAAAGATGACATGACACGCATTGCTACAATTTATGAATCCCAGGTCGTGCAACGGAGTTCGTGTACAGTGATACCTGGAAGGTACTCAGTATTTTGAGGTGCACGAATTGATGTTTCTTGAATTTAGTGACGCTTCCAAGATAACATACATAACATAACAAAACATAACTCAACTTAACTTAATATAACATAAATTACCATGACTTTGATCATTGAAATACCTGCATATGTTTCTTTATCAGTTGTATAAAATGTTAAACATATAAGTAATTATAAATCTTTCCTTAGATACTATCAGTGGATATAACATAGGTTTTTCTTAAGTGTTGCACAAATACAATACTGTCACAAACAAATGAGTCATGTAATATTATTAATAATAGAAGCACACAAATCATTTAAACACAATGACTAGTTCAACAGATGAATATTAGGAATAACATGGTCATACACGCAATAACGAAGATACCCTGACTGAAACCAGTAATAACAAAAAAAGATAATTCATGAATGACATAAACAAAAATTAATTACTATCTACTTTCTGTAGTTACGTCATGAGAACAAGTTCAATATATTATAATAGTGGTGTCAGGAGGCGGGAAGCAAGTGGAAGAAAGTAATAGTCGAGACTGGCATGGAAGGAGATAGTAGATTTCAGTAGGGGAGTCTGGTATAGAAGGAGATTAACAGCAGACGAGTCTGGTATATAAGGAGATTAACAGTAATTGAGTATGGTATACATGGAGATTTACAGACGAGTCTGGCATGGAGGGAGATTAACAGTAGTCGAGTCTGGCATGGAATGAGATTAACAGTAGTCGAGTCTGGCATGGAATGAGATTAACAGTAGTCGAGTCTGGCATGGAAGGAGATTAACAGTAGTCGAGTCTGGCAATGGAAGGAGATTAACAGTAGTCGAGTCTTGCATGGATGGGGATTAACAGTAGCCGAGTCTGGCATGGAAGGAGATTTAACAGTAGTCGTGTCTGGCATGGAAGGAGATTAACAGTAGTCGTGTCTGGCATGGAAGGAGATTAACAGTAGTCGAGTCTGGCATGGAAGGAGATTAACAGTAGTCGTGTCTGGCATGGAAGGAGATTAACAGTAGTCGTGTCTGGCATGGAAGGAGATTTAACAGTAGTCGTGTCTGGCATGGAAGGAGATTAATAGTAGTCGAGTCTGGCATGGAAGGAGATTTGACAGTAGTCGTGTCTGGCATGGAAAGAGATTAACGGTAGTCGAGTCTGGCATGGAAGGAGATTAACAGTAGCCGAGTCTGGCATGGAAGGAGATTTAACAGTAGTCGAGTCTGGCATGGAAGGAGATTAACGGTAGTCGAGTCTGGCATGGAAGGAGATTAACAGATAACTTGATGGAAAACATTGATGGAATAAACACGTCTAGGACAACGTTTCAAAACCTGTTCTAGCTGCAACTATCTTCTACACTAGACAGGTAACATGAGATCCAGTCACGAAGTAATCTGGGTCCCATTTGTATTCTTCTACTACTTAATTCTCTGAATTCCGGTCGGATAATTAATAGGTCACTCACAAGAGATCTTCAACCAATCCGGTCTGAACGAAGCATGAGCAACTCGCGTCAGAACCTGCCAGCCTCTTTCATTTGATCATATATGGTTCGTCGCCATGTCCCCAATGGGATGTCTGCCTCTTCTTCTATTGCCAGGTGATGTTCATGTTTATACTAGATACGGATGAATGGTTCGTTTCATGCGCTGAACGTGGTCTAGCCATTTCCTACGTCTTCTTTCCACTTCTTGATTGATGTTGTTAGTACTTCCTCTTCTGGCGACTTCTTTGTTCACAATGTGTTGAAACCAACGGATGTTTAGATTCTGCTTAAGACAGCGACCGTCGTCAAATCCTTTTAGGGGGACTGATTGGTCTCGAGGCAAAACGTCGGCCTCGAGACAGAGAGGTTGTGGGTTCAAACCCCGGCTCTAACGGTTGGGATTTCTATTTATGATTTCTCTCTGCAGCAACCACCCCTGGTCTCAGCAGCGAGGCCCGGCTTGAAACGTCAACTAGTCAAGGACGGAAAAAAATATGAGTACCTTCGAAGTCGGAGTTACCTGCCTGTGTGTCGAGGGACCCCTGTGCACACGGCTGCCAGGGAAAAATGGATTAACATGCAAAATTTAGTTCCTAGTCTCTAGGAACTTCATCAAAGCTGGCGAACGAAAAGAGCAAATCCTCTTAGTCGACTTTATATCTTATGGTTCATTATCCACCTTTCTGCTGCATACCATCATCAAGTACCGGGCCTAGTGGCGTAGGTGATCATGTCTCTCCACAACCTTCGATCTCGGCAGCTATTTATCATTTCTGTTGTTGACCTTCTGCCAAGCCATTCTCTTAAGCTGTCTGTTATTTTTTTCTCTTTGCTTCTCTCGATCTATTCGTCTCTCAATTTTTCCATTTGTTACAATATATTCAAGTTGTTCTCTTCTCATTACATGGCCAAAAAAATGGTGATTGATATATATCAATATATACATATGATATGAATTCCCCCTTTTATGTAAAAGTTAAATAATCAGCAGTCATGTTTTGTAGCAGCGAACTAACTTGATACTTCCCTAGTTACAGAAGAAATGCCAATCTTTGACTCCATCCGTCCAATATTTTAAGCTTTCCGTCAGCTCTGCGGTAGTTCGTGAATGTAAGCCCAAACCATATTCAGTGTTTTGATAGCGTGTGGTAGCGGTACTGCACGCAGAGAGAGAGAGAGAGAGAGAGAGAGAGAGAGAGAGAGAGAGAGCTGCAGACGAGGGATCTCAACACGTTTCAGTTGTTCTATGTGCAATAAAGATGATTTGTAGACACAACTAAATTTCAGTTCCATTTTGTAAATACAAAAAACAAACCAGTTTTTTAATGTGTCGATAAACCTGCGGTTCTCCTTTATAACAATCATCTAATTCTTATTCTCTATTTTAAAACAATCAACTAACATTATTCTCTATTTTAAAACAATCAACTAACATTATTCTCTATTTTAAAACAATCAACTCACCTTATTCTCTATTTTAAAACAATCAACTAACATTATTCTCTATTTTAAAACAATCAACTCACCTTATTCTCTATTTTAAAACAATCAACTCACCTTATTCTCTATTTTAAAACAATCAACTAACATTATTCTTTTTTTAAAACAATCAACTAACCTTATTCTCTTTTTTAAAACAATCAACTAACATTATTCTCTATTTTAAAATAATCAACTAACATTACTCTCTATTTTAAAACAATCAACTAAAATTATTATCTTTTTTAAAACAATCAACTCACCTTATTCTCTATTTTAAAACAATCAACTAACATTACTCTCTATTTTAAAACAATCGACTCACCTTTTTCTCTATTTTAAAACAATCAACTAACCTTATTCTCTATTTTAAAACAATCAACTAAGCTTATTCTCTTTTTAAAACAATCAACTCACCTTATTCTCTACTTTAAACTCACCTTATTCTCTAATTTAAAACAATCAACTAACCTTACTCTCTACTTTAAAATAATCAACTAACCATATTTTCTATTTAAAAACAATCAATTAACCTAAGGCCAAACGTTATAACAGTCAAATAACATGCAACTATATGGTATAACAAACAATTAAACTACAGTGCTTTTCCATTACAATAAAATAACCAGTAACAATATTTTATAAAAATCAACTAAACTACAAACTATCTTATAGCAATTAGTTATTGTATACTAATATACAACACTATTTTATACCAATCAACTAACCTACAACCCTATTTCATAACAATCAACTAACCAACAACCCTATTTTATACCAATCAACTAACCTACAACCCTATTTTAAACCAATCAACTAACCTACAAACCCTATTTCATAACAATCAACTAACCAACAACCCTATTTTATACAAATCAACTAACCTACAACCCTATTTTAAACCAATCAACTAACCTACAACCCTATTTTATAACAACCAACTAACCAACAACCCAATTTTATAACAATCAACTAACCAACAACCCTATTTTACCACAAACATCTAACCTACAACCCTATTTTATACCAATCAAATAATCTACAACCCTATTTTATACCAATCAAATAATCTACAACCCTATTTATACCAATCAAATAATCTACAGCCCTATTTTATACCAATCAAATAATCTACAACCCTATTTTATACCAATCAACTAATCTACAACCCTATTTTATACAAATCAATTAATCTACAACCATATGTTATACCAATCAATTAATCTACAACCCTATTTTATAACAATCAACTAACCTACAACCCTATTTTGTAACAATCAACTAACCTACAACCCTATTTTATAGCAATCAACTAACCTACAACATTATTTTATCAACTAATCTGGAAAACTATTTTATAACAATCAACTAATCTACAACCCTATTTGATCAACCAACCTATAACAATATTTTATAAAAATCAACTAATCTACAACCCTATTTTATAACAATCAACTAATCTTCAACCCTATTTTATAACAATCAACTAATCTACAACCCTATTTTATAACAATCAAATAACCTGCAACCCTATTTTATAATAATCAACTAACCTACAACACTATTTTCTCAAATAATCTGCCACCCTATTTTATAACAATCAACTAACCTACAACACTATTTTATCAACTAACGTACATCCCTATTTTATAACAATCAACTAATCTACAACCCTATTTTATGACAATCAACTAATCTACAACCCTATTTTATACCAATCAACTAACCTACAACCCTATTTTATAACAATCAACGAACCTACAACCCTATTTTATAACAATCATCTTACCTACAACCCTATTTTATATTATTCATCTTACCTACAACCCTATTTTTTAACAGTCATCCTACCTACAACCCTATTTTATACCAATCATCTAACCTACAACCCTATTTTATTCCAATCATCTAACCTACAACCCTATTTTATACCAATCATCTAACCTACAACATTATTTTATAACAATCAACTAACCTACAACCCTATTTTATAACAATCAACTAACCTACAACATTATTTTATCAACTAATCTGGAAACCTATTCTATAACAATCAACTAATCTACAACCCTATTTTATCAACCAACCTATAACAATATTTTATAACAATCAACTAATCTACAACCCTATTTTATAACAATCAACTAATCTTCAACCCTATTTTATAATAATCAACTAACCTACAACACTATTTTATCAACTAATCTGCAACCCTATTTTATAACAATCAACTAACCTACAACACTATTTTATCAACTAACGTACAACCCTATTTTATAACAATCAACTAATCTACAACCCTATTTTATAACAATCAACTAATCTACAACCCTATTTTATACCAATCAACTTACCTACAACCCTATTTTATAACAATCAACGAACCTACAACCCTATTTTATAACAATCATCTAACCTACAACCACTATTTTATACCAATCATCTTACCTATAACCCTATTTTATATTATTCATCTTACCTACAACCCTATTTTGTAACAGTCATCCTACCTACAACCCTATTTTATACCAATCATCTAACCTACAACCCTATTTTATACCAATCATCTAACCTACAACCCTATTTTATACCAATCATCTTACCTACAACCCTATTTTATACTATTCATCTTACCTACAACCCTATTTTATAACGGTCATCCTACCTACAACCCTATTTTATAACAGTCATCCTACCTACAACCCTATTTTATAACAGTCATCCTACCTACAACCCTATTTTATAACAGTCATCCTACCTACAACCCTATTTTATAACAGTCATCCTACCTACAACCCTATTTTATAACAATCATCCTACCTACAACCCTATTTTATACCAATCATCCTACCTACAACCCTATTTTATAACAGTCATCCTACCTACAACCCTATTTTATGCCAATCATCCTACCTACAACCCTATTTTATACCAATCATCCTACCTACAACCCTATTTTATACCAATCATCCTACCTACAACCCTATTTTATGCCAATCATCCTACCTACAACCCTATTTTATACCAATCATCCTACCTACAACCCTATTTTATACCAATCATCCTACCTACAACCCTATTTTATACCAATCATCCTACCTACAACCCTATTTTATACCAATCATCCTACCTACAACCCTTTTTATACCAATCATCTTACCCATAATAATATTTGATTCCATCAAGAAATACTTAGTGCATCCCGCTGGGGACACACCTGTTGAGAATTAAGTGACATATAATTCTTGACGCTTTTGTGCATGGCACCTAATGATGATTTTAAAAAATGATGAGTGGAAGACAATGACTTTCTATAGAGGCATTGACCTGGACAGTGACTTCAACTTGGCAAGAAATATTGAGTCTACAACATCAAGTGTTGATATTTTGTGAACTCAAACAAACTCAACTTTTTAACAAAACAATGGAGGTAATAGTTATCATAATACGGCACTATATATAAAATTGAGTTACAAGAAATGTTGGACATTATAGTGAAAGAAAGCAAAAATAAAGGACTCTGCCTTAATAGCAAAACGACAGAGATAATGGTAACAACAAAGAAAAAGACATCACCACAGTGCAAAATTAAGACAAGTGGAACAATATTAAAACAGGTAAATGAATTTAAATATTTGGGAACTTTGTTAACCTCAGACGGAAGATGTACAAAAGAGGTGAGATGCAGAATGGCTCAGGCAAAAGCAGCTTTCCAAAAAATGAGGAAGATATTAGCAATCCATTTTTGACAATAGAAACAAGAAAAAGAATCCTTAATTGTTATGTAGAGTCAGTCTTAATATATGGATGTGAATCATGGACAATAGGACAACAGCCAAGAAAATCACTGGAGTCTGTAGAAATGTGGTTTTACAGAAGAATGTTGAGAGTACCATGGACAGCTAAGAAGAGTAATGAACTTGTTCTGAGAGAGGTCAAAGCAAAAAGAGAGCTAATTTCCAATATTAGGAAGAAACAACATCATTTTTTGGCCATGTAATGAGAAGAGAACAGTTGGAATATATTGTAACAACTGGAAAAATTGAAGGACGAAGAGATAGAGGGAAGCAAAGAGAAAAAATAACAGACAGCTTAAGAGAATGGCTTGGCAGAAGGTCAACAACAGAGATGATAAATAGCTGCCGAAATCGAAAGTTGTGGAGAGACATGATCACCTACGCCAGTAGGCCCGGTACTTGATGATGATTATAATGATGATGATGATGATAATGATGATGATGATGATGATGATGATGATGATATAAAATTAATTACTTAAAAAAAAACATTTCGTGTTTAACATAAATCTAATCTTGTCTCTTAATTCTTGTCTTTAGAAAAAAACATTTTCCATTTCCTCAACAACAACATAAAACAGTATATTAACATACAAGCTGGTATTAACATTCGTTTATTCCTCGTTCTAATTTGTTTGCAGAATAGCAAACTGTAAACAATAGTATCTGAAGCACCGTAGAAATAAATCTTAACAAGGTATAATGTATCTAAAGCACTGGATTTATATTTCTAACGTCAAAATACAAACAGCAATGTAAGAATTAAGTAGTTTTTATAATCGTTAATAGTATATACCGTCTCCATAACACTGGGTTAAATATTTCTTGATAACCAGGTGTGGCTTTCTTAAAGGCCAAATAATGAGGGAATTTGACGTCACTTGTATCCTTGTAAAGTCTAGTTCAACGTTCTTAATGGTATCCTCTGTGTCTTAATATGAACCGAAGCGGGATAAATTGTACCACACATGTGGGTCTAGTTTGGGTGATTTGAAGTTACAACTTTATCGAAACATAAATTTTAGTATCCCAGCCTAAAAAAAAAAAACATTAACCACGAGTTTTTTTTAATGATTGTGGCCAATGTATGTTTTATGACCGAGAGGCAGTGTATGTTTTATGACCGAATAGCAGTGTATGTTCCGAGGCTTATCCCAGTATCACTGCTGTGCATGGTGTGCATGGGTGTTCTGGTCGATAAAGGCCAGTCTCCCATAGACTTTGTTCTAAAGATGACTTCTTCCTGACTTAAATCCCAGTGATGTTAACTTTTTATTGTTTTCGATTTCTGATTACCTTGAAATAATTATTAAATCTAGGCAGTGATTAAGGAATATAAAATAATCATAAAACAGTGAAATAATTATTAAATCTAGGCAGTGATTAAGGAATGTAAAATAATCATAAAACAGTGAAATAATTATTAAATCTAGGCAGTGATTAAGGAATATAAAATAATCATAAAACAGTGAAATAATTATTAAATCTAGGCAGTGATTAAGGAATATAAAATAATCATAAAACAGTGAAATAATTATTAAATCTAGGCAGTGATTAAGGAATGTAAAATAATCATAAAACAGTGAAATAATTATTAAATCTAGGCAGTGATTAAGGAATGTAAAATAATCATAAAACGGCGAGGAGCACCCAAACTAACAAAAGTGCAAGACAAACTACAACGTTTCGGCAAAACTCTTCCTCGGGCATAGCAAACTCATCATCATTGAGTGCCGTCTCCGCAACGAAGGTTGGCTACCATGGAGCGTCATTCTGCTCTATCTCTTGCTTTGATGGTGCAGGTTGTCATCGGTTGATTTGTCCATCTTTTGATGTTACTCGTCCATGTTAATCTTGGTCTGCCTCTGCCTCTTTTACTTTGTATTTTCCCCTCTAGGATTACTTTCAGTAGGCTGTTGTGTCTTTTAACATGGCCCAAGAATCGCATTTGTCTTGTTCTAATTGTGTTGAGAAGTTCTCTTTTCATTTTTAGTTGTTTTAAGACTTCATCGTTTGTTTTCTTTTCCTTCCATCCAATTCTACCTATTCTTCTATATATCCACATTTCAAAGCCTTCAATTCTCTGTTCTGTTTTCTTGTCTAATGTCCATGTTTCAGCACCATATAGGAATATTGAGAAGATGTAACATTTTGCTATTCTTAGTTTTAGCTCTGGTGTTATTTGTTTTGATGTTAGTATGTCCTTCATGACATTAAAATTACTTTTTGCCATTCCTATTCTTTTGTTTATTTCAGTTGTACATAGCAAACTAGGAATAGCAAAATGTTATATCTTCTCAATATTCCTATATGGTGCTGAAACATGGACATTAGACAAGAAAACAGAACAGAGAAATGAAGCCTTTGAAATATGGATATATAGAAGAATAGGTAGAATTGGATGGAAGGAAAAGAAAACAAACGATGAAGTCTTAAAACAACTAAAAATGAAAAGATAACTACTAAGTACAATTCAAACAAGACAAATGCGATTTTTGGGCCATGTGAAAAGACACAGCAGTCTACTAAAAGTAATCCTGGAGGGGAAAATACAAGGTAAAATAGACAGAGGCAGACCAAGACTAACATGGACGAGTAACATCAAAAGATGGACAAATCAGCCTATGACAACCTGCACCATCAAAGCAAGAGAAAGCGCAGAATGGCGCTCCATAATAGCCAACCTTCGTTGCGGAGACGGCACTCGATGATGATGATGATGATGATGATGATGATGATGATGATGATAGCAAATTATACAAGTTAAACACAACATTGCAAGTAAAAAAAAAAAGACACAGCCAAAAAAAAAATGGCGGAAGAGACGGTGGCCAGGATCTACGTAGAGTCAGACTGAAAGATCAACAGACAAAAGGGAAGGTAAGATTTCATTATACCAAAGGGACTAAACAATGAAATATTGGGAAAATTAGAAAAATGGAAGTTATAATAATAGGGAAGGGAGGGGCCGAGAAGAAGAGTACAAGAGAGAGAGAGAGAGAGAGAGAGAGAGAGAGAGAGAGAGAGAGGGAGGGAGGGAGGATAGAGGTAGCATAGAAGAAGAGGAACAAGAGAAGTAATAAAGATATCGCACAGAGGAATAGGGATAGGACCAGGAAATAAATGGAGAGGTGGCCAGTGATTAAAGAAACGAGTAAAAAGAGTTTAATCCTCTCGATTGGACAGTACCATAGATTAAGAGATATACAGGTATGAAAATAAATGAAATTATATGAGCAAGCTGTACTTTAAAAATATATTTACTTGTCACTGACTCCAAAATATAACCACATAAATCTTAATTACAGACTTGGCTCTTTTTGAGGATTTAGCATTAGTGAGGCCCTAACTGGGTAAACTAATTAAACTTTGAGGCCCTAACTGGGTAAACTAATTAAACTTTTAGGCTCTACCTGGGTAAGATAAATTAAATTTTGAGACTAACTGGGTAAGCAAACTGAATTTTGAGGTCCTAACTGGGTAACGTAATGGAACTTTGAGGCCATACCTGGGTATGCTAACTGAAGTTTCGTGGCTCTAACTGGGTAAGCTAAATGAAACTTTCAGGCCCTAACTGGGTAAGCTAAATGAAATTTTGACGCTCTAACTGGGTAAATAAATAGATACTTTGAGGTCCTAACTGGGTAACCTAAATGGAATTTTGAGGTTCTAACTTAGTAAGAAAACTACAACTTTGAGGCCCTAACTGGATAAGCTAAATGAAACTTTGAGGCACTAACTGGGTAAGCTAAATTAAACGTTGAGGCCCACTGTTAAAAAAAAAAGTAATACCAGAAGGTCTCACTTCTAAATTACAATATAAACAGATGAGAACCCCCTTCGGATTGTGAGGCCCTAAGCTTACAGCTTATTTAGCTTAGGCCCAAAATCCGGCCCAGCCATACAGCTTGTCATTCTGACAGTTAGAGACTGTAACTTTAAAAAGAAAATTTAAAACGAATCATAAGCCACGATTATTCCCCTTATCCCCCATAACATGCTCTATTCAAATTAATCGTAAATTATTTTATATAAAACTATGTGATAATAAAAAAAACTATATTATTTATCATACTGCAAATTATATATAAAATGTACAATGTGTGGCCTAATCGATAAATTGTCGTGTTCTAGACCAGGAGTCAGGTTCGAAACTCAGTAGAGTCAGCCGTTTTTTGTTTCTATTGGGTGTGAACTAACACCTCAGACCTGAATACCTCGCGGCTACTGCAATAGACAAGCGGCCTTTATTCTCCGATTCTAAATGAACCGCCCCACACCGGCAGTTGGGACTTTTATTTACGACTTCTCTCTGCGGCAACCACCCCTGGTCTCAGCAGCGATGCCCTGATTGAAACGTCAATTACTCATGGACGGAAAAAAAATATGAGTATCTCTGAAAACGGAGTCATCTGCCTGTGCGGCGAGGGACCTCTGTGGGAAAAAAAAGATTGGAAATTAAGAACTGTGTTAAAAAGCTACGAATAACCCATCAAAGAATTTATGAAGAAGCAACATATAATATGGTTTGACCACGTAACTAGGCAGAAAGATCAAATCACAACACAAGTAGTCTTCAGTAAACGTTGCGACAACACCAGACCCAAAGGTCGACCACGAAAATGACGGACTGACGGAATATTAGAAACACCAGGAAAAAGCAGCAGAAGCGAATAGAAGAGCAAAAAACCGTAAACTATAGCTCCCGTCGGCAATGAAAGGCAATGGGGAAGGAAAGTAGAAGAAGAATGCTCAAAAAAGAAAAAAAGTGTCAGAGATAGGTAAATCTGAGAGTTTCGGGTGATTCCATATTCAACTTTTAACATCAAACGTTTTTTTTTATAGTACACCTTCTGTTAATCACTTTGAATAATATAATATAATATAATATAATATAATATAATATAATATAATATAATATAATATAATATAATATAATATAATATAATATAATATAATATAATATAATATAATATAATATAATATATATAATATAATATAATATATAATATAATATAATATAATATATATAATATAATATATAATATAATATAATATAATATAATATAATATAATATAATATAATATAATTTTGTTTAAATCTTCCTGAGAAAAAATGTAAGCAAATAAACTAAACTTCCAGTAACAAATGACTGCGTTAAGCATTCTTATAATTGTTTGATGGTATTGGAACCCGTGGGAGCCGCGATAGCTCAGTGGTTAGTGAACTGGACTACAAAGGACAAGAGCTAGGGTTCGATCCCAACCGACGGCTTCCGGGTTTACCCAGCCTAAAATGGGTTCGGATTTTTTCCTGTGAAAATAAAGCGGCACGGGAATAGTACCGACCACATTACCTCAAAAAATCATGTGCTGAAGGTCTGTAAAATTTATGGTCACTAACACTATTTTCTCTATACGCCACTTGGCGTGACGAGTGTACTTTACTTTTACTTTATTTGTAACCGTAGACACATCCATCCAAGATCGAATACAAATCTGAACAAGACTTCTATATGTCAGTTGAGCTGAGAGCGGACAGTGGCCTACAGCTGAGTGAATACGTCAGGACTGGTGAATAACAGGGCTAATCCAGACACTAACACCGCAACTCCAAGAGGTGCTTATAGAAACAACACCTACCTGTCGGGCGAAACGAGTAGGGATCAAAGAGGGAAGTAAACTCAGGTATTCAAAAATACTGTGCTGAAGTCGGATATACCGGGTAATACGTGGAAATATCACTCTCTAACTCTGATGCAATATAATATATAATACTCTGGTGCAATATAATATATATATATTACTCTTGTGCATCATAATATATATTACTCTGATGCAATATAATATATATTACTCTGATGCAATATAATATATACAGCTCTTGTGCAATATAACATATATTACTCTGGTGCAATATAATATATATTACTCTGATGTAATATAATATATAATACTTTTGTGCAATATATTATATATTACTCTGATGCAATATAATTTATATTACTCCGATACAATATAATATATATTACTCTGATGCAATATAATATATATTACTCTTGTGCAATATAATGTATATTACTCTTGTGCAATATAATATATACTACTCTGATGCAATATAATATATACTACTCTGGTGCAATATAAAATATATTACTCTGATGCAATATAATATATATTACTCTTGTGCAATATAATAACTATTACTCTTGTGCAATATAATATATATTACTCTGATGCAATATAATATATATTACTCTGATGCAATATAAGATATATTACTCTGATGCAATATAATATTTATTACTCTAATGCAATATAATATATATTACTCTGATGTAATATAATATACATTACTCTGATGTAATATAATATATATTACTCTGATGCAATATAATATATATTACTCTGATGCAATATAATATATATTAATCTGATGTAATATAATATATATGTAACTCTCGTGCTATATAATATATATGTAACTCTCGTGCTATATAATATATATGTAACTCTGGTGCTATATAATATATATGTAACTCTAGTGCTATATAATATATATGTAACTCTAGTGCTATATAATATATATGTAACTCTCGTGCTATATAATATATATGTAACTCTCGTGCTATATAATATATATGTAACTCTGGTGCTATATAATATATATGTAACTCTAGTGCTATATAATATATATGTAACTCTAGTGCTATATAATATATATGTAACTCTAGTGCTATATAATATATATGTAACTCATGTGCAAACCATAACACAAACATATCTACGTCCTTTTAGCGTACTTTCAAGCTTAAATGACGGAGAAGGCTATTTATCGTGTTAGTAATAGGGCGAGAGAAAGGTAAGATATTAAATAGCAATCTATATGTTAGTAATCCGACAACACACATCACAATCTTCACGTGAATCAGTTATGTTCTGAAAATCAAGTTCCACGTTGAAGACTTTGTCCAGGTAACTCACCCAGTGCAAGCAAAGGCTGGAGAGAAGCTCCAAATACATCCATGCAGGAGGAGCATGTTTAATATTGTAGGCGATCCATATCTAGTGTGAATGTAGTTAATACATCAGGAGAGCTCTGGCTACAAAAGTTAACAAGGAAAACGAAAGTTGATGATTGCGGTTCGACTAAAAAGCGTGCTGATAAATGATGAACTGAAATGTAGTATATAAAACATGAAGTAGGGCAAGATGAAGAGGAAAAGAAGAAATAGTAGCATAAGCAGTAGCAGTAGTAACATTAGTAGTGGTAGTAATAGTCGCAATAGTAATAGTAGTAGAAGTAGTAGTAGTAGTATTAATATTTGTAGATGTAACAATAGTAGTGGTGATAATAGAAGTAGAAAAAGTAGTAATAATATTAATATTAGTAGTTGTAACAATAGTAGTAGTGATAATAGTAGTAGAAGTAGTAGTAGTATTAATATTAGTAGTTGTCACAATAGTTGCGGTGATAGTAGTAGTAGTAGTATTAATATCAGTAGTTGTAACAATAGTACTGGCGATAATAGTAGTAGCAGTAGTAGTATTAATATTAGTAGTTGGAACAATAGTAGTAGTGATAATAGTAGTAGTAGTAGTAGTATTAATATTAGTAGTTGTAATAATAGTACTGGCGATAATAGTAGTAGCAGTAGTAGTATTAATATTAGTAGTTGGAACAATAGTAGTGGTGATAGTAGTAGCAGTAGTAGTATTAATATTAGTAGTTGGAACAATAGTAGTGGTGATAGTAGTAGCAGTAGTAGTATTAATATTAGTAGTTGGAACAATAGTAGTGGTGATAGTAGTAGCAGTAGTAGTATTAATATTAGTAGTTGGAACAATAGTAGTAGTGATAATAGTAGTAGTAGTAGTAGTAGTAGTAGTATTAATATTAGTAGTTGTAATAATAATAGTGGTAATAATAGTAGTAGTAGTAGTAGTAGTAGTAGTAGTTGTAGTAGTAGTAGTATTAATATTAGTAGTTGTAACAATAGTAGTGGTGATAACAGTAGTAGTAGTTTTAATATTAGCAGTTGTAACAATAATATTAAAGTGGAATATGATTTATTCTTCCTTTGTGTCGTGTGTTCGCGGTTCGATGGGCAAGCACATGGTTCGAAAAACAATGGCGTCGATGATAGTTGGGTGTGTTCAACCCGTATGTGAAAAGTCTGCGACGGTGGATGGGGTGGAAGAATTTGAAATAATCAACGGCCTAGAAAGCGAAAACAGCAAAGTGTGTGGTACACATGAGGCATATTCAGAACACTAAAGGCGAATATGGCAGACCACCGTGAAAGAGATTGGAGCCTCATCACGTAACACTCTAAAGAAAGCCATGGAGAGAAATTCTAACTACTGTTTTAGGAACGAAATAAAAATAGCTACATGGAATGTTATACCTTATACCAACAAGGAAAACTAGAAAATCTAATGGTAGAAGCTGAACGATTAAACATAGATATCTTAGGCATATCAGAAACAATATGGAAGGAAAGTGGATACAAACAAGACGATAAATAAAGCTTTATATATTCAGGCAACACAAAAGAACGTCAAAGAGGAGAGGACATTCTAATAAAACGAGAGCTACAAAAATATATAAATACTCAATTGACATACATTGATAGGATTATACTACTAAAAATGAAGGCAAAACCATTCGACATAGCAATAATACAAACATACGCACCTACTCAAGACTATACAGACGAACAAATAGAGGCATACTATGAAGACCTAAACACAGTTATGAAGCAAGTGAAATCATCAGACATCTTGATTATAATGGGTGATATGAACGCTAAAGTAGGAAAAGGTAGATATAAGACCATAATAGGAAATCATGGTTTAGGAAAAAGGAATAACAGAGGAGAAAGATTAATATAATTTTGTGAAGAAAACAGACTGATAATATGCAACACCTTCTTTGGGCAAGAGAAAAGGAAATTATACACATGGAAAAGCCCTGGAGACAAGAAGAGAAATCAAATAGATTACATAACGATAAAAGACAGATTCAGGAACAGCGTCAAGAAAGCCAAAACCTACCCAGGAGCAGACATTAATTCATACCACAATCCTGTAATGATAAAAATGAAAATCAAATTAAAGAGAAGCAAACAAAAAACTAATTCAGCAACACCAATAGATATAACAGCGTTAAACCAGAAAGATGTACAAGAAACTTATACTGTACCAGTAAAGAACACATATCAGAAGCTACTATAAGAGGGGATTGAGCAGTACAGAAGAGAAAATCCTGAGGAAAAAGTTACAACAAAATGGCAATGCATAAAAAACAGCATGCAAGAATCCTGCAACACCTTGCCCAAAAAGGAAAGTAACAAAAAACAAAAATGGATAACTGACAAAATCTTAGAAAAAATGGAAGAAAGAAGATAAGCGAAAAACACTGCCAGATACAAGGATATAGACAATGAAATACGGAGAATGTGCAAAAAGGCAAAAGAAGACTGGCTCAACCAAAGATGTCTAGAAGTCGAAACTATGGAAAGTAAACAAAACTTAAGAGAGATGCACACAGAAATAAAGAGGATGACGAATAAAGTCAAAAAAGCTGCAGGAAACGGATGTATTGCAAACAAAGAGGGAAGAATGCTAACAGACAACAAAGATATAATAGATAGATGGCAAGAATATATAACATAATTATTTCATGACGAAAGGGACAAAAAGCCAGACATAAAATGCACATACCATTATACAATCCTGAAATCTGAAGTAGAAAAAGCTATAAAAACAATGAAAAAGGGAAAAGCAGCAGGGCCTGACAATATACAAGTAGAGATGATACAGGCTCTAGAAAAGTTTGGCGTCGAAGTGATCACAGACGTATGCAATGACATATACCAAACAGGATACATACCAAACGATCTAAAAACATCAACTTTCATTGCATTGCCTAAAAAGAATGGTGCAGTTGAATGCAGTGACTTCAGAACAATAAGCCTAATGAGCCAGGTAACAACAATTTTACTAAAAGTTATACAGGGAAGGATTCAGAATAAAATCAATACTGAATTAGATGAGCAACAATTTGGAATCAGGAAAAACAGTGGGACAAAAGAAGCCATATTCAGCATGAGGACCTTGATTGAAAAGTACACAGAAGTAAACAAACCAATATATGCCTGCTTTATAGACTACGCCAAAGCTTTCGATAGAATACACCATAACCAACTTATAGACTACCTAAAGGATATAAATCTAGACGACACAGACATACGACTAATATGTAATTTGTACTGGGAGCAAACAGCAATAATAAGATATAACAAGGAGAACTCTACATCCATGGACATAAAAAGAGGAGTAAGACAAGGATGCATCCTGTCACCAAGCTTGTTCAATCTATACACTGAGCAAATCTTTAAAAACTTCTCAGATACCAGGCCTAAACATTAATGGAAAGATAATCAATAACCTGAGATATGTTGATGATACTGTTCTACTAGCAGAAAATCCTAAAGACCTACAACAATTGCTTAATGTGATAAACATAACAAGTAAAAAATATGGACTAGAAATGAATATCAAAAAAACTAAAACTATGATCATAAACAAAGAAAATTCTCAATACCTACAATTAAATATCACAGTTGAGGGAATACATCTGGAGACGGTCCAGAGCTACAACTACCTGGGACATACTATAACCAATGATGGAAAATGCAAAACTGAAATAAACAAAAGAATAGGTATGGCAAAAAGTAATTTTAATGCTATGAAAAATATACTAACAACAAAACAAATATCAGCAGGGCTGAAACTAAGAATGGCAAAATGTTACGTCTTCTCAATATTCCTGTATGGTGCAGAAACATGGACATTAGACAAGAAAACAGAACTGAAAATTGAAGCCTTTGAAATGTGGATTTATAGAAGAATAGGTAGAATTGGATGGAAACAAAAGATAACAAACGATAAAGTTTTAAAACAACTGAAAATAAAAAGAGAACTAATAAATACAATTAAGACAAGACAAATGAAATTTTGGAGGCATGTTAAAAGACACAACAGCCTACTAAAAGTAATATTGGAAGGAAAAAATACAAGGTAAAAGAGGTAGAGGCAGACCAAGACTAACATGGACGAGTAACATCAAAGATGGTCAAGTCAATCTATGACAGCCTGCACCATCAAAGCAAGAAACGGAATAGAATGGCGATCCATGGTAGCCAAAATTCGTTGCGGAGAAGGCACAAGATGACGAACAATAGTAGTGGTGATAATTGTAGAAGTAGCAGTATTATTAATATTAGTAGTTGTAACAATAGAACCGATGATAATAGTAGTAGCAGTAGTAGTATTAATAATAGTAGTTGTAACAATATTAATGGTGATAAAAGTAGTAGAAGTAGTAGTAGTATTAATATTAGTAGTTGTATCAATAGTAGTGGTGATAATAGTAGAAGTAATAGAATTATTAATATTAGTAGTTGTAACAATAGTACTGATGATAATAGTAGTAGCAGTAGTAGTATTAATAATAGTAGTTGTAACAATATTAGTGGTGATAAAAGTAGTAGAAGTAGTAGTAGTATTAATATTAGTAGTTGTAACAATAGTAGTGGTGATAATAGTAGTAGAAGTAGTAGAATTAATTGTAGCAGTATTAATATTAGTAGTTGAAACAAACGTAGTGGTGATCAGAGTAGTAGTAGTGGTAGTATTAATATTAGTAGTTGTAACAATAGTATTGGTGATAATAATAGTAGTAGTAGTATTAATATTAGTAGTTGTAACAATAGTATTGGTGATAATAGTAGTAGAAGTAGTAATAGTAGTATTAATATTAGTAGTTGTAACAATAGTAGTGGTGATAATAGTAGTAGTAGTATTAATATTAGTAGTTGTAACAATAGTAGTGGTGATAATAGTAGTAGTAGTATTAATATTAGTAGTTGTAACAATAGTAGTGGTGATAATAGTAGTAGTAGTATTAATATTAGTAGTTGTAACAATAGTAGTGGTGATAATAGTAGTAGTAGTATTAATATTAGTAGTTGTAACAATAGTAGTGGTGATAATAGTAGTAGAAGTAGTAGTATTAATATTAGTAGTTGTAACAATAGTAGCGGTGATAATAGTAGTAGCTGTAGTAGTATTAATATTAGTAGTTGTAACAATAGTAGCGGTGATAATAGTAGTAGCTGTAGTAGTATTAATATTAGTAGTTGTAACAATAGTAGCGGTGATAATAGTAGTAGCTGTAGTAGTATTAATATTAGTAGTTGTAACAATAGTAGCGGTGATAATAGTAGTAGCTGTAGTAGTATTAATATTAGTAGTTGTAACAATAGTAGCGGTGATAATAGTAGCAGCTGTAGTAGTATTAATATTAGTAGTTGTAACAATAGTAGCGGTGATAATAGTAGTAGCTGTAGTAGTATTAATATTAGTAGTTGTAACAATAGTAGCGGTGATAATAGTAGTAGCTGTAGTAGTATTAATATTAGTAGTTGTAACAATAGTAGCGGTGATAATAGTAGCAGCTGTAGTAGTATTAATATTAGTAGTTGTAACAATAGTAGTTGTGATAATAGTAGTAGAAGTAGTAGTAGTATTAATATTAGTAGTTGTAACAATAGTAGTGGTGATAATTGTAGTAGAAGTAGAGACCCATTTACTGGATTTTGTTCTTGGAAAATAAAGCGAAAAAGAACGAGGAAATTCACAAAGAAGCCCACACAAAAGGGAGCTCCTATGAAACATTGGAAAGAAACAATCAATATCTGTCGGGGACATCATGAGATGAGGAAAATTGGAATCATGGTCACAACTGACAGAATTTCGTTTTTGTGTTTCATGCTTTTAAGAATTAATGTACATATTTAAAGTTATCTAATATATATAAAATATTATATATGAACATTTAGATAATTGCCCAAGGTATTAGGTTTCACTAATATCAAGATGATACAAGACATATAAAAGGAATATGGTTTGATAACGGTTCATACTAATCAAATTTAGAGTGACGCACTATGCGGCGTAACGTACGCTGCTGAAATGCCGCACAGTGCGTAGAAACGTAGAGTTAAGAAAGCCGCATGTAGACTGAAACGTCGTGATTTTGTTTTGTTTCTCTCTTGTAAAGGTGTCACCATACTATGTAGGAGTGTATGTTACACCCTACCACCCGTGATCATATTTTATTTTAGCATAACGAGTTTTATTGCAATGCATTTGCGTTGTAATTTATACAGCATAATGAAAAAATGTGTTGCTAATGTTTTGTATGCAAGCTGAAACATGCATAGTACCATAGAAAAAAAAGACGGAAATAATGGTAGCAACAAAGAAAAAGACATCATCACAAAGCACAGTAAAAACATCTGGAAAGATATTAAAACAGGTAAATGAATTTAAATATATGGGAATAATTGTAACCTCAGATGAACAGATGGTACATCTACAACAGAAGAGATGCAGAATGGCTCAGGCAAAAACAGCTTTCAAGTAAATATGGAAGATACTATGCAATTCATTTTTGACAATATAAACACGAAAAAAGAGACATATGGATGTGAATCATGGACAGTGGGACAACAGACAAGAAAACCACTGGAGGGTGTAGAATTGTGGTGTAACAGAAGAATGTTGAGAATACCATGGACAGCTAAGAAGAGTAATGAAAACGTTCTGAAAGAGGCCAAAGCAAAAAGAGAACTAATTCCCAATATTGGGAAGAAACAATCATCATTTTTTGGCCATGTAATCAGAAGAGAGCAACTGGAATATATTGTAACAACTGGGAAAATTGAGGGACGAAGAGATAGAGGGAAGCAAAGAGAAAAGATACCAGACAGCTTAAAGAGAATGACTTGCCAGAAGGTCAACAACAGAAATGATAAATAACTATCGAGATCGAAAGTTGTGGAGAGACATGATCACCTACGCCAGCATGCCCGGTACTTGATGATGATGATGCTGAAACGTCATTTTAAAAATATTGTTCTGCTATGTAAAGGTGTCACAATAAACTGTTTTATTTAGTCCCTGTTTTACAGCAACACCGCACATCATTTGCCCACTCCCTTGCAACATGTTATCCGTACAGCGATCCGGTATTTCCACCAACATCATGAATTTATATCTACTTGTTCAGCAGCCTTTGATTTCTCTTGATCTTCATGCAGACATCAGTTTCGCTCTACAATCTAAACTGCTTTTTTTCATAAGAAACACAAATGTCTTGTCTCATTACCAAATTTGTCCCATAGAATATGTTTCATGTTTCTTTCACATCGTTGGATTTCCCGTAAGAACTAGCATGCTTGTATAAACATTATGCTTGTATGAACATCATGCGTGTATGAACATCATGCTTCTATGAACATCATGCTTGTATGAACATCATGCTTATATGAGCATCATGCTTATATGAACATCATGCTTATATGAACATCATGCTTATATGAGCATCATGCTTATATGAACATCATGCTTGTATGAATATCATGCTTATATGAACACCATGCTTGTAAAAACATCATGCTTGTATGAACATGATGCTTGTATGAACATCATGTTTATATAAACATCATGTTTGTATAAACATCATGCTTGTATAAACATCATGCTTGTATGAACATCATGATTGTGTGAACATCATGCTTGTGTGAACATCATTCTTGTGTGAACATCATGCTTGTATGAACATCATGCTTGTATGAACATCATGCTTGTATGAACATGATGCTTGTATGAACATCATTCTTATATAAACATCATGCTTGTATGAACATCATGCTTGTGTGAACATCATGCTTGTGTGAACATCATGCTTGTATGAACATCATGCTTGTGTGAACATCATGCTTGTGTGAACATCATGCTTGTATGAACATCATGATTGTGTGAACATCATGCTTATATAAACATCATGTTTGTAATAACATCATGCTTGTATAAACATCATGCTTGTATGAACATCATGTTTGTATGAACTTTATACGTGTATGAACATCATGTTTGTATGAACTTTATACGTGTATGAACATAATGTTTGTATGAACTTTATACGTGTATGAACATCATGCTCGTATGGTATGGTATTGAGGTATTCAGATTTGATCACCCATTCTCTTAATGCCAGTTTAAATGTCTGTCTCAAAGTCATCATGTGTGCATTCCCGTTTGTTTCTCTATATGTCTGTATGTCTTCTTCTCCTCTTCTACTTCTGCGATCATGGCTCATTTAGATTCGGATTCCTATGTATGTCTCATTTTCTGTAAATATTATTTCCTCTAATGCATGTTGTAGCATGGGTTTTACTAATTCCCTAAAAATTAGTGGGAGCCGCGATAGCTCAGTGGTTAGTGAACTGGACTACTACGGACAAGGGGTAGGGTTCGATCCCAACCGACGGCTCCGGGTTCACCCAGCCTTAAATGGGTACCGGATTTTTTCTGGGAAAGTAAAGCAGCATGGGCATAATACCGACCACATTACCCCAAAAGTCATGTGCTGAAGGTCTGTAAAATATAGGGTCACTAACACCATATTTCCCTATACGCCACTTGGCGTGACCGGGGGTACTTTACTTTTTTTACTTATGTTGTAGTTGTTGTCAATTTTCTAATACTATCACGAGTGGCAGTGTACCAGAAGCAAGACGAAATATTCAATAAAAATAGTTACAGTTTCTAGAGGAGGGGCTATCAATTACTCTCTTTCTGTGTCAGACTAGTTTCCCCCCCCCCCCCCCCCTTCCCCCTTGTTTCTATTTCAATACTTGGAGGCGCGGCGCCTATCTGCAGCTGAGAGCTGTCAGCGACCCAAAGCCGATGGCTTACGCTAG
This sequence comes from Megaustenia siamemsis, assembly GCA_032433765.1. Classification (NCBI taxonomy): domain Eukaryota; kingdom Metazoa; phylum Mollusca; class Gastropoda; order Stylommatophora; family Ariophantidae; genus Megaustenia; species Megaustenia siamemsis. Next base: position 36,412,386 of record JAVIAB010000046.1, on the reverse strand, counting down.
GATCGGTGAACCAGAACCGTCCAGACCCTACTCCACCTCTGCGCTGTACCTCTATAAAGAAACTAATCAGCCTAGTCTGGCCAAGCGAGTAGAGATCGAAGAGAAAAGATAACCCGGTACTCAAAAATTACACGCTGAAGTCGGATGTAAAAGTAAGGTGCGAGACTTGAATTAGCGCCTTAGCACGTGAGATTTCACCCATATCAGCTCGGCCGACTATCCCGAAGTGTTCGTAGACTTCTGGATAGTGTCACTTCAAGCACCGAAACTAACGATGCGAGGCGGCATTCCTCGCCTTCCCAGAGTAATACCCTGGTACCCATTTCAGCCAGCAGCTGGGTCGACCGCGGGAGTATTTTTTTTGTTCAACTGCAAGTACAACTCACACAGTTTCGAGCGGGAATCGAATACGGGTTCTCTGAACTTAGTGGTTTTCCCAACTAGGCTACCGAGGGACCCCGTCGGATGTGTTGGGCCTAAAGGCACAAATATCACAGTTTTACTTCAAACCACAGAGGAACTTCTATACGCCACTTAACGTCCTTTTAAGGCTGGATGATGAAGAGATGTATTCCTTTAGTCATCGGACAAGCAAGCAATTTCAGAACTTTAATATGCGTACTGTTTTAGCTTTTAACAAGCAGTGAGTTCACCAATATTTACATTTGACCAGATTTGATTTAACCCAGCCAAGTCGTAAAGCCAGTTAAACGGTTCACGATTTCCTTCTAACGTACGGTAAGTGAGTTTAGTGGCTATGTAGCAGTAATAAAAGAAGATGTGTTTTCACAGGTTCAACTAATTATCCAAACAAACAAGTATATCGTCAACTGATGTATCGGTTCAAATACAAGTTGTTTAAAGTGTTGGGCTGGTTACACTGTAGGGTGTCTCATTCGCTATAGAACCCGACATTTCTTTAATGGTTTTACCACTTCTTCTTTTCTTCTTTTCTCTTTCTCACTGATACCGAAAAGGTGTTGTGGTTTTATATCATTTGTCGTTCTTGAGCTGCTCGAACTGTCTGAAATAATGATTTTCCTTTGTTGTTACAAGTCTCTGTCACAGCATCTATCCATCTTCTTCTGGGTCTTCCTCTTGGTCTTTTTCCATGCATTCTCGAGAAGAACGCCCTTGATGGTGATTGGTGAGGATTCATTCTGACCAGGTGGCCAAACCATTTAAGTTGTTGCTGTTCTATATATTCTTGGCAGGGTTTTGTTCCTACCATTTTTCTTATGGTTTCATTTGGTATTCTATCTCTTCTTGTGTTGTTTGTTATTTTTCTCAATCATCGCATTTCACATGTGTTGATCTTTCTTAAATGTGATTTAGAAAGGGTCCATGTTTGACTTTCATAGCACAAAGTTGGTATGAAAATGCTATTTATCATTTGTTGTTTAGCTGCTATAGAAATGTTTGGATGTCTTAGCAATGGTGGAAGCTGGTACGTGACAGCATTTGCTTTTTGTATTCTCATGTCAATTTCCTTGTCTAGTTTTACCACTAATGAGGATAATGTATAATAACTGAAGCGATGAATATCGCAGATGAGAAACAGGACATCAGCATGACTATAGACGGCAGACAACTAAAACAGGACATCAGCATGACTATAGACGGCAGACAACTAAAACAGGACATCATCATGACTATAGACGGCAGACAACTAAAACAGAACATCAGCATGACTATAGACGGTAGACAACTAAAACAAAACATCAGCATGACTATAGACGGCAGACAACTAAAACAGGACATCAGCATGACTATAGACGGTAGACAACTAAAACAGAACATCAGCATGACTATAGACGGTAGACAACTAAAACAGAACATCAGCATGACTATAGACGGCAGACAACTAAAACAGGACATCAGCTTGACTATAGACGGTAGACAACTAAAACAGAACATCAGCATGACTATAGACGGCAGACAACTAAAACAGAACATCAGCATGACTATAGACGGCAGACAACTAAAACAGAACATCAGCATGACTATAGACGGTAGACAACTAAAACAGAACATCAGCATGACTATAGACGGCAGACAACTAAAACAGGACATCAGCATGACTATAGACGGTAGACAACTAAAACAGAACATCAGCATGACTATAGACGGTAGACAACTAAAACAGGATATCAGCATGACTATAGACGGCAGACAACTAAAACAGGACATCAGCATGACTATAGACGGTAGACAACTAAAACAGAACATCAGCATGACTATAGACGGTAGACAACTAAAACAGGACATCAGCATGACTATAGACGGTAGACAACTAAAACAGGACATCAGCATGACTATAGACGGTAGACAACTAAAACAGGACATCAGCATGACTATAGACGGCAGACAACTAAAACAGAACATCAGCATGACTATAGACGGTAGACAACTAAAACAGGACATCAGCATGACTATAGACGGTAGACAACTAAAACAGGACATCAGCATGACTATAGACGGTAGACAACTAAAATAGAACATCAGCATGACTATAGACGGTAGACAACTAAAACAGAACATCAGCATGACTATAGACGATAGACAACTAAAACAGAACATCAGCATGACTATAGACGGTAGACAACTAAAACAAGTAGAGACATTTAAAAACCTAGAAAGTCTAGTGACAATTGACTGTTCTGAAAAAGCAGAAATATACTCAAGATGCAACAAAGCTTGTCATTGGTCAGCTATCACCACTATTGTTCAACAAGGAAATAACTCTAGAGGCAAAACGGGAACATTTTTTACAATACAATCTTCATCCCAACGTTGTGCTACCAATGCCAGACCTGGACTCTAGATGCAAGAACAATAAGATAAATAACCTCTACTGAGATGAAATGTGTTAGACGAATGACAGGAAACAGACTGAGAGATAAGATCAGAAATGAAGAAATGAGAAGAAAAAAAAAACAGTTAGGAATAGCCCCAGCCATAGAAAATATAAAGAAACAACAGATAAAATGGATTGGTCACGTGACAAGGCAGAAAGATCAAAATACAACACATAGAAATTTCAATAAAATTTGCGAGAACACCAAACCCTAGGGCTGAGCACGAAAAAGATGGATTGACGGAATTTTACAAACACTAGGAATTTAACAGCAGCTGAAACAAACAGAAGAGCAAAACACCATAAATTCTATCTCCCCTCGATGCTGAAAGCAAATGAGGAAGAAAAAAAGAAGATGACGAGGATAATGCAAAGAAATTTGAACTGAACTTACTGCATTTTGTAAGAAATGTGACAATATGCTGGAAGTGACCACCATTTGATCTCAAACTTAATATTATTTATTTTCAGAAACACAGTATTCCGTAGCGGGGTAGGACTCTATGCTACTTTGCAGTGTTCTTTTTTTATATTTACATACGTCTAATTTTTTTTTTAAGCTGCTCAGGTTCGTTCAGCGCTCATATAGTAAAGTAAAGTACCCCCGTCACGCCAAGTGGCGTATAGGGAATATGGTGTTAGTGACCATAAATTTTACAGACCTTCGGTACATGATTTTTGGGGTAATGTGGTCGGTATTACGCTCGTGCCGCTTTACTTTCCCAGAAAAAAAATCAGGTACCCATTAGAGGCTGGATGAACAGGTAGCCGTCAGTTGGGATCGAACCCCGCCTCTTGTTTTTTGTAGTCCAAGTCACTAACCATTGACCTATCATCATCGCTCCCTCATCGCCTATATATTTGTTATTATATTACTTGTGTTAAATGTTTACAATTCACTTTAGTAAACAAACGTTCATCGTTAACTTTTAGCCACATTGTTCACGAGGTTAAAAACCTTTAACATTATAGAAACTATTCCGCCCAGATGTTACTATTCTTTACAGCGTTTAATGATTTGTTTACGGGTTCAAAGGTCACGGGTTTAATGGTTTAATTCTTATTTCCACTTTACTTGATAACATGTATGTTCACAGCGTCAGAAATGTTGCTCCGAGAAGCATATTTTAGTAACAGTTCATCTTTGCTCACAACGTTCACATTTGCCTTTGTTCACAACGTTTACATTTATCTTTGTTCACAACGTTTTTATTTCCCTTAATTCACAACTTCTACATTTACCTTTGTTCACAACGTTTTTATTTCCCTTAATTCACAACTTCTACATTTACCTTTTTCACAACGTTTACATTTTCATTTGTTCAAAAAGTTTACATTTACCTTTGCTCACAACGTTTACATTTGCCTTTGTTCACAACGTTTACATTTATCTTTGTTCACAACGTTTTTATTTCCCTTAATTCACAACTTCTACATTTACCTTTGTTCACAACGTTTTTATTTCCCTTAATTCACAACTTCTACATTTACCTTTGTTCACAACGTTTACATTTTCATTTGTTCAAAAAGTTTACATTTACCTTTGCTCACAACGTTTACATTTGCCTTTGTTCACAACGTTTACATTTACCTTTGTTCACAACGTTTACATTTCCCTTAATTCACAACTTCTACATATTCCTTTGTTCACAACGTTTACATTTACCTTTGCTCACAACGTTTACATTTCCCTTAACTCACAACTTCTACATTTTCCTTTGTTCACAACGTTTACATTTCCCTTTGTTCACAACGTTTTCATTTAACTTTGTTCACAGTGTTTACAAAACACATCTATTCAGTGCTCACACTCCATTCCCTTTGTAGAAAAGACTTCTCCATGAATCACACCCAAACGTAAAGAGAAAGGTAAATCAACGTGACATTCACCTTAAGTGATGTCCTTACATTATTAATCCTTGTTTGGTAATACACAAAGAATTACCTTGAAGTCCTACTAGAATAGTAAATACTAGATAAATGAGGCAGATGCAGGCAAATTGTAATATAGTTCAACAACACCAAGAGGTAGACTGGGGAGCCCATGACATTGAATGTTGTGTTATGCTGTTTTATGTTATGTTATGTTATCTTATGTTATGTTAAGATCTTGATCACTGCACTCTGGACACATCCATAGGTGCTCCAATCTTTCACTCGAAATACTCAGACCCTCTACGGTTAAACGTGACCCATATGCACGAACTCTAGTGTATGGTCTTGGATTCATCAGATGCGTCACTGGTGAGATTTCAAATTCACGAAACTTAACAGTCATCATTATCAAGCACCATGCCTGCTGCTGTTTGTGTTCATGTCTCTCCAAGTCTCTCGATGTCGACAGTTATTTATCATTTCTGTTGTTGACATTCTGCCAAGTCATTCTTTTAAGTTATATGGTATCTTTTCTCTTACTAGTAACATCACCTATTGATTTATAATGTTATATGGTATCTTTTATCTTACCAGTAACATCACCTATTGATTTATATTGTTATATTGTATCACTATTTGATATTGATCATCATTTTTTGGCCACGTAATGAGAAGAGAACAGCTGGAATATATTGTAACAACTGGGAAAATAGAGGGACGAAGAGATAGAGGGAAACAATGAGAAAAGATACCAGACAGCTTAAGAGAATGGCTTGACAGAAAGTCAACAACAGAAATGATAAATAACTGTCGGGATCGAAAGCTATGGAGAGACATGACCATCTACGCCAGCAGATCCTGTACTTGTTGATGATGATGATTGTATCACATATCACAGACCATGAAAGAGACCATCAGAACTGCCTCGAACGATTAACAACTTTTCATGGCATGCCTTGCCTTCTTCTGTGTGTGCACCGTGCTTGTCTGCATGAAACCATCCTCTACTGTGTAACCTTTTCCATTCTTCCTGTTCACGCCGAGTGTTAAACTTCTCTGTTTCGTTTCGCTCTGTGATGATGTTGTTACATGGTCCACATCTTGTTTGTCTCTAATTGTTATTCAGATTTGGCTCGTGCCAAGAGTGTACTGTATAAGGCAAATAAAGAAGAAAAAAAGAGCCCTGTCGCGCCACGTGGCATTAAGGGAACGTTGAGTTAGTGTCTACATTTTTGTATAGACCGTCTGAACATTATTTTCGTGGGTAATATGGTCAGTAGGAATCAACTCCCTCAATGAGATCGAGATGCTTGCACAGAACAAAAACAAATGGTGAGATTTGATAACAGATCTCTGCAAGGAATGAGACTGATAAAGATAATTTAGAAAAATAGGAAGGGTATCTGGGACTATGCCCTGTGGGCGGGCCACGGCTCGAAAAGTCAATAGATAGATAGATAGATAGATAGACAGACAGACAGACAGACAGACAGACAGATAGATAGACAGACAGAGAGACAGACAGACAGACAGACATACAGACAGACATACAGACAGACAGACAGACAGACAGATAGATAGATAGATAGATAGATAGATAGATAGATAGATAGATAGATAGATAGATAGATAGATAGATAGATAGATAGATAGATAGATAGATAGATAGATAGATAGATAGATAGATAGATAGATAGATAGATAGATAGATAGATAGATAGATAGACCTAGATTGTTATGGTCACAGACAAGTGAAATAAGCAAAAGCCAAAGAAGGTGGTACAATCTAGTTGCGCTCAAAGATTATGATTTTGTGCTGTTATAAAATAGTTATTATGTTGTTGTATTATAGTTATTGTGTTGTTATATTATAGTTATCGTGCTGTTATATTATAGTCAGTGTGCTGTTATATTCTAGTTTTTGCGCTGTTGTATTATAGATATTGTGCTGTTGTATTATAGTTATTGTGCTGTTGTATTATAGTTATTGTGCTGTTATATTATAGTCAGTGTGCTGTTATATTCTAGTTTTTGCGCTGTTGTATTATAGATATTGTGCTGTTATATTATAGTTATTGTGCTGTTGTATTATAGTTATTGTGCTGTTATATTATAGTTATTGTGATGTTGTATTACAGTTAATGGGTTGTTATATTACAGTTAATGGGTTGTCATATTATAGTTATTGTGCTGTTATATTATAGTTGTTGTGCTGTTGTATTATAGTTATTGTGCTGTTGCATTATAGTTATTCTGCTGTTATATTACAGTTAATGGGTTGTTATATTATAGTTAATGGGTTGTTGTATTATAGCTATTGCGCTGCTGTATTATAGTTATTCCGCTGTTATATTACAGTTAATGGTTTGTTGTAATATAGTTATTGTGTTGTTGTATTATAGTTATTGTGCTGTTATTTTATAGTTATTGTGCTGTTATATTATAGTCAGTGTGCTGTTATATTCTGGTTATTGCGCTGTTGTATTATAGATATTGTGCTGTTGTATTATAGTTATTGCGCTGTTGTATTATATATATTGTGTTGTTGTATTATAGTTATTGTGCTGTTGCATTATAGTTATTCTGCTGTTATATTACAGTTAATGGATTGTTATATTATAGTTAATGGGTTGTTGTATTATAGCTATTGCGCTGCTGTATTATAGTTATTCCTCTTTTATATTACAGTTAATGGTTTGTTGTAATATAGTTATTGTGTTGTTGTATTATAGTTATTGTGCTGTTATTTTATAGTTATTGTGCTGTTATATTATAGTCAGTGTGCTGTTATATTCTGGTTATTGCGCTGTTGTATTATAGATATTGTGCTGTTGTATTATAGTTATTGCGCTGTTGTATTATATATATTGTGCTCTTGTATTATAGTTATTGTGCTGTTGTATTATAGTTATTGTGATGTTGTTTTATAGTTATTGTGCTGTTATATTACAGTTAATGGGTTGTTATATTATAGTTAATGGGTTGTTATATTATAGTTATTGTGCTGTTGTATTATAGTTATTGAGCTAGTTATGTTATAGTTATTGTGCTGTTATATTATAGTTGTTGTGCTGTTGCATTATAGTTATTCTGCTGTTATATTACAGTTAATGGGTTCTTATATTATAGTTAATGGGTTGTTGTATTATAGCTATTGTGCTGCTGTATTATAGTTTTTCTGCTGTTAGATTACAGTTAATGGGTTGTTATAATATAGTTTTTGTGTTGTTGTAGGTTAGTTATTGTGCTGTTATATTATAGTTATTGTGCTGTTATATTACAGTTAATGGGTTGTTATAATATAGTTATTGTGTTGTTGTATTATAGTTATTGTGCTGTTATAATATAGTTATTGTGCTGTTATATTATAGTCAGTGTGCTGTTATATTCTAGTTATTACGCTGTTGTATTATAGATATTGTGCTGTTGTATTATATTTATTGCGCTGTTGTATTATATATATTGTGCTGTTATTTTATAGTTACTGTGCTGTTGTATTATAGATATTGTGATGTTGTAATATAGTTATTGTGCTGTTGCATTATAGTTATTCTGCTGTTATATTACAGTTAATGGGTTGTTATATTATAGTTAATGGGTTGTTGTATTATAGCTATTGTGCTGCTGTATTATAGCTATTCTGCTGTTGTATTATAACTGTTGTACGGTTGTATTATAGTTATTGTGCTGTTGTATTGTAGTTATTGTGCTGATGTATTATAACAGTGTGGTTTTGTTAGAGATAAAGGAACAAGCAATGCCATTTATATCATAAGATCCTTAGTAGAAAGAGCCATAGAGGTGAAGACAGATCTATACCTATGTTTCATAGGTTACACCAAGGCATTTGACAAGGTAAAGAACCAAGAAATAATCAACATTTTAGAAAGCATAAACGTAGACAGCAAAGATCTAAGAATAATAAAGAACATGTACTGGCAACAAACAGCGGCGATAAGAACTGGAAACCAATTGTGAATGTTTCAACAACTAAAACAGGGTGTTAGACAAGGTTGTGTGCTGTCACCAGATTTGTTTAATATTTATAGTGAGATTATTTTAAGATCCATAAGGGGCATGCCTGGAATAACAATTAGAGGTCATAATATAAATAATCTAAGATATGCTGATGATAAAGTATTAATCGCTAGGAGTGAAAATGAGTTACAAGAAATGCTGGACATTATAGTGAAAGAAGCAAAAATAAAGGACTCAGCCTTAATAGCAAAAATACAGAGGTAATGGTAACAACAAAGAAAAAGACATCACCTCAGTGCAAAATAAAGACAAGTGGAACAATATTAAAACAGGTAAATGAAATTAAATATTTGGGAACTTTGTTAACCTCAGACGGAAGATGTACAAAAGAGGTGAGATGCAGAATGGCTCATACAAAAGCAGCTTTCCAAAAAATAAGGAAAATACTATGCAATCCATTTTTGACAATAGAAACAAGAAAAAGAGTTCTTAAATGTTACGTAGAACCAGTCTTAATATATGGATGCGAGCCATGGACAATAGGACAACAGACAAGAAAATCACTGGAGTCTGTAGAAATGTGGTTTTACAGAAGAATGTTGAGAATACCATGGACAGCTAAGAAGATTAATGAAGAGGTTCTGAGAGAGGTCAAAGCAAAAAGAGAGCTAATTTCCAATGTTAGGAAGAGACAATCATAATTTTTTTGAGCCATGTGGGCCAGAAGAGAACAACTTGAATATATTGTAACAACCGGAAAAATTGAGGGACGAAGAGATAGAGGGAAGCAAAGAGAAAAATAACAGGCAGCTTAAGAGAATGGCTTGGCAGAAGGTCAACAACAGAAATGATAAATAGCTGCCGAGAGCGAAGGTTGTGGAGAGACATGATCACCTACGCCTCTAGGCCCGGTACTTGATAATGATGATGATGTATTATAGCTAATTGGTTGTTGTATTACAATTATTGTTTTGTTGCAATGTGACAACGGGGAATGTTAGGGACGAAGAAATAAGCAAAGAGAAAAGATACCAGACAGCTTAAGAGAATGGCTTAAAGGTTGTGGAGAGACATGATCACCTACGCCAGCAGGCATGGTACTTAATGATGATGATTGGTGTATTTGAGATATTTTGTTGTAGTATTATATAATATGATGTTGTATTATAAGTATGATGTTGTATTATAGTAATTAAGTTGTCACATTATACGGGTGTTTGTAAAGTCGATGTGCAGTGACAATATTTTGTAAATTACTGGAAATTGAAACGTACATTTGTATTATTCATCTAGACACTGCTGCTCTTGCCTGTCTTGTGTTGGGTAAAACGGCTGTTCACACGTTGAAATTGTGTCTACAGCATGCTACAAAATGTTCACCACGGGCCTCAAGACATTTGTTGACTCGCCTCTTTATATTTTCGAAAACCTTCTGGATAACAACCGGTGATATTTGTTGGTTCTGGGTGACGATTTCTGCCTTCAAGTCATTAACTGTTTTATTTTTTTTGGCGAATTATTTAGATAAACCTTTCCTTTCAGCGCAACAACCCACAGATAGTAGTCAGAGGAAGATAGGACTTGTGAGTCTGGAAATGCCAGCACAAATTGTAGAATTCATTCTTCAGAATAATTGCCACTATTACGGATGACATATTCAACCAAAAATACCATGTTTTCAATGTTTGACACCATTTCTTCTCAGCGATGAAACCATGAACATAACAACGGCTTGCTGTGTTACGCTGCAGACAGGGTTGTTGACACAGAATATCGTGACGTACATTTCATCAATAGGTGACGTAATTAAAAAAAATATTTTTCAGGTCACTGCACAGCGACTTTATAAACATCCCTTAGTTGTGGTGTCGTATTTTAGTTATTCTGTCTCGCTGTATTGTAGTTGTTATCTTGTTATATTGTTACATTGTAGCACTATGTTGTATTATATTTATCATGATGTTTTGTGAAAGCATCACCCCTAATTCCGGTCAATATGGCTGATAGGCGGCATTAACCTTTAAAGGCTGTCTGGAAAATGTTCCTTGTTGCAGTTTCCTTATATTTCAAGCCCGACTTGCTGCCGGAGCTAATGAGTTAAGTGCTCTGTGCTGACCATGAGCTGTACGTTTCATTCATTTTGATCGTGTCTCAATATTCCGATTGCTTACTATGAATGATGATATCGTATGACGGAGAACAGATGGTTGTGTTCACTTTCTATGCTGTTTCGCCCTATGTCTTTTGGCGTGTGCTGGGACTGCTATGGTTGGGACTGCAGCTACTTATTTTTGCTTGGGAGATGAGATATTAATTCGTATGATTCTACTGGCACGGGCGGTTGAGCAATTATGGATTTTAATTGGTTTGTTTTGATATATGGATCTTCCATAACCACAATCACCCCTAAACTCAATTTGAGATGGAAGTACACTACTTTTTGAAATGATATTATGTGGGCATTTGTAACTTATATGGGCACTGAAATTGATAACTACGCTGCTTATATCTGCATTATTCTACAAATGCCGGGCACAACAGCATTGGAAAGATGCAAACGAAAACTGACATTTTACGATCAATAAGATTCTTAAGAAATGTTTAAAAATAAAACAAGGAAGGATTGAGTAACAAGAACAATTACTATTACCTTACATGAAGGTGAAGGCTACATTCGAGCAGGTTGTCTCGTTAACTCTTTCCTTAAGAATTGTGCATCACCCCAATTTCGGTCGTGTACATTTCGCCGCATAGTGCAGGACTCTCAACTTTATTATTGTCAACCGTTATCAAAAACCATATTCTTGTTACATGTCTTGTATCATCTTGGTATTAGTTATCCTGGAGTTAAACAGTCATGCTGAAATCGGATGTCACGGACCACGGTGCGAAATGAAACACAGGTAAGTGGAATTCAGTTATAAATGAAGGTAGATGGATGTAAAGGACAAAATGATGCCACGAAAAAAAACTACTCAAAGGAACCAATAAACAAATGAAGGTAGATTCATATTGTCTTTACAGAGACAATAAATATATTAGTTTGCTCGGAAAAATCTGAGCACTGATGGGCGTGTTCGATTTGTGCTAATGATGACGTGTCGAATAAAGTAAACTTTGCTAACTCCATCTCCTGGGAATCATCTCGCATGTTGTTTTTTTTAATTATTAACTTCAGGGTGATGTAACTGGGTCTTCGCTTCTTCGTTTTCTTTTTCTTCTACTTTTTCGTGTTCTTCTTTTCTATCAACTACTTTTTCCACTTCTTCGTTTTCTTTTCTTCTCTCCATCCTCCTTCTCTTCATCCTCCTTCTCTTCATCATTTATTGTTTGCGGCTTCTATGAGCCCTTGTGCGTCGATATAACTGAAAATATGGAGACCTGGTCCTTGATTAAGGAGTAATGGTGTTTGCATAGAGCACTGGGTCGCGGAACCGCACTTCTGTAATAAAAATAAATGATGATCCAAAATAGGTAAAGTCTATATGTATTTTACAACATTGGATGGAATAATTTTGTTTTATTTTCGAATAAATTCATTCAATATCTGGCATATAGTTCAATATATCTATCTATCTATTGACCTTTCGAGCCGTAGCCGGCCCATAGGGCGTAGACTAAGATACTCCTTCTCTTATCTGAATTTTTGTTCTAGCAGTTTTCAATTCTTTTAAAGATATTTTATCAAATCTCGCCATTTGTCTCTGTTCTGTGCAAGCAGCTCTATCTCCTTGATGGAGCCGATTCATGCTGCTCTTGCCTCTCTCATCAATATTCTTCTCTTATCTCTCTGTGCCTTCCTCTTTTCCTCTTACCTGTTGTTTCCCACGTGAGGGTTATTTTGCTATTCGGTTATTATCTCTTCTTATCACATGTCCAACATATGACCATCGACTTTTCTTTATTACTAATATTTCAATAGTTCAATACAATTACTGAGGACACGTATCTTCCCTATAACAACATACGGTTGTGAATCATGAATAATCTTACAAACAGTAAAGGAAACAATCTATTCACTCGAAACAAAATGCTACAGAAAACTCCTAAAAATATCATGGACACTGAAAAAAATTAATGAAGACAAATTGAAAGACTTAAACATTAGAATGAACTGGTTTATATACAACATTCTATACAGAAAATTAAAATAATATTGCCACGTCAAAAGACACAGCGGACAGAAAAGAACAATAATAGGAGGCATGGTTCCAGGAGGACCCATCAGGGGCAGACCAAGAAGAAGGTGGTTTCAGGGCATTAAAGAGATCTTGAACATAACAACAGAAGAAGTGGGAGATCTGGCTAGAGAGAAGGATTCTTTCAGATCAGCTGTGATGACTACCACGATCTGCAAAGACATGCGACCTGATGATGAGTTTCATAATTTACTTACTTTCGTCTGTTTATGTTGGTGCTGAGTATCATAATTTACTTACTTTCATCTGTTTATGTTGATGATGAGTATCATAATTTACTTCCTTTCATCTGTTTATGTTGATGATGAGTATCATAATTTACTTACTTTCATCTGTTTATGTTGATGATGAGTATCATAATTTACTTACTTTCATCTGTTTATGTTGATGATGAGTTTCATAATTTACTTACTATCATCTGTTTATGTTGATGATGGGTTTCAAAATTTACTTACTTTCATCTGTTTATGTTGATGATGGGTTTCAGAATTTACTTCCTTTCATCTGTTTATGTTGATGATGGGTTTCAGAATTTACTTCCTTTCATCTGTTTATGTTGATGATGAGTTTCATAATTTACTTACTTTCATCTGTTTATGTTGATGCTGAGATTCATAATTTACTTCCTTTCATCTGTTTATGTTGATGATGAGTTTCATAATTTACTTACTTTCATCTGTTTATGTTGATGATGAGTTTCATAATTTACTTACTTTCATTTGTTTATGTTGATGCTGAGATTCATAATTTACTTACTTTCATTTGTTTATGTTAATGCTGAGCTTAATCATTTACTTACTTTCATCTGTTTATGTTAATGCTGAGCTTAATCATTTACTTACTTTCATCTGTTTATGTTGATGATGTGATTAATAATTTACTTTCTTTCATCTGTATCTATTGACGATGAGTTTCATAATTTACTTACTTTCATCTGCATCTATTGACGATGACTTTCATAATTTACTTACTTTCATCTGTATATGTTGACGATGACTTTCATAATTTACTTACTTTCATCTGTATATATGTTGCATTTCAGTGTCAATGTAATGTTGTGTCACTGCTCCGTAGCGTCTCCTGTCTCCTGCATTGTGCTCACCGTGATGTCTCTTATTAAGCTATGCTGATGTTCATATCATCTCAAAAAATGAGGAAGATACTGTGCAATCAATTTTTGACAATCGAAATAAAAAGACAACTTCTTAAATGTTATGGAGAGTCAATCTTAACATATAGATGTGAATCATGGACAATAGGACAACACACACACAAATCACTGGACGCTGTAGAAATGTGGTTTTACAGAAGAATGTTGATAATACCATGGACAGCTAAGAAGAGTAATGAACTTGTTCTGAGAGAGGTCAAAGCAAAAAGAGAGCTAATTTCCAATATTAGGAAGAAACAATCATAATTTTTTGGCCATGTAATGTGAAGAGAACAACTGGAATATATTTCAACAACTGGAAAAATTGAGGGACGAAGAGATAGAGGGAAGCAAAGAGAAAAAAAATACCAGACAGCTTAAGAGAATGGCTTGGCTGAAGGTCAACAACAGAAATGATAAATAACTGTCGGGATCGAAAGTTGTGGAGAGACATGATCACCTACGCCAGCAGGCCCGGTACTTGATGATGATGTTCTTGTCATTCACAATATATTAAATAAACGGCCAAACCGAAATATTTTGTCTGGTCGTAACATGCATATCTAACAATATTATGGATTGAACAGAATCAATTGTTTAAAGTGAATTGAAGAAAAATAGTTATATAAGAGAAAATATGAAGTGTTATCCGGTAAAGGGGCATAGGGCACTGTTCAGCAACAGAGCTGAAAGGAGTCAATAATCATAGCATGCGACAGGATCGATGAAACAAAATTATCCAGGTCTTACTCCACAACTTAGTGGTGCCTCTGGAAACAAACTAATTATTTTCGTCTGGCGAAGTAAATATGGATGGAGTGGGGAATCTACACGGTACTCAAAAATGTCGCGCCGAGGTCGGATGTCTTGGGCCGAAAGTCGCAGATAACACAGCTATACTGCAAACCACAACACAGCGCATCTAAGCCCACTTGACGAACCCTGTAAGGGTGGGTGATTAAAAGTTCTGTCTATTCCTTTAGTCGTGTGAACGCAAGCCAGCAAGCTAACGGGAAACACATTACAAGAAATTCTGGAATGTACGCACGAGTACCATTTAATATATGACCACCTTTGACTTCTTGTTGTGTCATTTTTGCCCATCATTTTATAATCATCATCACCATGTCTCTTTGAGAATTTCCTCATTGGTCTTTTTAGCTGTCCATGGAACTTTCAACATTCTTCTGAGAAGTCCCATCTATGTGGCATCTAACAGTATTTTCATTTATTTGTTTACTGTCCATGATTCGCTTCCATAGGTCAAAATGACTATAATTATAGAATACAAAGAAATAACAATTAAAATGGTTTGGCCTCGAGACAAGCCAGAGAGAT
Organism: Megaustenia siamemsis; assembly: GCA_032433765.1. Taxonomy (NCBI): domain Eukaryota; kingdom Metazoa; phylum Mollusca; class Gastropoda; order Stylommatophora; family Ariophantidae; genus Megaustenia; species Megaustenia siamemsis. Next base: position 36,396,989 of record JAVIAB010000046.1, on the reverse strand, counting down.
CAAAATACAACACAATGAGATGTTAATAAAAGTTGAGAGAACACTAGAATCATGGGATCACAAAAAGATAGATCGGCGGAATATTAAAAACACTCGGAAATATAAAAGCAGGAGAGGCCAACAGAAGAGCAAAATATCGTAACTGCTATACCCTCTCAACGTTGACGAAAGTCAAATGATGAAAGAGAAAAGAAGATTATAATTATTTTCTCTGATTATTTCCGAAATGACATGTACACAAACTGACAACACACGAAATATCTCATACCTGAACATATATCACACACATTTGCATAAACATACAATTGACATCCAGTAGACCGTTTGATGTTATGAAATAAAAAATAAAAAAACTTCCCCTTAAGCTGTAACCCTTAAGACGCGTTAAGTTAAGCCTCCACAATAAGAGTTGCCAAAAGTGAACTCGTCCAAATTGTACTCTTCCCAAGAAGCCGAAGCAGGGCGACCTTTAACCCTTCGAGGTGGTCGCTAAGATGGTAGCGTTCAAACAGAGCTATAAAGTTTAGAGTTTCCGTCCTAAAGACTTCGCTTTCCGAGTTTTACTCCCTGATTATCTTGAGTGGATGCTGCGCTGCTCCTGCCACAAGCTCCTTCAAACCACCGCCATTTTGTGACGTTTACATCAATTTAATGGTCGCTGCTAACGCACTTCCTTTTTTCACTTAAATGTTATTTCCCCTTTTCTTCCTCTCTTGTTGAACCTATTCGTCGTGTGTGTTTCTCTCTCCCTGGTACGGGACTGCAGGAAAATAGACCTCTACTGTCAGGCAAATGAGATAGAGAAAGGAGATATTAACGTGGTGCGTTGTCTGTGTTAGGACGGTTGTGTGAATGTAAGTTTTAGGCTCCTCTCTCTTTCTCTTTCTCTCTCTCTCTCTCTCTCTCTCTCTCTCTCTATATATATATATATATATATATATATATATATATATATATATATATACATCTTCGTCACAATCAAGTACCATGCCCGCTGGCGAAGGTGATCGTGTCTCTCCACAATTCTCGATCTCGACAGTCTCTCTCTCTCTCTCTCTGCGTTCAGGACTCAATCAGAGTAGGATCCCAGACTCTCACATGAAGTCAGCTGTCAGGCTAAGTGTGTTGATCGCCCCCACAGACAGAACATCACAATTAGAGTGTGTCAGATCCACTCTGATTGAACACCCGTTAATACGTTGCACTGTGTTATGCGCCAGTGGCCCAGTGCATCCGATTTCAGCCAGCATTTTATTCGGGTTTGCTTTCCCTAGCCTTTGATTGTCCCAATCTTCCTGCAAGGCAGCAGATGATCTTTTCTGTAGGGGGATTCTGCCCTTAGATGGTAGGCCCTCCCAGGTTTACGAGCACCATCTGCCCGAGTCACTAGAGGTGACTAACACAGACACGGACACACAAAGATGTGAGATGTGACTAACACAGACATACACACACAAAGATGTGAGATGTGTCTAACACAGACATGCACACACAAAGATATGAGATGTGACTAATACAGACATGCACACAGCGATACGAGGCATGACTAACACTGACACACATCAAGATATATGACACATGACTAACATAAACATGCACATAAAGATATGAGATATAAATGACATTGACATGCACACACAAAGATATGACACATGCCTAACATAGACATGCACACAAAGATAAGAGATATGACTAACATAGATATGCACACACAAAGATATGAGATGGGACTAACATAGCCATGCACACACAAGGATATGAGATGTGACAAACACAGACATGCACACACAAAGATATGAGATATGACTAACATAAACATGCACACAAAGATATGAGATATCACTAACCCAGACATGCACACACAAAGATATGACATATGACTAACACTGGTACACACTAAGATATGAGATATGACTAAACACAGACACACATAAAGATATGAGACATGATTAGCACGGACACATCGAGATATGAGATATGACTAACATGACACACACCAAGATATGAGCCATGGCCAGCACACACAAGCTAAGATATGAGCCATGGCTAGGACAGAAACACAAAAAAGATATGAGCCATGGCTTCACCAAAAAACATCAAAAAGTGAACCATGTCTAGCACAGAAACACATTAAAGTGTCCATATGCTTGGGCTTGTTGTAGTCGGCAGACTCTTCTGAACGTGGGAATCACAGGTTTCGTTAAACAGTTGTCCGGAGTTTTGAGAGTGCAGTCTGACCCATAGAACGTTCTCAAGCATGTACAGATTCCCGATCGACTGTTGACAGGTGTCGTTGAAACAGTTGCCCGGACATTTGAGAGTACATATGATGTCACAGCCATCAGAACACATCTGTTCGCACTGTAGCCCAAAATTACCATCTGGACAAGTGTCATTGCAGGTATAGCCAAGATGTTTACAATGTAGGCATTTTCCAGATTTTTCTTCAAATAAAGGACAGACACTGAGACAAGACCCGGAACAGTCGTGTCCATAGATCCCATGTGAACAGTAGCCGTGACAAGTACCGATGATGACATTGCAGCCTTTACTACACCCACTACACACTGCACAAAACGACAAGACTGCTCGTCCAGACAATAGGTGCCTGTAAATGTTTGCACCTCACATACCGTCAGTGCACTGTCGGCCTGCGAAATGGTCGGTGAGAACTCAATCTTAATGTGTGCCATTGACGTTTGTGTTTTGACTACAATAGTTTTCACAGATAAATTAGGGTAGGATATATCATTATACTGGAACACTACTCCGCCACTGTCAGAGAAAGCCCTTAGAGTGTCATTCTTTACCCGAATCATAGTGCTAGCTCGATGATAGATTCGAATGATGTGAGTCTTCTGGGGCGTTGCAAAGCTCAACAGTTATCTCGACAGTTATTTATTGTTTCCGTTGTTGACCTTCTGCCAAGCCATTCTCTTAAGCTGTCTGGTATCTTTTCTCTTTGCTTTCCTCTATCTCTTCGACTCTCAATTTTTCCAGTTGTTACAATATATTCCAGCTGTTCTCTTCTCGTTACATGGCCAAAAAAATATGATTGTTTCTTCCTAATTTTGAAAGTTAGCTCTCTTTCTGCACTAGCCTCTTCCATAACGTTTTCATTACTCTCCTTAGCTTTTCTTAGTATGTGAAATTACATACACTAATATATATATATATATATGAATGTCTGCAATTTTAATTCGAATTTGTATGTTAGATATTATGTAAGTGATGCAACCTAAATAAATTATTAGTTGAGAGAAATATGTTACTGTCGTGATGGAAGGTAAACACTGCCACATATCAAATAATCATTATGCTTAATATATGACAGTTGTAGGTTGCACATTTTGAAACCAAACATGACGCTAATCTCTTTCTCTTCTCAATCATTTTTTTCGAGTGACGTAGAAAGTGAATATTCGAACTGGAACATTTCCGTTTGTTACATAAATCACAGTTGCTTGTCACTGATATTTTAGTTAATTTGCTCATTTGTGTCTTTCCAAGAAGACAAAATACAAACGCTTCCTCTATTATGCGTTCAGAGTGGTTAGAAAAAGCTCTGGTATAAAATGAAAAAAAAAATTGTTTAAAAACGCAATCTTGCAGCTCCCAAAACTCTTAGATGTGCCAATCTTTGATCTTTTTGTAGCGAGCATTAACTATTTAAGTAATCATTCACCCATAAATATCGACTTTAGCTTAAATGTTTACATTTTGTATTTGAGTCACAATGTGAGACTGCTTTCGTTAAATATCTGTTTCAAGAATGTGTTAAACGTAGCGAATCACTTCAAAGGTGGAGGTATGTTTACAATACTCGGAATAAAAATTACAAATAACCAACAACAGGAAAAAAAAAGAAAGAACAATATATGGTCCTAAGCAGGATCGTACCCGTACTCATTGGCACAGCGCCTTGCCACGAGAAACCAAACACCAGAACACACGGCCAACTCAGCTAACTATATTTTTTTTTCTTCTGTTGTTGATTATCCGTTAATTTTTTTTCCGGGTGCTGTAAACATACCTCCTCCTATGAGTTGATTCGCTGATCTATCGCCTCGGAAGTTACCCTCTATAAAAATACTCACTTATCATTATTTGTCATGAGTTAACTGTACTAGTGTCACAACATCTTCACTCATAAAAGATGGAAACAATACAAGATTAGAACTAAAGGGCCACCTGTGTGAAGAATACAAACAGCCGTGATTGGAGTAGTGGTACAATTAGGCACTGATGTTTATCCCACATCGATATGACAGTCCATGATCTGACTAAAGACCCGTAAAAAAAAAAAGTAAAGTACCCCTGTCACGCCAAGTGGCGTATATGTTGTTAGTGACCCTATATTTTACAGACCTTCAGCACATGATTTTAGGGCTAATGTGGTCGGTATTACGCCCGTGCTGCTTTACCTTCCCAGAAAAAAATCCGGTACCCATTTAAGGCTGGATGAACCCGGAAGCCGTCGGTTGCGATCGAACCATACCCCTTGTCCTTTGTGGCCCAGTTCACTAACCACTGAGCTATCGCGGCTCCCGACTAAAGACCCAGGTAGGCAGAAAATCCAGAGAATCCTCAGCGTATTGCCGTCAGCTGGAGTCCTATGACAATAAGCCGGTGGGAGATGAGCTACAGGTGGTCACCAATAGCCGATCAAAGGGAGATGACAATGTCTGCAACAGGTTCGGGTAAAGGGGAAAGTGTGGACAATCTTAGGGTGACAGGGGACCGTACAATTATTGTGTTGCTGCTATCTCCAGGCATTTCATTTGTGTTATGCTGCTCATATCGCCAGCTACTTCATTCAGTGTTATGTTGGTCCTAACTCCAGCTACTTCATTCAGTGTTATGTTGCTCCTATCTCCAGCTACTTCATTCAGTATTATGTTGCTCCTATGTCCAGCTACTTCATTCAGTGTTATGTTGCTCCTATATCCAGTTACTTCTTTCAGTATTATGTTGCTCCTATGTCCAGCTACTTCATTCAGTATTATGTTGCTCCTATGTCCAGCTACTTCATTCAGTGTTATTTTACTCCTATTGCCAGCTACTTCATTCAATGTTATGTTGCTCCTATTGCCAGCTACTTCATTCAGTATTTATGTTGCTCCTATTGCCAGCTATTTCAATCAGTGTTATGTTGCTCCTATGTCCAGCTACTTCATTCAGTATTATGTTGCTTCTATGTCCAGCTACTTCATTCAGTACTATGTTGCTCCCATTGCCAGCTACTTATTCAGTGTTATGTTGCTCCTATGTCCAGCTACTTCATCCAGTATTGTGTTGCTCCTATCGCCAGCTACTTCATTCTGTTTTATGTTATTCCTATTGCCAGCTACATCATTCAGTTGTATGTAGCGCCTATCGCCAGCTACTTCATTCAGTGTTATGTTGCTCCTATGTCCAGCTACTTCATTCAGTGTTACGTTGCTCCTATGTCCAGCTACTTCATTCAGTATTATGTTGCTCCTATGTCCAGCTACTTCATTCAGTGTTATTTTACTCCTATTGCCAGCTACTTCATTCAATGTTATGTTGCTCCTATTGCCAGCTACTTCATTCAGTATTTATGTTGCTCCTATTGCCAGCTATTTCAATCAGTGTTATGTTGCTCCTATGTCCAGCTACTTCATTCAGTATTATGTTGCTTCTATGTCAAGCTACTTCATTCAGTACTATGTTGCTCCCATTGCCAGCTACTTATTCAGTGTTATGTTGCTCCTATGTCCAGCTACTTCATCCAGTATTGTGTTGCTCCTATCGCCAGCTACTTCATTCTGTGTTATGTTATTCCTATTGCCAGCTACATCATTCAGTTGTATGTAGCGCCTATCGCCAGCTACTTCATTCAGTGTTATGTTGCTCCTATGTCCAGCTACTTCATTCAGTGTTACGTTGCTCCTATGTCCAGCTACTTCATTCAGTGTTGTCCAAAGCCAGTCCATTAACATAACTACATGTTGCCGTTTGTTTTCATTACTGAAGTGACATTTTAGTTCAAATTTTTTTGGAAACTGCAGCGTTTACGGATGTGTATATCCAAAGCTTGGTCTACGCCCTATGGGCCGGTTACGGCTCGAAAGGTCAATAGATAGATAGATAGATATCCAAAGCCTAGAACATTCTTAAAATTGAGATTTTATGGAAGTTTTTTTTTTTTTTGGCGACACAAAAATATTTTTTTTTGGGTTAAAGTAAATATATTTCTATTAATGATAAATATTACTAGTTAACGTTCGTAACAAAATTAATAGTAAATAAAGCACGTGTGAGAGTTTTCGAGGTTAAAATTCAATTTATAACAAACGTTTTCTTATTGTAAGAGACAGCCTCTTCCAATCGCTTTGAATAGATAACAGAAGAAGCTTGTGTATCTTATCTTCCTGGAAAGACACAAATGAGCAAATGGACTAAAGTATCGGTGACAAAAAGCTGTTGGCAACAATGTGGTTTTCATAGATGAACATTTGGAACCCCATAAGTTAAAAATAGTAAAGTGCCCCGTCATGACAAGTGGCGTATAGTGAATATGGTGTTAGAGACCATCATTTTTACAAACCTTCAGCACATGATTTTTGATGTAATGTAGTCGGTATTACGCCCGTGCTGTTTTACTTCCCCAGAAAAAAATCCGGAACCCATTTAAGACTGGGTGAACCCAGAAGCCGTCTATCAGGATCGAACCCGACCTCTTGTTCTTTGTAGTTCAGTTCACTAACCACTGAGCTATCGCGGCTCCCGGTGTTGGGAGTGCCACTTGCGCTATCGCGGCTCCCGGTGTTGGGAGTGCCACTTGCGCTATCGCGGCTCCCGGTGTTGGGAGTGCCACTTGCGCTATCGCGGCTCCCGGTGTTGGGAGTGCCACTTGCGCTATCGCGGCTCCCGGTGTTGGGAGTGCCACTTGCGCTATCGCGGCTCCCGGTGTTGGGAGTGCCACTTGCGCTATCGCGGCTCCCGGTGTTGGGAGTGCCACTTGAGCTATCGCGGCTCCCGGTGTTGGGAGTGCCACTTGCGCTATCGCGGCTCCCGGTGTTGGGAGTGCCACTTGCGCTATCGCGGCTCCCGGTGTTGGGAGTGCCACTTGCGGCTAAAAATGAGTAATGAGATTGTTCTAAACGTAGTCACATAGCAAATAGAAGGCTCTTTTTTTCAACATCAGAAGGTACAATCATCATTGTGTGGCCATGTAATGAAAAGATAAAAACTGGACTATATAGTGACGTGTGGAGAAAAAAAAAATCGAAGATACAAGAGATAAAGAAAAATAGAGAGAAAAGATTCAAGATAGTTACAGAGAATGGTTTGGTAAGAAATCGTAATCAGTAACGCAAACAGTTGTAGAGAGAAGAAGTTGTGGAGAGACATAGTCCCACCAGCAGATACAATACATGATGGTGACGGTTTTAATAATTTTAAGATCATTGTAAATTAAAACGTCTACACAACAAAGCAGATATTCGATTAGTCAAGTGAGGAGAATCCACTGAAATCAGTAATATCATTAGTCCCATTTCTAAAATGTATAAGAGTGAACGCACGAATGGTTCTAGTAGCTCACCTGTTAGACATACCACCTTTATTCCATCACCCGTCAATCATGTCTTCATATATGTACTAGAATGTTAATTCTAATTAGTGAAACATACCATGACGTCATTAAATGACAATCAATATGTAACTTTTATATGTCGTCTCCCTTCTCCGATATTGAAACTTAAAATGTCGACATTGTCTATGCTCACGCCACAGGAGGTTGTTTATAATCTAGAAGTGGCATTTTAGATCTAATTTAAAAAAATAAAGGTAAAGTACGAGATTTGAATCGGCGTCTAATCACGCGAGTTTTCACCTATGTGTGCTCGGCCGCCTATCCAGAAGTGTACGGAGACTTCTGGATAGTGTCGCATCAGGCATCGAAACTCACAGTGCAAGACGACATTACTCACCTTCCCAGCGTGTTACCCTGGTACCCATTTCTGCCAGCGGCTGGGTCGACCGCAGGGATATTTTTTTTTTCCAACCACCAGTACCACTCACTCTGCTTCCAGCTGGAATCGAACACGGGTTGTCCGAAAGTCAGGAGGTTTTCCAACTAGGGCTACCGAGGCCCCCCAACTAGGCTACGGGGTATCCCAACTAGGATATCGAGGCCACCAACTAGGCTACGGGGTATCCCAACTAGGCAACGAGGTGACCCCAACTAGGCTACCGAGGCCCCCCAACTAGGCTACGGGGTATCCCAACTAGGCTACCGAGGCCCCCCAACTAGGCTACGGGGTATCCCAACTAGGCAACGAGGTGACCCCAACTAGGCTACCAAGGCCCTCAACTAAGCTACCGAGGCTCCCAAGTAGGCTACCGAGGCCCACAAATAGGCTACCGAGGCCCCAAACTAGGCTACCGAAGCCCCCAACTAGACTACTGAGGCCCACAACTAGGCTACCGAGGCCCCCAACTAGGCTACCGAAGCCCCAAACTAGGCTACCCAGGCCCCCAACTAGGCTACCGAGGCCCCCATCTAGGCTACCGAGGTCCCCAACTAGGCTTCGGAGTGCCCCCAACTAAGCTACCGAGGCCCCCAACTAGGCTACTGACGCTCCCAAATAGGCTACCGAGGCCCCCCCCCAACTAGGCTACTGACGCCCCCAACTTGGCTACCGAGGCCCCCCCCCAACTAGGCTACTGACGCCCCCAACTTGGCTACCGAGGCCCCCCCAACTAGGCTACTGACGCCCCCAACTTGGCTACCGAGGCCCCCCCCAACTAGGCTACTGACGCCCCCAACTTGGCTACCGAGGCCCCCCCCAACTAGGCTACTGACGCCCCCAACTTGGCTACCGAGGCCCCCCCCAACTAGGCTACTGACGCCCCCAACTTGGCTACCGAGGCCCCCCCCCAACTAGGCTACTGACGCCCCCAACTTGGCTACCGAGGCCCCCCCCAACTAGGCTACTGACGCCCCCAACTTGGCTACCGAGGCCCCCCCCAACTAGGCTACTGACGCCCCCAACTTGGCTACCGAGGCCCCCCCCAACTAGGCTACTGACGCCCCCAACTTGGCTACCGAGGCCCCCCCCAACTAGGCTACTGACGCCCCCAACTTGGCTACCGAGGCCCCCCCCCAACTAGGCTACTGACGCCCCCAACTTGGCTACCGAGGCCCCCTCCAAATAAATGTTTCATTATTTACAGTTCAGGTAACTTAAGTCTTTTACGTTACCTTTAACACTAAAACATTTATATTTCATTGGGGTGGTTCCACTTTGTACACGATACACAAAACTGATTTCTTTTGTTTAAAACATTGTGGTGTCACGTTTGTTTCAGTAGATTAGTGCTTCTTTCTGTCTTCTTCCTTGCTTTCACCCGTGGACTACTAGATATCAATAGTTCTGTTCGTGTCCGCCCTTTAGAGGACGTTAATGGGCGTAAATGTGTTCTGTTTTTGTTTCCAGTTGGACTCAGATATCTGTGCTTTTCAGCACAACATATCCGACGTCAGCATAGACTTTATGAGTCCCGGATTGCCTTCCATCTCTCTACCTGTTCACTTGTCCAAATTAGACTGGTTAACTTCAACTTAGTGGTACCGCAAAGAGGCGGAGATTAATCTAGATAATTCTGGTTAATTGATTGTGGCGCAAGCAGTCAGCTATGAGTCACTGACCTTTTGAGCTCTGAGATGAAAACTATTTGAAATATACGTTTAAACAACTGATAAAATTACTATCTAGTGTTTAATATTCTATTGTGTCCGCAAATGTTATTAAACGTTAATACATAAATGCTGCTATTTAACGTGTGTATACACCACAAAAGAATCATACACTCGCAATAACTATATATAGCCCTTTTCGTCTTGTCTGACGGTTTAGTGGAAGCTATTGTGTATGTTTTAGAGGTTTTGTTTTCGCTGAACATATTTTCCAGTGACTGATTCTACCAATGTTTGACAAACACGTTCAGTCACAGAATGAACAAGTCAGGCCCACTGTTCCGCAATGTTATCCATCTTTTTTTTTCCCTGAGTCTTTTCTAATTCATGTTTTGACATAGTACAACCTCAAATGATGCTGTTTTTTTTTATTTACATATGCTCTCCATGATGTGCGATCACTTGCCAGATGTTCCAAGTAATTTTGACAGATGGAGAAGTCTTTCAGAGATGATTTACAGATATCTCTATATCGTAGTTTAGTTCTGCCGATTTGTCTTTTTCCATGTATTAGTTCACCATATAGTATTTGATTGGAGATGCCGTTTTCTTCCATTCACTGGACAAGTTCTAGCCATCTTTAACCTTCGGTTTCTGAAAGTTGACATAATTAAATATATTAAAGAAAGCTATATTTACGCATTAAGTAAATGAGTAAAGCAATTAAAATATCAGTGGTAAATTCCTGACAAATGTCAGTGTCGTGACGCCGTCAGAGATTATGACACAATATGTAAATTAACGCGGGTATTAGTTTAGATCCTGATTTCTGTGTCTGTACATGGGATCTTCGTCGGTGTAATTCACATGTGTTTATTACTGATTCTATCTGTTAATTATTTATATCTCTTACTTCTTTCTATTACTTACTTCTATCTCTTACTTATTTATATATCTTACTTACTTCTATCTATCTATCGTCCTTTCGAGCCGAAGACGGCACATAGGGCAGAACCACAATCTCAAAAACAGAAACCTTGCGTGCCAGAATGGCACTTATTGCAGAGATCACTGCTTCCAAAACGTATGGCTCTGTTTCCATAACAATACTTTTTACAATGACAGCTTGTCAAGCCATCGATCAACCTCCTTAGTCGACTTACTTCTACCTCTTACTTATTTCTATCTATGACTTCTTTTTCTTACTTCTTTCTATTACTTACTTCTTTCTCTTACTTACTTCTTTCTCTTACTTCTATCTCTTACTTACTTTTATCTTTTACTTACGTCTATCTCTTACTTACTTCTGCCTCTTACTTACTTCTATCTCTTACTTACTTCTACCTCTTACTTACTTCTATCTCTTACTTATTTCTATCTCTTACTTACTTCTACCTCTTACTTACTTCTACCTCTTACTTACTTCTACCTCTTACTTACTTATATCTCTTACTTATTTATATCTCTTACTTACTTCAATCTCTTACTTTTTTCTATCTCTTTCTTATTTCTATCTCTTACTTACTTCTATCTCTTACTTCTATCTCTTGCTTACTTCTACCTCTTACTTACTTCTATCTCTTACTTACTTCTACCTATTACTTACTTCTATCTCTTACTTATTTCTATCTCTTACTTACTTCTATCTCTTACTTACTTCTATCTCTTACTTACTTTTATCTCTTACTTATTTCTTTCTCTTACTTATTTCTATCTCTTACTTACTTCTATCTCTTACTTACTTCTATCTCTTACTTCTATCTCTTACTTTTACCTCTTACATACTTCTATCTCTAAATTATTTCTGTCTCATAGTTACTTCTATCTCTTACTTACTTCTATCTCATAGTTACTTCTATCTCTTAATTCTATCTCTTACTTACTGTTATCTCATACTTACTTCTATCTCTTACTTCTATCTCATACATTCTTCTATTTCTTACTTACTTCTATCTCTTACTTCTATCTCTTACTTACGTCTTTCTCTTACTTACTTCTACCTCTAACTTACTTCTATCTCTTACTTACTTCCATCTCTTTCTTACTTCTACCTCTAACTTACTTCTATCTCTAACTTACTTCTATCTCTTACTTACGTCTTTCTCTTACTTACTTCTACCTCTAACTTACTTCTATCTCTTACTTACTTCTATCTCTCACTAACTTCTATCTCTTTCTTACTTCTACCTCTTACTTACTTCTATCTCTCACTAACTTCTATCTCTTACTAACTTCTATCGCTTTTTAACTTCTATTTCTTTCTTATTTCTAGCGCTTACTTACTTTGATCTCTTACTTACTTCTATCTCGTACTTACTTCTTCCTCTCACCTGATAATAAAGGAAGGTCTCAGCATTGTACACGAATTTCATAGCACCAGCGAGGGTCAGTACCTATACAATTATACGGAACTGTATCTAGCAGTTAAATTATTATCAACAATTGTTGATCATTGTTTATTTTGTTTTATTTTATACCTGATGAAAGCTTTTTGCCGAAACGTCATTATTTGCTCCGTATCTAATAATTCAGCTGCTTGTTACACTTTTATGTTTATTTTAAATGTTCTCTGCAGCTCTGTTCCCTGTACCTGTTAGTATTTAACTATTTTATATATGTTACATTTGTGCTTATCTTCAGTACCAATACAACGAGATTTGATAGCAAACCTAACAATTAGTTACTTCGTTCGTTCAGCAAGTCTCCTTCTGATCTGAGCACCTCTTGATAACTGCACTGATCATGCGGACCATGTTCTCTACCCCTGTTTCCAACCCATTCTTTTTTCTTCCAATTATTGTCTCAATTTTTAATCAGTACGTGCGTTCCCTTATTGTCTCAATTTTTAATCAGTACGTGCGTTCCCTTATTGTCTCAATTTTTAATCAGTACGTGCGTTCCCTTATTGTCTCAATTTTTAATCAGTACGTGCGTTCCCTTATTGTCTCAATTTTTAATCAGTACGTGCGTTCCCTTATTGTCTCAATTTTTAATCAGTACGTGCGTTCCCTTATTGTCTCAATTTTTATCAGTACGTGCGTTCCCTTATTGTCTCAATTTTTATCAGTACGTGCGTTCCCTTATTGTCTCAATTTTTATCAGTACGTGCGTTCCCTTATTGTCTCAATTTTTATCAGTACGTGCGTTCCCTTATTGTCTCAATTTTTATCAGTACGTGCGTTCCCTTATTGTCTCAATTTTTATCAGTACGTGCGTTCCCTTATTGTCTCAATTTTTATCAGTACGTGCGTTCCCTTATTGTCTCAATTTTTATCAGTACGTGCGTTCCCTTATTGTCTCAATTTTTATCAGTACGTGCGTTCCCTTATTGTCTCAATTTTTATCAGTACGTGCGTTCCCTTATTGTCTCAATTTTTATCAGTACGTGCGTTCCCTTATTGTCTCAATTTTTATCAGTACGTGCGTTCCCTTATTGTCTCAATTTTTAATCAGCACGTGCGTTCCCTTATTGTCTCAATTTTTAATCAGTACGTGCGTTCCCTTATTGTCTCAATTTTTAATCAGTACGTGCGTTCCCTTATTGTCTCAATTTTTAATCAGTACGTGCGTTCCCTTATTGTCTCAATTTTTAATCAGTACGTGCGTTCCCTTATTGTCTCAATTTTTATCAGTACGTGCGTTCCCTTATTGTCTCAATTTTTATCAGTACGTGCGTTCCCTTATTGTCTCAATTTTTATCAGTACGTGCGTTCCCTTATTGTCTCATTTTTTATCAGTACGTGCGTTCCCTTATTGTCTCAATTTTTATCAGTACGTGCGTTCCCTTATTGTCTCAATTTTTATCAGTACGTGCGTTCCCTTATTGTCTCAATTTTTATCAGTGCGTGCCTTCCCTTATTGTCACAGCTTTTATGTATAAGTGTTTTTCCTTATCCTCACTCCTTTTATTGATTCGTGTTTTCTCTTATTGTCACACCTTTAATGGATATGTGTACTTTCCTTATTGTCACAACTTTTATCGATTCGTGTATTTCCTTTTTGACACAGCTTTTATCTATACAAGTGTGTCTTTTTTAATATTCTACCAAATTTTGCCTATTTTCCCTTATCATTTTCCCTTATTGTCAGAACTTTTACCAACACGTTTTTCCTTTATTGTCAGAACTTTTACCAACACGTTTTTCCTTTATTGTCAGAATTTCTACCAACACGTTTTTCCTTTATTGTCAGAACTTTTACCAACACGTTTTTCCTTTATTGTCAGAACTTTTACCGATACGTTTTTTTCCCTATTGCTACAACTTTTACCAAAGTATGTTTCCCCTCATTGTTACATGTTAACATTTTCTATTCTTTTCATTATTACATTCACAGCTATTTTTTTCTTTTATTTTTTCACAGTTGACCTTCTTTGTTATTCTAATTGTTCCGGACCAACAAGGACTCATGGTTTACAAGCCTCCAAGAATGGGTACCAAATATTTTCTAGAAGTAAAAGCAGCCTTGCGTGATTCCGACCACATCCCCCCAAAATGTGCTGTTGGACATTGAAAATAATGGTCACTAACACCGTATTCTATAACTAAAGAAGGCAGGCAACTAAAACAAGCAGAGGAATTTAAATACCTAGGAAGTCTAGTGACAAACGACAATTCACAAACAGCAGAGATAGACTCAAGATGCAACTAAGCTCGTCAAATCATTGGACAGTTATCACCACTATTGTTTAACAAGGAAATAACTCTGGAAACAAAACGAGAACTCTACAACACAATCTTCATCCTAACGTTGTGCTACCAATGTTAGTCCTTTGATCCTAGATGCAATAACAATTAAGAAAAATAACCTCTACTGAGATTAAATGTGTTAGACGAATGACAGGAAACAGCATGAGAGACAAGATCAGAATTGAAGAACTGAGAAAAAAGCTAGGAATAACCCTCGCCATAGAATATATAAAGAAACAACAGATACAATGGTTTGGCCACGTGACAAGGCAGAAAGATTAAAACACAACACAACGAGCCTTAAGTAAACGTTACGAGAACACCAAACCCAATGGTCGACCACGAAAAAGATGGATTGATGGAATATTAGAAGCACTAGGAAACATAACAGCAGCAGAGGCGAACAGAAGAGCAAAAGACCGCAAATTATATCTCCCCTCGACGCTGAAAGGCAGATGAAGAAGGAAATAAGCAAAAGAGGAAGAAGAAAAAACACCGTCTTCCTCAAATGCCTAACAATTCGTGGAAGGGGCCAATACCTCCTTACCTACATTGTTACTCTACTTGGGTTTACTTCATGTGAATCAACTATGAAACAAGTATATGGTTTTAATAGCGGAAAAACACGGACCTGAGAGGAGCAATGTGGTCCACGCCCACCTCCCTGGAGGAGAAATTATATGGGGCGATCGATTCGCTTAAACGGACAGCTGACTTCATGAGAGAGACGAGTCCAGCTCTGACCGAGTCTTGATCGCAGAGAGAGAGAGAGAGAGAGAGAGAGAGAGAGAGAGAGAGAGAGAGAGAGAGAGTTTGTGACAAAACTACATGTCCAAACAATGACAGTTGTCAGCACGAATATTTTGGACCCCATTGTCAGTACTTGGTTCTCGTGTACAAATACGCCCAAAATCTGAACCTAATTTAATGTTTGATAACATCGACACCACATGTGATTCGGACACAAATTCTACATCAGTTGAGGCAACTCTCAACCAATGTTTGCTGTTCTCCTGGTTTAGGATTTATGTGAATGACTTACCAGTTCCGGACAGTTTCACGGTAAAACTAAATGGTTCTGCCTCATGTAGCAATGATTCAAGGTTTGCAGTTAGTCAGCACGAGATTGATGTCTTTTGCTCTGGGGCTGGTCTGATCAACAAGTTATGGATTAAAGGGACGATAGTTACAAATATCTGCTCCATCTATATTGGCGGGGGTCGGAATGTGGCTCTCAAACAGAACACAAACCAGGCCGACACATTTGATGCTTGTTATACAGGAGACTGATGTGAACCAGAGGCCGCAGTAAATGGCAAAACAAAGACCAATCTCTATGACAATGTCTGCACACACACACAATTGAGATGTGGGACCAGTCCTGCTTACTGGTATCTGAACTTTGCCACGCCCCAGAAGATTCACACCATTCGATTCTATCATCGAGCTAGCACTACGATTCGGGTAAAGAATGCCACTCTAAAGGCTTTCTCTGACAGTGGCGGCGTAGTGTTCCAGTGTAATGATATATCATACCCTAATATTTCTATGAACACTATTGTAGTCACCACACAAAATGCCAATGGCACACATTAAGAATGAGTTCTCACCAACCATTTTGCAGGCCGGCAGACGTGTTCTGATGGCTGTGACATCATATGTGACCCGGAAAATGCAGACTGTACGTGCAAGGAAACGTACTACGGGTCAGACTGCACTCTCAAATGTCCGGTCAACTGTTTCAACGACACCTGTGAACAGCCAACCGGGAACTGTGCATGCATGGAATCGTTCTACGGGTCAGACTGCTCTCAAATCTCCGGACAACTGTTTGAACGAAACCTGTGAACAGTTAATCGAAGCCTACGTCTCATATGTCGATGATTCCCACGTTAAGAAGTGTCTGCAGACTACAACAAACCCAAGCATATGGATACCTCAATGTGTTTATGTGCTAGACCTGGATCATTTCTTGGTGTTTTTCCGTGAAGCCATGGCTCATATCTTATTGTGTTTCTGTGCTAGTCATGGCTCATATCTTGGTGTGTTTTTGTGCTAGCCGTGGCTCAAATCTTAGCTTGTGTGTGTGCGTGTGCTAGCCATGGCTCATATCTTGGTGTGTGCCATGTTAGTCATATCTCATATCTTGGTGTGTCCGTGTTATTCATGTCTCATATCTTTATGTGCGTCTGAGTTTAGTAATATCTCATATCTAAGAGTGTATCTGTGTTAGCCATGTGTCATATCTTCGTGTGTGCATGTCTGGGTTAGGGATATCTCATATCTTGGTGTGCATGTTTATGTTAGTCATATCTCATATCTTTGTGTGTGCATGTCTGTATTTGTCACATCTCATATCCTTGTGTGTGCACGGCTATGTTAGTCGCATCTCATATCTGTGTGTGTGCATGCCTATGTTAGTCATATCTTATATCTTTGTGTGTATGTCTATGTTAGGTATGTGTCATTTCTTTGTGTGTGTATCTATGTCAGTCATATCTCATATCTTTATGTGCATGTCTATGCTAGCCATGTGTCATATTTTGATGTGTGTAGGTGTTAGTACTCGTATCGCTGTGTACATGTCTGTGTTATTCACATCTCATATCTGTGTGTGTGCATGTATGTGTTAGTCACCTCTAGTGACTCGGGCAGATGGTGCTCGTAAACCTGGGAGGGCCGACCATCTAAGGGCAGAATCCCCCTACAGAAAAGACAATCTGCTGCCTTGCAGGAAGATTGGGGACAATCAAAGGCTAACGAAAGCAAACCTGAATAAAATGCTGGCTGAAATCGGATGCACTGGGCCACTGGCGCAGAACACAGTGCAACGTTTTAACGGGTGTTCAATCAGAGTGGATCTGGCAGACTCTAAATGTGGTGGTCCGTCTGTGGGGGCGATCAACACACTTAACCTGACAGCTGACTTCATGTGAGTGTCTGGAATCCTACTCTGATTGAGTCCTGATCGCAGAGAGAGAGAGAGAGAGAGATAGTGGAAAAACCGGTTACAAATTTTCTTCTAAAGATAACAGTGCCAGTACAATATGGTCTTATCTTCTTTCTCTGTATTTTTCTACTTCTTATTTCTCCCACCTTCCTGATTTGCCTTTCATTATCGAGAGCAGAAATAATTTGCGGTCTTTTGGTCTATTGTTGGCTTCTCCTGCTGTTATGTTTCCCAGAATTTCTAATATTCCATCAATTAATCGTTTTATTTGTCGATTCTTGAATATCGTGTTCTCGTAACGTTCATTTAGAGCTTGTTGTGTTTTATCTTTCTGCCTTATAATTTGACCAAACAATTTATTACGTTGTTTGTTTATGTATTTGATAGCAGGGATCTTTCTTAACCTTTTTCTTTTGCTTCTTACAACAGATTTTCTCTCTCATAGTATGACCTGTCATGCGTCTACTTCATTTCATTTTGAATGTAAATATTTATTATTCTTGAATCTGTCGCTCCATTCTAGAATTGTAAATGTTTATAGCTATTAATAAATCTGTGCAAATCTATTTAATTTGTATAACAATACAACAATAACACAAACAATTCAATGATTGTTTCCACATCGGCTGTACAAGGTAACTAAATATTTCCAGCAGTTGTTTGTTACAAAATTATAAATAAAATATTCATATGTACGTGTTTACCAACTGAGAATGAAAATAATCATCATCATCATCATCGAGTGCCATCTCCGCAACGAAGGTTGGCTACCATGGAGCGCCATTCTTCTCTGTCTCTTGCTTTGATGGTGCAGATTGTCATAGGCTGATTTGTCCATCTTTTGATGTTACTCCTCCATGTTAGTCTTGGTCTGCCTCTGCCTCTTTTACCTTGTATTTTCCCCTCCAGGATTACTTTTAGTAGACTGTTGTGTCTTTTATCATGACCCAAAAATCGCACTTGTCTTCTTTGAATTGTGTTTAGTAGTTCTCTTTTCATTTTTAGTTGTTTTAAGACTTCATCGTTTGTTTTATTTTCATTCCATCCAATTCTACCTATTCTTCTATATAACCACATTTCAAAGGCTTCAATTTTCTGTTCTGTTTTCTTGTTTAATGTCCATGTTTCTGCACCATATAGAAATGTTGAAAAGACATAACATTTTGCTATTTTTAGTTTTATCCCTGGTGTTATTTGTTTTAATGTTAGTATGTTCTTCATGACATTAAAATTACTTTTTGCTATTCCTATTCTTTATTTTAGTTATACATTTTCCATCACTGGTTATGAGAATGAAAATAGAACTACTAACACACAATTTGTAAAACGAAACTGAAGTTGTTGGGACATATGTAGAGACACAATACCCTAATGGAAGTTACCATGGAAGGGACGGTATAAGGTAGACGAGGGAGAGACCATGACTTAAGTGGATTGATAAAACATCAAAAGATGGACAGAGCTTATGAAAACAATGGCACCATCAAGGCAAGTGAATGATTAAAGTGACCTTCTGCAGTATTCAAACTTCAATGTGGACACAGCACACGATGATGATGATCTATAAAATTAAATTCTTAAGTTTGCCATTTTCGACCAGTAGAATGTCGTAAGTGAAGAACATATATTATAACAGCATGATCATGCATCTTAGTTTGTTGTTTTACATACATAAGGTAAATAAAACACATCTAAAACAAATGTATGTAAAGAAATCGGATTATTCCGAAACAAAATGGTTGCATCATTGAAATTAAGGAAGACATAACCTCGTCTCGCCTCGATGATTTCAGGTTTTAATGCCCATATTTTACTTATCAGCGGTGCATTCTTGAGATAATGTAATGTTGCCAGTATTATGCCAGGAATTTCTTCCCTATTTTCGGGTACCCACTTACAACGATGCATAGCTCAGTGGTTAGCAAACTGGACTACAAAGGACTAAAGGTCGGGTTCGATCCTGATCGACAACATCCGGGTTCACCTAACCTCAAATGAGTACCGGACTTTTTCAGGGAAAGTAAAGCAGCACGGGCGTATTACCGACCACATTACCCCAAAAATCATGTGTCGAAGGTCTGTAAAAATTATGGTCACCAACAGCATATTCCCTATACGCCACTTACCGTGACGGGGTTCTTTAATTCCTTTACTAACGGCGATGTGAACCCAGAAGCCGACGTTTGTGATATAACCTGACCTTATGCCCTCATTAGACTAGATCAATGACGAGGCCTTTGTTCCGTCTCTCACTTATAAAGTTGGGGTTAGGGATACCCAAGTTACCGTGTCATTGTACTCTATGTAGACTGTGTGAGCACTGCTTCTACTCATCTTTTAAAGTGTTTTTTTAGTTTTTTGCCTCTTGTTAAAATTTAATTTGTGTATTTTTTGCCTCTTGTTAAAATTTAATTTGTGTATTTTTTGTTCTTGTTATTTATTTAATTAAGCAAAAGTTGCACAATAATTGAGAGAAATATAATTATAAATCTTCCACAAACAACAGTCATGCCAGTTACAAGTTACGATACCCACATTAGAAAAAGGAAGCGGGGAAGGCCCAGGAAGACATGGATAAGAGAATTGAGAAATCGACGAGGATATTTGAAATGAGCCCAAATAAATAGAGAAAACGCCCAATAATAAGGATGGGTAGATTTATCTTATCTATAGTTTATGTTCCGAAAAGAATCTGGAACGCTTTAATTTGATTGACAGGTGCGAGAATATCGCGAATAATGGAGGCAAAGTCGCCTCCCATCAGCAGAGCTGGAAGTTGTCAACGACCCACAGCTGATGGCTTGCGACAGGATCAGTGAACCAGAACCATCCAGGCCCTACTCCACCTTTCCGTGATGCCTCCAGTAACAGACTAACCTGTCTATAGCTCGTTTCAAAATATATGCCCAACTTCAAAACGCTATTACTCTCTAACCGTTTGTTAAATACTTTTGAAATTTTCCAAATGTTATTAGAATGCAAAAGACCCTTTAAATGTATATTTAACAAATATCTTGCAGCTGCAGTTTTCTTAAAGCGGCGATATTTCTTTGATGTTTGTCAAAATTGTAAATTGTGAAGCCCTAAAGAATAGAAATTACCGTAGTTGCTGGTCTACGATTAATTTTCACTAGGTAAAGGCGTGGCCGTAATGGGGAAATAACTGGATAAAACAAAACACCAGGATAATTATTGTCTGCTCAGTTCGAGGACGGACGATAATATCAAGGTATACCTGTATGTCCAATTTTCATAGTTGTGTGGTCCTGAAAAGGACCGTTTGTTGAAATAATTTAAGGTAATATAGGGGCCAACATTGTGGGGGCTATATACTTTCATTCTGAATCAGACGAGTCTAAAAGATTAATAACTGTTTGGGGTTGAACATTCCACAAACCATCATTTTTCCAATATTCCTCTTCCTGTTTTAAGACGTGGTATTCACATTTAGCCCAATAATCTTTGTCTATATTTAATAAAGCGAGATTAGCAAGAGTCTTTACATCGCATATTTTGAATGTTGTATTTTCATCTGCCACTTGTCCTTTTAATTTTGCCCAGATTAGTTCTATTGGATTTAAATGAGCATGGTAAGGTGGCAGCCTCAAACTTATATGACCGTGCTCTTGGATAATCTTATCTATTTGAAAAATCTTTGTCCTTTGTTTTTGCTTTACTAGAGATGGTAATTCAGGTTTTAAGTACATGCTATTAAATTGTATGTGCTCCTTTGTGAGCCATATCTTAATAGCATCTTTTGTACTGGATGACGTCGGGACTTTATCTTCAAGTGCAAAAATGTTGTGGTACGCTGCATTGTCCATTATTAGGCAAGATAGTCGATCTAGTGATGGGAGAACAGAATTTTCAATCCAATGTCTAAATATGTGACCATTCATCTCAGAGTGATAATCCCGATTGTCTATGGATTTTGAAAGAAAAATGAGCTCTGCATTCTGTATTAGTCCATGTTGTCGACTACCTGCATGAGCAATTATCAAGCGCTGTCCTTTGCTGCTAGGTATTAATCTCTTAATCTTTCCATCTGATGACTGCCATTCCCTTTGGTTAGTGTGGTGAGCATTGATCCATGTTTCATCCAAGTACACAATATCATAACCTTGCTTGCGCACCTCTTTTACTTCACGTAAGTACTTGCTTCTCATGACTACTATATGTGGCTTCTCACAGATGATGTTTCGTCCATTGGAATACTTTCTGAATGTAAAGCCTGCCGCTCTCACATTCCTCCATAATGTAGACTTTGATATTTCAATACTGTTGTTCTTTTTCAGCGATACTTTTAATTTTCTTATTGTAACAGTTTCATTCATACCCAACATTTTGCGAATTTCACTTCTAATAAGTTCACTGTCGAAATTATCCAACATTTTTGCTCTTCCTTGTGATTTTGTATATTTGGAACATTGACGGTCACGTGCTTGAATCCAGCGATTAAATGACCGTTTAGATAAATCCAAAATGTGTCTTGTCCTATTCTCAGGGTTTTCTAAAGAATGAAATAATCTTCCTCGTTTAGCCTCTTTGCAAAAATTATAGTCATACATTTTTATTGCGATGTTTTGTAAACTGCAGAATTTCATTTTAAGACTCATGATAAATGTTAGCGTTCCACGTCTACACCTATGAAAGAACGGAAATGGAACACACAATGCCTCGTGTTTTCTACAAGTGTCAAATTGTGTCAGACAGCTCACGTTTAAAGCGTGCAAAATCGTAAATTTGACCGTGTATAGATTTGTAATCGCTATTTTTAACTTAAATACTGTAAACACTAAGTTTTGACTACATCAATGGGTCGTTATAAATTTATATAAATCAAATAAGCAATAATAATAACCAAATGTTTGTTTTTAATGAAATTAATTCCCTGTTGGGTTCTAATCATTATAACTTTACATGCAAATTTTGAAAAAAATACAAAAAGCGGTTTAAAAGATATTGATTTTAAAAGTTGGGCACGACTTATGAAACAAGCTATAGTCTGGCCAAGCGAGTAGGGATCGAAGAGGGAAGACAACCCAGTACTCAAAAATAATATGCTGAAGTCGGATGTTTTGGGCTGAAAAGCGCAAATATCACAGTTTTACTGCAAACCACAACACAACGCAGACACGCCAACTTAACGTCCTCTAAAGGGCGGATGATGAAGAGGTGATGAAGAGATTCCTTTAGTCATCGGGCGAGCGCAAGCAAGCAAGCAAGAAAGTAAGCATGTAAGAAAGCAAGCAAGCCAAGTATTGCGAATAATATAACGAAGTATTGGATAATAACAAACTATAGAAAAGGTTAGTACAAGTCATATGTTGAGAAGGATAGAGCGCCTGTGTGTCATCAATGCTAAGAGATATATTTAAATTAATGATCATTAATCTGTTTCCTTAATTCTTTCCTTACGGAAGCATCTAATCAATGCAACAAGCGAGATCTCAGATGCACAATTTTTTTTATGGTTTTACGAATCAATCTACATATTTTTACTTATCTAACATATAACATATTTTATATGGATTGTTAGATAATTGAACAAGATATTCATCATCATCATTGAGTGCCGTCTCAGCATCGAAGGTTGACTACCATGGAGCGCCATTCCACTCTGTCTCTTGCTTTGATGGTGCAGATTGTCATATGTTAACTTGTCCATCTTTTGATGTTACTCGTCCATGTTAGTCTTAGTCTGCCTCTGCCTCTTTTACCTTGTATTTTCCCTAGCAATATTACTTTTATTAGGCTGTTATGTCTTTTGACATGACCCAAAAATTTCATTTGTCTTGTTCTAATTGTGTTTAGTAGTTCTCTTTTCCTTTTTAGCTGTTTTATGTTATCGTTTGTTTTCTTTTCTTTCAATCCAATTCTACTTAATAACAAGATTTTAGATATCACCAATACCAAGATGATACTGGACATGTATAAAGAATATGATTTGATGACGGTTCACACTGATCATATTGAGAGTGGCGCAGAGTTAAGATTCATATCTTTAACTATCTCATGCGTTATTTCTAGAAGTAGTCACTGATCTACGTGTAATTTTCATTTCTTCACTAGTTGTTTTAGTTTTGGCTGCATTTTTACTAATATGTTTGTGTTCGGTATTTTACTCCTTTATTCAACGTAAACTGAGTGGAAAAGTCACAACACAAGAGGACTTAACAATGATAAACGATAACAAGAGAACTTTTCTCACGTGATGTTTGTTAACCAATCATTCCAGGTCTAAAACCTCGTGAACAGCTGCTTGCACGTGCTCTCTTTGTGATTCTACCCGTTTCGGCTTTCCGGTCCATGGGATCTGTCAGAAGCAACTCAAATATACCCTCGTCATTTTCCTTTCTCTGTTTGATTGATAAACGATTATAGAATAAGGGAGACAATATCATGCTGGTAGCTGATATCTATACAAACTAAATGGCAGACAAAGGTAGTGTAATGAGACGATCATCGGACCTGTGTAAAACAATACACAGTGGAATCTCGACTATCCGTTCAGTCTGTAACAGGTCGGTGGCTCAAAATGTAGCTCCAATAAATGTAAAAAAATATAATGTAAATGGTTGTCAAAATGAGCCCCACAATTAATGTATATTGGATTAATCAACTCCAGACCGCTCGTAAATGTTTACGCGTAAACCTCTACACATGTTATATTTATTGCAATCTCTATACAACTAGAGTGCCGCGATAGCTCAGTGGTTAGTGAACTGGACTACCACGGACAAGGGGTAGGGTTCGATCCCAAACGACGACTTCCGCGTTCACCCAGCCTTAAATGGGTACCAGATTTTTTTCTGGGAAAGTAAAGCAGCACGGGCGTAATACTGACCATATTACCCAAAAATCATGTGCTGAAGGTCTGTAAAATATAGGGTTACTAACACCATATTTCCCTATACGCCACTTGGCGTGACGGGGGTACTTTACTCTTTACTTTACTCTATACATCTATATTTAATGCTCACAATTTCTATACATCTATATTTAATGCTCACAATTTCTATACATCTATATTTAATGCTCACAATTTCTATACATCTATATATAATGCATACAATCTCTCTCTATATATATATGTAATGCATACAATTAAGCATACACATCACAAAGCGGATAAAAGTACACAAAATACTGATAACAACAATTTAACAACACATTTTTCCAGTACTGGAGAGAGCTGTTGGACGTAAGTAAATGTGAAGAAAAGATGGGATCATGATGTTAGTCGAGATGGATATGACCTACATTCAGGAGAGCAACGATTTGTTCGTGCATCTTACTGCATTCTTTGAGGCTTATCAAGCGATGTGGGTGCATCCACTGTTGTCCCTCCACTGGAGCAGTATTCAGACAAAAGATGCAAAAGTTCACTCCCCGTTTAGTAAGGTGTTTAGGGAACATAGAATTAGTGGCTAGATTTTCCAGTGAGCATGGCACATTTTTAGATGGTTTCATCTTGATCACACCAACGTGTCTTTACTTTCTAGAGAAATCTCTTGTACCCATTTTTAGATGGTTTCATCTTGATCACACCAACGTGTCTTTACTTTCTAGGAGAAATCTCTTGTACCCATTTTTAGATGGTTTCATCTTGATCACACCAACGCGTCTTTACTTTCTAGAGAAATCTCTTGTACCCATTTTTAGATGGTTTCATCTTGATCACACCAACGCGTCTTTACTTTCTAGAGAAATCTCTTGTACCCATTTTTAGATGGTTTCATCTTGATCACACCAACGCGTCTTTACTTTCTAGAGAAATCTCTTGTACCCATTTTTAGATGGTTTATCTTGATCACACCAACGCGTCTTTACTTTCTAGAGAAATCCCTTGTACCCATTTTTAGATGGTTTCATCTTGATCACA
Source organism: Megaustenia siamemsis (assembly GCA_032433765.1). Taxonomy (NCBI): domain Eukaryota; kingdom Metazoa; phylum Mollusca; class Gastropoda; order Stylommatophora; family Ariophantidae; genus Megaustenia; species Megaustenia siamemsis. The sequence goes on along the minus strand of JAVIAB010000046.1, from coordinate 36,371,799 downwards.
CCAACGCGTCTTTACTTTCTAGAGAAATCTCTTGTACCCATTTTTAGAGGCTGGGTGAAACCCAGAGCCTTTTAGATCGGAGAAAAATTTACCACTTCTGGAAATTGAACTATGACCTTTCTTTTCAAGAATCTAGAACTCTAACCACTCAGCCATAGCGGTCTTGTTTATTATAAAAGACATCAAAGGAAAACACTAACGACGGAGAATTAAGGATATCCGTGATAATTTACACCAGCGGTTACTCCACATCTTGTCGAGGCTACAGGTACAAATAGGACAATATGTTACAATAATGGCCGTGCGTACACATCTCAGGTGAGTTATAATTAGCAATGGCCCGGTTAGTTCGGTGCATTTTGTGAATTGAAAAGCAAGACTTAAGAGGGGAGACAATTTTTATGATAATGATAGGGGTACAACAGATGTGTCTTCTCTGCGCTTAATGCGTGAGAGAATAGAAGCTCAGAAATAAAATTAGCAAACGGACGCGTCGAGAGTTCTCTCGCTTTGGTGAACTGCGTCCACGGTCGAAGTAGCAATAGCTTTGGATGAGTTTGTAGCTTTGTACATGTGTGTGTGTGTGTGTGTGTTTCGGTGGGGCATACATTATGTAATCACAGTTTGAATCACAAAATGGTATCCAGCTCAGCATCAGCTAGAATTGATTGATATTTAGAAGCTTCTAGAAGATTTAAACTACTAAGCACAATTCAAACAAGACAAATGCGATTTTTGGGCCATGTTAAAAGACACAACAACCTACTAAAAGTAAATCAATTCAGAGGAAGAGGTATGTTTACAGCACTCGGAAAAAATGACAAATAATTAACAACAGAAAAAATATGGACCAAGGCAGGATCGAACCCGTACTCAGTGGCGCAGCGTCTTGCCACGAAAAGCCAAACGCTAGGGAACACTGCCACTCAGCTAACTAAAAAAATTAGCTTCGTAGGCAAGGTCCTTTCGCGAAGGCTTTCCCATGACTATAGCATAAGGCTGCGATCACAGCTCGGCAAGTATTCAGCCCTACCCTATCCGGGAGATACTTGTCTTAACAGGAAATATATTTCCGAGCTGTGATCGCAGCCTTATGCTATAGTCATGGGAAAGCCTTTCGCGAAAGGACCTTGCCTACGAAGCTAATTTTTTTAGTTAGCTGAGTGGCAGTGTTCCCTAGCGTTTGGCTTTTCGTGGCAAGGCGCTGCGCCACTGAGTACGGGTTCGATCCTGCCTTGGTCCATATTTTTTCTGTTGTTAATTATTTGTCATTTTTTCCGAGTGCTGTAAAACATACCTCTTCCTCTGAATTGATTCACTGATTATCGCCTCGGATGTTTCCCTCTATAATAATATTCATTTATTATTATTTGTCTCCTACTAAAAGTAATCCTGGAGGGGAAAATACAAGGTAAAAAGGCAGAGGCATATCAAGACTAACATGAACGAGTAACATCAAAAGATGGACAAATCAGCCTATGACAACCTGCACCATCAAAGCAAGAGACAGAGCAGAATGGCGCTCCATGGTAGCCAACCTTCGTTGCGGAGAAGGCATTCGATGATGATGATGATAATGAGAAGATTTAAACAACTTGAAATGGGCATTACCTAGAGCAGTAAGGAAGTGTTCGAATGAGCGGGTGCTTAGTTTGGTGGTTGGTTATTGGTCCGGCAGCCAATGGACTTTTGCTCTTTTATCTACTGCCATTTCAGTTTCTTCTACTACCTTTGCTCGACTACCACGTCTTTTTATATTCCGATTCTTAAAGGACGTTGTATGGGCGTGTACGATTTCTGTTTTTGCAGAATGCGTATAGGCGCCTTTCGGCCGGAGGCATCCGGTTTCAGCTTACATTTTTTGTGTACGAGGATGCCTTCCCTTATAAATATCTACTTAATTGGCCAGTCTAATTAGTATGTTATAAGACACACCACAGGTAAATGGGGAAAGATCTTTATCAGTTTTGATTCAATGATCTTGACTCTGGAAGGCAGCTGTGAGTCGCTAACCATCGCTTGTCCTTTCAACAGCTTTAAACCTAGGTAAACGCCTTTGAAGCTAAATGGGCTTTTTAAGGAATTAATTTTCCATGAACACCTGTTTTGTTCTCAGCACACTCTGGCACCCGCAGCACTCAGCTGAGAAACTCAACAGATTTTTCAGGTGTCCTTTGTCGAACAGGCAGATATCCTCCAAATGTAGAATTACACGTTTTATTTTTAAGAGACTGACGAATCGGATAGTTTTCCTTTTCTTTCTGATATTTTTTGCCTGGACAATAACTATTTGGACTACCATTTACGGCCTATAACTGCAAGCTATTCTTTACCCTTGCACAGAGTGCTCACTGTACCTTATCTTTTTTCGCCTTTATTCGATAGGACTAGGTATCGGATCTTACTACAAGAGACCAGTGGAGGACACAACCACGAGGGAACCACGGATTGGAAAAGAACAATTCCAGCAGCCTGAAATGAGAATCGAACCTGCAATATTGTAGTCCAAGCACCGAGGCTTTACCTCTAGTGAACCAAAACCCCAGCCGACCACTCTGCCAGGCACTGTTGGTTGTCTCTTCAAGGCCGTATGGTGACATTTTCTATATTCAGGAGTATATATATATATATATATATATATATATATATATATATATATATATATATTATATATACTCTCTAACCAACAAGAAAAAGAGTTCTTAAATGTTATGTAGAGCCAGTCTTAACATATGGATGCGAATCCTGGACAATAGGACAACAGACAAGAAAATCACTGGAGTCTCTAGAAATGTGGTTTTACAGAAAAATGTTGAGAGTACCATGGGCAGCTAAGAAGAGTAATGAAAACGTTCAGTAAGAGTCCAAAGCAAAAAGAGAGCCAATTTCCAATATTAGGAAGAAACAATCATCATTTTTTGGCCATGTAATGAGAAGAGAACAACTTGAATATATTGTAACAACTGGGAAAATTGAGGGACGAAGAGACAGATGAAAGCAAAGAGAAAAAAATAACAGACAGCTTAAGAGAATGACTTGGCAGAAGGTCAACAACAGAAATGATAAAAAGCTGCCGAGATCGAAAGTAATGAAGAGACATGATCGCCTACGCCAGAGGCCCGGTACTTGGTGATGATACTCTCTAACCACCTATACATGTGGCCAGAAAATGACTAGCACGTCAAGAAAGATGTTAGCCACTGTGATCTAGGCGAGTCAGTGCTTCTGTTTCTTAAATCTTCTAAATGAATAGATTGCTGCTTGGGACTGAGCTTCTCAGATACACTAGACATGAAACGAACAGGGTTAAAAGAAGTCCCATAACTTTAAATACTGTATACCTACAGCGAGTTTTAATTACAAGAAATCGGCGCTTACTTGAGTCGACAGATCATCTTTATGCATATCGTACAAGCCCATAGGTGCTCAGATCTCTTCCAAAGAATATCTTGGTTATAGTTATTGTTAGTCGAAGGCCCAGGTATCACTGCAAACGAATTAAAATCCATAATTGCACAACCGCCCGTGCCTGTCGAATCATATGAATTAAAATTCATCTCATTGAAGGATTCAAACAAGGAAAGGCAGCTTCAGTCCTCATCTTAGCCGCTACATCACACGCCAAAAGACATAAGGCCAAGTGGCACCGAAAGTGAACACAGCTGAACTGTCCTTTGTTATACGATATCATCATTCATCGTAAGCAATCGGAATATCGAAACACGATCCGGATTTTAAAGAAAAAACAGCTCACGGTGTGCACAGAGCACTAAACTCAATAGCCCCGCAGTAAGCCGGACTTGGAATATGAGGAGACTGTAACAAAGAACACTTTTCAGACTGAACTTCAATAGTTCCTGCGGTTTATCCGCCATATTGACTGGAAGTGACCGAAGAATATCTATCAACGTGTAGCAACTAACGAGACCGGTGTTGTATTGATTGCTAAATCTTCTTTCGGTTCCTGCGCAGCGCTTCCATCTAGCAGCTCCCACCTTGACATCGTATTCGCGAAGTCTGTTCATGGCTGCGGATTCGGGATAATTGTATTAATCGTTATTTTCGTCTAGCGTCCCTGAGAACATTCAGAATGCCAGTCCGGTCCATTGCCTTTCCGCACTCAACCTCAGCCAAACTGACAAGTTAGTGCCCTTGCACTGAAATAAAGGAGAACTTTGTAAGACTAGACATCCCCAAAGACCAGCCACTGCAGTCGAGCCAAGCGAGTTGCGATAAAATCGGTGTAGTTGACCTCACCATCGCCAGATTTCTGCAGTGTACAGGACAATGAGATGAGGGATCTAAATTGATAGTTATAAATGGGTACCCATATTATTTTGCGTTTCTTTGTATTGAAGGATTAACTATTCAGAACATTGATCAGAGTTATTTGTTTCAGAAATTCTAACATAAAGATAAAGATCTGTGCTTTCTTGGTCAATGGCTAGAAAACGCAGCGTCCGTTCTCCAGTACCGCAATCAAAGCACTCCAGACTTTCTGATTCTTCTTCTTCTTTCCTTCCTCATTTGCCTTTCAGCGTCGATGGGAGATATAATTTACTGTCTTTTTCTCATCTGTTCGCCTCTGCTGCTGTTATATTTCCTAGCGCGTCTAATATTCTATCCGATGTGTGGTGTTTTGATCTTTCTGCCTTGTCATGTAGCCAAACTATTTTATGTGTTGCTTTTATATATATATATATATTCTATGGCGGGAGTTATTCCTAGCTTTTTTCTCAGTTCTTCATTTCTGATCTTGTCTCTCAGGCTATTTCATGTCATTACGTCTAACACATTTCATCTTAGTAGAGGTTATTTTTTTTATTGTTCTTGCATCTGGGGTCCAGGTCTGGCATTGGTAGCACAACGTTGGGATGAAGATTGTATTGTATAGTGCTCGTTTTGTCTCCAGAGTTATTTCCTTGTTGGACAATAATGGTGATAACTGTCCAATGATTTGACAAACTTTGATGCATTTTGAATCTATCTCGGCTGTTTGTGAATTGTCGTTTGTCACTAATCTTCCTAGGTATTTGAATTTCTCTACCTGTTTTAGTTGCCTGCCTGCTATAGTTATGTTGATTTCTGTTTATCTTTCATTCACTGTTCTGTCTTGTTTCATGACTTTCTGATTGGCTGTTCTAAAGGATACTACGATCTTTGACCGTTCTGTCTGCCATTTTTCGCATCAGAATTTAGCTTTCATGTTTGAATTTCTTTTGCCTGTCATGTTGATCTTCGTCGTTTTCTTTTGTACCCAATGAAGGCTTTGGCCGAAACGTCATTGTTTGTCTCATCTATCGACAAATTTAGTTCCTAGATACAATGTAATGTATATATTACATGACATGATCTTTGCCTGTTTTTGTGCAGCTTTGGATCACAGTGAAATCAATACCTGCTGTCGACATCAATGATTTAAATAAAGTTAAAAATTTATCACGTTAAAGGAAAGAAAGACCTGAATAAAATAATTTAAACATTTCACACAAACAAGTGCTACAAAATATAAGGAATAACAGAAACAAAGACATCTACTATTCGATTTTTCTTTAATTGTTGTAGTCACAAGATTTCAACATGTCGCATAGCAATTTGTCAATTTGAGGTTTCATCATAAGAACTGACTTTTTATTGTGAGGAAAATGAACTCTGACATCTACGCTGCGTGTTGACAGCAAACGAATTAAAACATCTAATTGCTCAACCGCCCCTGTTTGTCAAATCATCCTTAATAAAACACATCTCACTGAAGGATCCAAACAAATAATGGCAGCTGCAGTCCTCATCACAGCCGCTACAGTCCACATCAAAAGATATATACCAAGCGACACCGAAAGTAAACGCAGCTGAACTGTCCACTCTCAGTAGCTCCAGCATCCAGGAACATCCCTGACCTGGAATATGAGGAAACTACAACAAGGAACGGTATGCGGCCATTGTTCTCTAGTCTCTTTTCATTTCCATGACAGATCTCAGAAATGAAGGCCCTAAGGAAGGATTTGAAGGTTTAAAAATGAACGTATTCTATAGATTAGGATGTCTCACTTGTAACCAAAACCAGTATTTCCTTAATGGGTTGACCACTAAATACGTGTTCCTCTGGAGTACAAGAACATTGTTTAGCTTTCCTGGGGGAAGTCACCCGCGCTGTACACTTACGAACAACAACCGTATTGTATCGGCACTCTCAGCAAATGGCAGAGATCAGCAGAGAGATGTATTAGGTAGGTAGGCGTCACAACAATTAGGCATCAACACACACACACACAAACAAACACACACACACACACTACATCATCATCGAGTGCCTTCTCCGCAACGAAGGTTGGCTACCACGGATCGCCATTCTACTTTGTTTCTTGCTGTGATGGTGCAGGCTGTCATAGATTGACTAGTCCACCATTTTGATGTTACTCGTTCGTGTTAGTCTTAGTCGGCCTCTGCCTCTTTTTACCTTCTATTTTCCCATCCAATATTACTTTTAGTAGGCTGTTGTGTCTTTTAACATGCCCCAAAAATTTCATTTACACACACTACATACATATTTTTTTCAGTTATCAGAAAATGAACGTACTTCTGTTCAAATTTCGTTGCAGTATCTGAATTCATCATCATTGAGTGCCGTATTCACATCGAAAGTTGGTTAGTATAGAACACCATTCCGTTCTGTCTCTTGCTTTGATGGTGCAGGTTGTCATAGCTTCACAACCTATGTCATTTATTGATGACAAGTCCATCTTTTGATATTACTCGTCCATGTTAGTCTTGTTCTGCCTCTGCCTCTTTTATCTTGAATTGTCCCTTCTAATATTACTTTTACTAGGCTGTTGTGTCTTTTAACATGGCCCAATAATCCATTTACATTGTTTGAATTGTATTTTGTAGTTCTCTTTTCATTTTTAGTTGGTTTAAGACTGCATATTTTTTTTTCCAAACATTTTATACCAATTCTTCTATAAATCCACATTTCGAAGGCTTCAATTATTTGTTCTGTTTTCTTGTCTAATGTGCATGCTTCTGCACCATTCAGGAATAGTATCTTTATTGGTGTTATAATTATTGAAGAAATGCCTACTTCGGTAGCTAGTAGGACGTCTTCTATTTTTGCTGTTCTGTGAGTAGAGGTATATTGCCTACGGTCTTATTGGACTCATCTGTCAGGCCGACTTCCGTCTACAAGATGGTGGATCTAGTCCACGTCCACTCGATCGCTGCAGAAAATGTACCCAGGGTCTGATTAATTTCGGATCTTCTTTGCACTTTTCTGCGTTAAAGTCAAAATGATGATATGCTTGATACATCTTTGTTGATAAAGTGAGGTTATAGGCTGACAACAGTCCGTTTTTGACGACTCAAGTGTTGTGAGTGAGACCTTCCACCGTCTAGACTTGATCTGCGCTTTACGTCACATTGGTGCTGTTCATGACCGTTGATGGTATTCTTTGACGCAAGTTATTTCCATGTACACATTAATGTAAACTACTTCGTCAGCCGCAGTTTTGTTTCTTTGGGGAAGTTGCTTCGTGTTTTGTTCGTCGTAGGCTGCTTACACTAGAGTAATCACACAGAAATCTAAATGGAACGAGATTAAGTGTTGGGCGACATTTTTGTGTGCTACGTCATCGTAATGGTTCCCTAAACCGGCCGTGTGCAAATCTAACAGTCTGCTGTTTGATGTTCGACGGGGATAATTTGACGACAGACTGTGTGTCTATATGATCGGAATTGGAGTCATCAACGATGGCCTAACTTCATCTAGTGCTACGACGATCATCATTTTCAAGAGGAAGTGACTTACCGGTATATGGGGATAGCCGGCAGGAACAATTGAAGGCTATGCATGAAAAGCGTTCCTTGTTGCAGTTTCCTCACATTACAAGTCGCATGTCTGTGTTAGTCACCTCTAGTGACTCGGGCAGATGGTGCTCGTAAACCTGAGAAGGCGACCATCTAAGGGCAGAATCCCCCTACAGAAAAGATCATCTGCTGCCTTGCAGGAGATTGGGGACAATCAAAGGCTAAGGAAAGCAAACCTGAATAAAATGCTGGCTGAAATCGGATGCACTGGGCCACTGGTGCAGAACACAGTGCAACGTTTTAACGGGTGTTCAGTCGGAGTGGATATGGCAGACTCTAACTGTGATGTTCTGTCTGTGGGGGCGATCAACACACTTAGCCTGACAGCTGACTTCATGTGAGAGTCTGGGATCCTACTCTGACTGAGTCCTGATCGCAGACAGACATCTGTCAGGACAGATCGGTCAAGTGTTGTCTCCCCTTAAACCGCACTTTCTTTCTTGACCCAATTTATCGAACGCAAATTTTGTTCAGTTTGGAACAAAACATACATACATACATACATACATACATACATACATACATATATTCATACATACATACATATATAAATATATACATACATACATAAATATATGCATACATACATACATACATACATGAATACATGCATACATACAAACATACATACATACATACATACATACATACATAATACATGAATACATACATACATACATACATAAATACATAAATACATAAATACATACATACATACATATATACGGTATTCATACATACATTAATACATACATACATACATACATGCATACATACATACATACATACATACATACATACATACATACATACATACATACATACATACATACATACATACATACATACATACATACATACATACATACATACATGCATACATACATACATACATACATACATATATAAATATAAACATGCACATCATTACATCATCATCATCATCAAGAACCTTGCCTGATGGCGTAGGTGATCATGTCTCTCCACAACTTTCGATCTCGACAGTTATTTATCATTTCTGTTGTTGACCTTCTGCCAAGCCATTCTCTTAAGTTGTCTGAAACCTTTTTTCTTTGCTTACCTCTATCTCTTCCGCCATCAATTTTCCAGTTGTCACAATATATTCCAGCTTTTCCCTTCTCATTACATTCATTTTGGAGCATCTTGAGAACGAGTTGTCGGACATGGTTTTGTGCTCTGATGTACTATTACCCAAACAGAGAATTCAGTCAAAAAGTCATGCCCTATAATGCGTGTGAAGTACGAGACGGTGTCTTAGCACGATAGTTTCCACTCACATGTGCTTGGCCGCTATCCAAAAGTGCTCGGAGACTTCTGGACAGTGTCGCTTCAAGTATCGAAACTCACGATGCGAGGCGGCATTCCTCACCTTCCCAGGGTACTACCATGGTACCCATTTCTTCCAACGGCTGAGTCGACCGGGAAGAGGGGGGGGGGTATTTTTTTCGTTCCAACCAAGAGTACAACCCTCACTAATTCCAGCGGAAATCGAACACGGGTTGTCCGAAAGTCGGTAGCACCGTCGGGTGGTTTTCCCAACTAGGCTACCGAGGCTCCCAACCTTAAGAAATCTAGTGACAAACGACAATTTACAAGAGTAGAAATAGACTCAACATGCAACAAAGCTTGCCAAATCGTTGGAAACTGTCACCACTGCTGTCCAACAGGGACATAACTCTAGAGGCAAAATGAACACTTTACAACATAATCATCATCTCAACATTATGCTACCAATGCCAGACCTGGACCTTAGATGCAAGAACAATAAGAAAAAATAACCTCCACTGAGATGAAATGTATTAGACGAATGACAGGAAACAGTCTGAGAGATAAGATCAAAAATGAAGAACTGAGAAAAAAGCTAGGAATAATACTCGCCATAGAATATATAAAGAAGCAAACTATAAAATGGCTTGGTCGTGTGATTAGACAGAAAGATCAAAGCACAAAACAACAAGCCTTCATTAAACGTTGCAACAAAACTAGACTCAAGAAGGGCCGATCACGAAAAAAAAATGGAATCATAGAATATTAGAAACACATGGAAATACAAAAGACAGCAGAAGAGTAAAAAATCGCAAACTCTCTTGGCTGAAGGCAAATGAATAAGTAAAGAACAAAAAGATCATATTATTTGGATGGAAATATATGGTGCTCTCGCTGTCATTGTTTTCGAATAATTCAAAAAGCGAACTACCCACCTGTGATCATGTGGATCGACCTGAGAAAGTCAAGCTAAGATTTAAACCCACGCTCACTTTATCTATATGTCACCACTTCGTCAAAACAATTTTAAAATAAACCATTATTTCTATTACAAATTAACTGCCGGGTAAGACATTGCTCCCTCACACAAGATAAAAATCTGGCTACTGATTCTGAACTTCTCTTGTCTAAATTATATATTCATCATCATCAAGTGCCGTGCCTGCTGGCGTAGGTGAGCCTCTCTCCAACTCTCGATCTCGACAGTTATTTATCATTTCTATTGTTGACCTTCTACAAATTCATTCTCTTAAGCTGTCCGGTATCTTTTCTCTTTGCCTCCTTCTATCTTTTCGTCTCTCAATTTTCCCACTTGTTACAATATATTCCAGCTGTTCCCTTCTCAATACATGGCCAACAAAAGTATGATTGTTTCTTCCTAATATTGGAAATTAGCTCTCTTTTTGCTGCGTTTTCATTACTCGTCTCAGCTGTCCATTGTATTCTCAACATTCTTCTGTAAAACCCCAATTATACAGCCTCCAGTTATTTTCTAGTCTGCTGCCCTATTGTTCCTGATTCACATACATATGTTAAAACTGGTTCTACATAACATTTAACATCTATTTTTCTTGTTTCTATTGTCAAAAACGGATTGCATAGTATCAACTTCATTTTTTAGAAAGCTGATTTTGCTTGAGCTATTCTGCGTCACACCTCCAGTGTGCATCTACCATATGAGATTTACATTGTTCCCAGGTATTTAAGTTATGTATTATTATTAACAACATTTCTTCTTCTTCTACTTTTTTTTAGCTCCCAGTGGAGCATAGGTCTTCAACAAACACTTTCCAAGTCGTTCTGTTTTTGGCCATTCTTTTAAGATCATTCCTTGTCTTCCCCATCATCTTCATATATGCTTCTATCTGTCTTCTCCAAGATTTCCTTGGTCTTCCTCTTTGTCTTTTCCCCTGGGGATTCCAAAAAAGGGCCTGTTGTGTAATACTCTCAGTTGGCTTCCGCAGTGTGTGTCCTATCCAGCGCCATCGTCTTCGCTGTATCTCTTTATCCACTGGTATTTGACTGGTAGATTTCCATAATTCTATGTTAGTGATTTTGTCCTGCCATTTCCATCCTTTTATTCTGCGTAAGCATCCATTAATGAAAGTATGTATCTTCGTGATTGTCAATTTTGTTGTTCTCAATGTTTCACAGCCATATAATAGGACCGACTTAACATGAACATTTTGAGTTGAAAATTTTTATTTTAGTATTTAACCTAATTTCTTTGGATTTCCATATGTTTCCCAGTGCAATGAAAGCTCCTCTTGCTTTTGATATCCTTATTTTTGTATCATTTTCTGTTCCTCCCTCTTTATCTATATTACTGCCCAGATATATGTAAGATTGTACATCTAGAAGAGGTGTTTCTCCTAGTTTTATTTGGTTATAGCCAACTGTATTAATTCTCATAATGTTGGTCTTATCTCTATTAATCTTCAGTCCTAGCTGTTGTGATCTTTCATCAAGTATGCTCATTTTATCCTGCATCTGTTGATGGCTGTGTGATAGGAGAGCTATGTCATCAGCAAAGTCTAAATCAAGTTGTTTGGTCAGTGACCACTGGATCCCATTTCTGTTGTTTTGAGTTATTTTCATAATCCAATCTATGGCCAGTAGAAAGAGAAATGGAGACAGAAGGCATCCCTGCCTTACTCCTGTTCTTATTTCAAATGCTTCTGTAAGCTGTCCTTCATGCACCACACTACATTTCATTCCTTCATACATTGTTTTTATCAGGTTAATAAACTTTATGGGGATTCCGTAATGACTCAGCAACTTCCAAAGCATTCTTCTGTCTAAACTACCAAATGCCTTTTCGTAATCTATGAATTCAATATAAAGTGGGGATTTTAGTTCTAACCTGTGTTCAACTATTATACGTAGAGTAGTTATTTGATCAGCACATGATCTGTTCTTCCTAAAACCTGCGTGTTCATCTCTCAAATGTTTCTCTATGGCCTCTTTTAGTCTCTCCAGAATGATTCTGCTTAAAATTTTTCCTGGCACTGATAGTAGCATAATTCCCCTATAATTTGTGTACTCCTGTAAACTTCCTTTCTTTGGTAGTTTGATCATATAACCTTCTTTTCAGTCTGTAGGTATTTCTTCCCTCTCCCAAATTTTATCTAATAGATTATGTAACATCTTGGTTGAGGTGTTAATATCTGCTTTGATGGCTTCCGAAGGAATTTCATCTGGTCCTGTGGCTTTACCATTTTTTAATTTTTTGATGGCTTTCATTATTTCTTCTTTGCTTGGTTTTCCACAGTTAACGTGTAACTCTTCTTCTGCTGGTAGTATATCTGGAGGATTATTTGAGCCGGGTCTATTCAAAAGTTCTTCAAAGTGCTCTTTCCATCTCTCCATTTGTTCCCTTATATAACTAAGCAGATTTCCTTTCTTATCTTTAATAAAGGCATTGATCTGTTTGTATTTTCCACTTAACTTCTTTGTGCTGTTGTACAGTTCTTTCATATTCCATTTATTTGCTGCTTCTGCCTCTTTATCTAGTTCATCTTTACATTTCCTCGTATCCCCTTTAATTCATCTTCTCACTTCTTTGTTCACCTCTGTGTAAGCTTCCTGTGTCTTGGCTTTATTACTTCTTGTTTTGCTTTTATTTATGTCTGCTTTCTTGTTCTTTCTTTCTTTAATTTTATCCAGGGTCTCTGCTGTCATCCATGCCTTATTCTGGCGTTCTCTTTTCCCCAGTGTTTCTTCGCATGTCTCTTTCCATATATCTTTTACCTGTTTCCAATGATCTTCTATATTTATTGTATTTTCTAGTTGTTGGAGAACTTGGTATTTGTTTGATATTGTAACCGTCGAATTTATCTTTAATTCCTTGTTCTTTTAGAAACCCTACATTGAAATATTTTCTACCCTTATTCGTTGTAGTATATCTTTTTATTTTATTTTTAAGTTTGGCTATCAGAAGATGATGATCAGAAGCTAAATCTGCCCCTCTATATACTTTTACATCCTGTAAGGATGACTTAAACTTATTATTAATACATATGTGATCAATTTGATTTTCCGTTCTATGATCTGGTGACACCCATGTAGCTTTGTGTATTCTTTTATTTTGGAATATTGTTCCTCCTAGGCTCACTTGATTAAAGGCGCAGAAATTCACAAATATCTCTCCATTCTCATTTATATCTCCAAGTCCATGTTTTCCCATAATCTCTTCGAAGTCTCTGTTGTCTGATCCTACTTTAGCATTTAGGTCTCCCATCAACATTATAATATCCTTGGCTCGTCTTGCATCCATCTGACATTGTAGCTGTTTATAGAAATCATCTTTAACTAAATCATCCTTATCGTTGATTGGTAAATAGCATTGGATAATGTGTAATTTTATTTTGTTTTTGGTTGTTTTAAATGTTGCTCTTATTAGTCGTGGTCCTACTGCTTCCTATTCTATTAGTGTCTTCTGTGCATTCCTTGATAGCATTATAGCTACCCCTTCACTATGTTGTGCTCCAGGTCCCTGGTGTCCTGATAATAAAATCATCTCTCCTGTATTTAGTTTTATTCTTTCCGTTCCTAGCCATCTTGTTTCACACATTCCCAGAATATCTATCTTGTAGTTTGTCATTTCTGCTGCTACCTGAGCAGCTTTTACCTGTTCGTTTAGAGTACGAACATTCCAGGTGCCAATTCTGGAGGATTTCCTGGTAGACAAAGGGTGAGTCGGCAACCCGGACTCCTTACGGCTTTCTCCGGCTTGCGTCATACGTCTCTTAGACAGAGAGCCCTTATCTTTCCTGGATGGCGGATTTACTTTTTCTCTCCTTGACTTGTCCATGTTTGTGATGTTTTTTCGGCTTATTTTTTACAGTATGGGATAGCCAGTCCCATGCCCAACCCTCCTTTCTCGCCTCTTACGAACATGCCTGGTAGGGTACAGCGCCGCTATTCTTTACTCCCCTTTCGGGCCCCGGCAGCGCACGGGTGATTAACAACAATTACTTAATGAAATAACACGGCAAGCACAAAATATGGATTAGATATGAATATAAAAAAGACTAAAACTATGAT
>JAVIAB010000046.1:36115106-36352606 GCA_032433765.1 Megaustenia siamemsis | reverse complement strand
TGAAATGTCTTTCCTGATGATCTGTCTAAGGCCAAGTATAGTAAGACTATTTAGAACTGGTGTCTGTCTTTTACTCATCTTCTTGAAACCATGCCTTCTATTATTTGGAATGTACTAAACTCTGATTATCATTAACTCATGGAGGAGAAAGCATAAGAGATAAAGACGAATCAAAGCTGATTGTTTGAGCCAGGATCATTGAAGCAAAACCATCGAGAACTTATTCTACTTCTTGCTGGTACTTGTAGAAACAGACTAAATATTCTACCTCTTGCTGGTACTTGTAGAAACAGACTAAATATTCTACATCTAGCTGGTACTTGTAGAAACAGACTAAATATTTTACCTCTTGCTGGTAGTTGTAGAAAAAGACTAAATATTCTACCTCTAGCAGGTACTTGTAGAAAAAGACTAAATATTCTACCTCTAGCAGGTACTTGTAGAAAAAGACTAAATATTCTACCTCTAGCAGGTACTTGTAGAAAAAGACTAAATATTCTACATCTAGCTGGTACTTGTAGAAACAGACTATTCTACCTCTTGCTGGTACTTGTAGAAACAGACTAAGCATTCTACCTCTTGCTGGTACTTGTAGAAACAGACTAAACATTCTACCTCTTGCTGGTACTTGTAGAAACAGACTAAACATTCTACCTCTTGCTGGTACTTGTAGAAACAGACTAAATATTCTACCTCTTGCTGGTACTTGTAGAAACAGACTAAATATTCTACCTCTTGCTGGTACTTGTAGAAACAGACTAAACATTCTACCTCTTGCTGGTACTTGTAGAAACAGACTAAACATTCTATTCTGGTCAAGTGAGTGAGAATCGAGATGGAAGTCCATCCGGTTCTCAAAAACGTCAGGCAGAAGTCGGATGTGTTGGGTCGAAAATTACAGTTCTAATGCAAACCAGGGATCTGCGATAACTCAGTGGTTAGTGAACTAGACTACAAAGAACTAGAGATCGGGTTCGATCCTCATCGACGGCTTTCGGGTTCACCCAGCCTTAAATAGGTACCGGGTGTTTTTTCTGGGAAAGTAAAGCGGCACGGGCATAGTACTAACCACATTACTCCAAAAGTCATGTGTCAAAGGTCTATAAAAATGATGATCACCAATACCTTATTACCGAAACGCCACTTGGCGTGACAGGGCTCTTTACTTTTTTGTTCTTTTTTGTACTGCAAACCATGTAACAACGCACAAACGTCCATTTCATCTCCATTTAAGGGCGGATGACGAAGAGGTGTATTCCTTTATTCATCAGAGGAACGCAAGCAAACATTAACCGTAAATGTTTATAATATTATGGGACTATTACTAAAGTACCATATAGACTCTATGACAAGCATTTAACTTAAACAGCTGTGATTGTAATACAGCATCTGTGAAGATATACACATTTAACTTAAACAGCTGTGATTGTAATACAGCATCTGTGAAGATATACACATTTAACTTAAACAGCTGTGATTGTAATATAGCAAAGTTTGAAACCAAAATAACAAGCGGTTATGACGCAAAACTAATTCAGGTGTGATTATGAATTTCTGAACGGACTATAGATCACACGTTTCGAAGGTAACGGGATGAAAGTGATCTCCCTTGTTGTTAGTACCTGCTTCAAATTAAAATTCTGCGAACTCCATCTGAAAAAAAAATGTGTTTCTTTCTCCGGCCAATTAATCTGCTGACGTGTGTCTCGCTGGAATTGAACTGCAATCAGTTTGTTCACAAGTCAGTGCGTTAACAACTATACTACAAACGACCTCTAACAAGAAAATATACGAAAACAAGAACGAGAGAATGAAGAAGAAGGAGAGGAAGAAGAAAACTGGAAAGATAATCAACATCATCATCATCAAGTACCGGGCCTGCTGGTGTAGGTGATCATGTCTCTCCACAACCCTCGATGATCTCGACAGTTATTTATCATTTCTGTTGTTGACCTTCTGCCAAGCCATTCTCTTAAGCTGTCTGGTATTTTTTTCTCTTTGCTTCCCTCTATCTCTTCGTCCCTCAATTTTCCCAGTTGTTACAATATATTCCAGTTGTTCTCTTCTCATTACATGACCAGAAAATGCTTATTGTTTCTTCCTAATATTGGAAATTAGCTCTCTTTTTGCTTTGACCTCTTTCAGAAAATTTTCATTACTCTTCTTAGCTGTCCATGGTATTCTTAACATTCTTCTGTAAAACCATATTTCTACAGACTCCAGTGAGGAAAGATAAAGAGAATGCAAAAACAAGTATATTATTCATTGATATTCTATACTTGTAATATTAAAGGTGTGGATCTCTCTGAACGTAAAGTGCTTACCTTTATTTGATATTGTGGACGAAACAACGAGCTCAGATATCAGAACTTGCTGTAAACAACGACAGACAGCATGTACGTCCTTTTAATGCGCCAGTATGGAGGGGTGGGAAAAGGGAGCTCCTAAAAAACATCAGAAAGAAACAATAAACATTTTTCGAGCACATCATGAGGACAGGAAAGTTGGATTACTTGGTTACAACTGGCAAAATAAAATGAAAGAGAGATCGCGGACGACAAAGAGAGAAAATACTAAGATGGCCTTGTGTCATGGCATGGAAAACAGTCAACAAAAGAACTGATACGATGCACTGTAGATAGAAGATTGTGGAAGGACATGATCGCCTGCGCCAACCGGTATGGCACATGATGATGATGGATGGATGACGATGAGATGGAGAGAAACAATCACCAAAACGAGAAATAAATTCTCGAAATAAAAAAAACTTAGATTTGAGTATCTCTCTGCGACTGCACTGGACAAGCGGCCATTATTCCCCCATCTTATTAGTCCTGCCACCCTCCAAACCGGTCTCCCGCAAGACCCCAGAAATGCATAATGCCGTAAAGATAAAGATAACATAACATATGGCGTTGAGTAAATGGAGAGAGCTATGTTGTAGAGTAAAGTAGTCCGAGACCTTAATTGAGATCTACGTTATTCAACTCTTTTCTGTTTATTTTTCATGAATTCTCTTGTTATTACTTGTGTTGAAACTCTAACCACTAAACGGTAAGTAATGAAAACATAATTAAAAGCAATAATTCCGTCATTGCCATCGGCAGTAATCTAGCAATCCAGCATTTCCTTGGATGAGAGTATGCAATTATAACACCTGATTTATTTCACACAAACAGCATATGCTGGACTCGTAAAACCAGTAACTGTTCCCTTATCAAAGTGATTTGTGATATAGCTGCCAGAATGATCTACACCATCATGAGGGCGAGTATGCTACAGACCATTTCGGCTCTGCGTTATTTTCCTCAAATATGATCCAAAAGCACTCTTTATGTAAATGTGTGTGTATATTAAGTTACATTAAAAGTATATTTATTACAACAACCATATTTTGTTCATGCTAGTTCATCGTATCAGGGTTATTGTTTTAATTATATTCTTTGTTTGGTGTTTAATGTCGCTCACTTTGGTTTTCTCTAAACAAAATAGACGGACTGATCTGATAAAAATAACACGGATGAAAGTGTAAACGATGATTAATACACTCTGCAGGTTTGTTATTCTATACTGTCACACTTCCTTTCACCGTTTCGTTTCAGGTGATGTAGAGAACCGCTGATGTTTGATATCAATGATGTCATCCTTTATACGTTATTTATATTTGCACTGATATCACTCTAAATATCTTGACTCTTCTGCATTTGTTTAGAGCGAAATTTTATTTGTTCGTAATCAATTCTCTATTCCAGAAAAGATGGTGCCCATGCTCACTACATCTTTATTGTTTAGAGAGGGATAGTTACCGAAATAGTTCATCGATTTTGTTTATGGTTTCTAAGAGTGGTTTCACCGATTTATTTGAGCAGGGGAACGATTGCATGTGCTCTATATTCAGTGATGACTTTTGAAATTGTCGCCTATGTAGTTAAGTATGGCTTGAACGGAGTTCGGCCTTCCTGATGGTGAAACTGATATGGCGTCCCAAGATGTCATCTGAACCTTGTACATAGTATTGTCGCGGTTTGTTTTATTTGTTTTAAGTGTTGTTTTTATTTCTTTTCTTTTTTTGGACTTCCAAACCACATATGCTTGTCTCCCCACTTTGCGCTATGGTAATCGTAACTGTTCAACCAGTTATAAACTGGTCAACTCAACACGGTGAACTACAGTTACGATTCGCTGCTCTCATCGGCATCTGTTCAACTAGGTTCTGCCAGTGGACCTGGCGTCTTAGTACCAACTGTACCGATGACCTGTCGTCTCAGAACAAAGTGTACCAATGACCTGTCGTCTCAGAACCATTGTACCAATGACCTGTCGTCTCAGTACCAACTGTACCAATGACCTGGCGTCTCAGTACCAACTGTACCAATTACCTGTCGTCTCAGTACCAACAGTACCAATGACCTAGCGTCTCAGTACCAACTGTACCAATGACCTGGCGTCTCAGTACCAACTGTACCAATGACCTGGCGTCTCAGTACCAACTGTACCAATGACCTGGCGTCTCAGAACCAAGTGTATCAATGACCTGATGTCTCAGTACCAAGTGTACCAATGACCTGGCGTCTCAGTACCAGGTGTACCAATGACCTGGCGTCTCAGAACCAAGTGTACCAATGACCTGATGTCTCAGTACCAAGTGTACCAATGACCTGGCGTCTCAGTACCAACTGTACCAATGACCTGGCGTCTCAGAACCAAGTGTATCAATGATCTGATGCCTCAGTACCAACTGTACCAATGGCCTGGCGTCTCAGAACCAAGTGTATCAATGATCTGATGCCTCAGAACCAAGTGTACCAATGGCCTGGCGTCTCAGAACCAAGTGTTCCAATGACCTGGCGTCTTAGAACCAAATGTGCTAATGACCTGGCGTCTCACTACCAAGTGTACGAATGATCTGGCGTCTCAGAACCAAGTGCGCTAATAACCTGGCGTCTCATTTACAAGTGCACCAATGACCTGGCGTATCAGTACCAAGTGTACCAATGACCTGATGTCTCAGAACCAAGTGTACCAATGACCTAGCGTCTCAGAACCAAATGTGCTAATAACCTGGCGTCTCACTACCAAGTGTACCAATGACCTGGCGTCTCAGTACCAAGTGTACCAATGACCTGGCGTCTCAGAACCAGGTGCACCAATGGCCTGGCGTCTCAGAACCAAGTGTACCAATGACCTGGCGTCTCAGAACCAAATGTGCTAATGACCTGGCGTCTCACTACCAAGTGTACGAATGATCTGGCGTCTCAGAACCAAGTGCGCTAATGACCTGGCGTCTCATTACCAAGTGCACCAATGACCTGGCGTCTCAGAACCAAATGTGCTAATAACCTGGCGTCTCAGAACCAAATGTGCTAATGACCTGGCGTCTCAGAACCAAGTGTGCCAATGACCTGGCGTCTCAGTATCAAGTGTATCAATGACGTGGTGTCTCAGAACCAAGTGTACCAATGACCTGGCTTCTCAGTACCAAGTGTACCAATGACCTGGCTTCACAGTACCAAGTGTACCAATGACTTGGCGTCGCAGTAAGAAGTGTACCAATGACCTGGTGTCTCAGCACCAAGTGTACCAATGACCTGGCGTCTCAGAACCAAGTGTGCTAATGACCTGGCGTCTCAATACCAAGTGTACCAATGACCTGGTGTCTCAGAACCAAGTGTACCAATGACCTGGCTTCTCAGTACCAAGTGTACCAATGACCTGGCTTCTCAGTACCAAGTGTACCAACGACCTGGTGTCTCAGAA
Organism: Megaustenia siamemsis; assembly: GCA_032433765.1. Classification (NCBI taxonomy): domain Eukaryota; kingdom Metazoa; phylum Mollusca; class Gastropoda; order Stylommatophora; family Ariophantidae; genus Megaustenia; species Megaustenia siamemsis. The sequence goes on along the minus strand of JAVIAB010000046.1, from coordinate 36,346,849 downwards.
CCAAGTGTACCAATGACCTGGCTTCTCAGTACCAAGTGTACCAATGACCTGGCTTCTCAGTACCAAGTGTACCAATGACCTGGTGTCTCAGAACCAAGTGTACCAATGACCTGGCTTCTCAGTACCAAGTGTACCAATGACCTGGCTTCTCAGTACCAAGTGTACCAATGACCTGGCTTCTCAGTACCAAGTGTACCAATGACCTGGCTTCTCAGTACCAAGTGTACCAATGACCTGGTGTCTCAGTACCAAGTGTACCAATGACCTGGCTTCTCAGTACCAAGTGTACCAATGACCTGGCTTCTCAGTACCAAGTGTACCAATGACCTGGCTTCTCAGTACCAAGTGTACCAATGACCTGGCCTCTCAGTACCAAGTGTACCAATGACCTGGCTTCTCAGTACCAAGTGTACCAATGATATGGCGTCTCTGTACGAAGTTTACCAATGACGTGGCGTCTCAGAAAAAGTGTACAAATGACCTGGCGTCTCAGAAAAAAGTGTACAAATGACCTGGCGTCTCAGAAAAAAGTGTACCAATGACGTGGCGTCTCAGAAAAAGTGTACAAATGACCTGGCGTCTCAGAACAAAGTGTACCAATGACCTGCAGCTTTTTCATTTAATATTTTCATAGAATTCATATTGTAAAATCTTAAGACTCTGATCCGGCCTTAAAATGGGGGTAGGACGTACTCATCTGCTGTTCTGGATATCATCATAGCATTAATACAATTGAGCAGCGATAGCTCAGTAGTTAGTGAACTGGGCTACAAATGACAAGAGGTAGGGTTCGATCCCAACCGACGGCTTCATTGGTCACCCAGCTTTTAATGGGTATCGGATTTTTTTTCTGGGAAAGTAAAATGGCAGGGGCGTAATACCGACCACATTACCCCAAAAATCATGTGCTGAAGGTCTGTAAAATTTATGGTCACTAACACCATATTTCCTTTACGCCACTTGGCGTGACGGGGGTACTTTACGTTTTATTAATACAATTAACAAAAGTGATTTAACCCCCATCATTTTGCATGGAAGCTTCTTTTTTTCAAAGCAACGAAAGAGATTTCAGAGACAAATTTGTCATGGTTTTAAAATAAATCTACATATTTGCATTTATCTAACATATAACATTTCATAAGCATTTTTAGATATTTGAACAAGGTATTAGATTTCACTTATATCATGATGATACAAGGCATGTAAAATGAATATGGTTTGATAACGGTTCACAGTAATCAAATTGAGAGTGACGCACTATGCGGCTAAACGTACAGAGCCGAAATCGGTATGACGCGCCCAGTGCGTCGAAACGTACGGAGAGAGTACAGATAACTATTTCTTCAGGATGTAGATCCATGACGACGACGAAGGTCATCTCTCTATCTTTATTACTTGTTCAGTTTAGGAGCAACTTCTTGGAGTAGTTATTACTGATGGACTGTCTCTCTCGAGGGAGCTCACTGCGTCGATTCAGTTGTCTGGGAGATCTGTTACACATTTAGTTGACAAGATACGGATCATCGACACGACAATGCATGGGCGTCAGGATTATGATAACTTTGGAGTGTTGGCGGCTGATGTTTGATTCCCATGCCAACAATAAAACATTATTTGAATCATGAAACATAGGTACAGTCAAAGAAATCATTTGGTCTCAATCACAACAAATCCATGCTTCTTTATCTTCAAATTGTCTGGAAATACTTCAGGTCTTCCTCTATCTAGCCATCATACCAATCCACTTGGAGGCCGTACTCCACCTCTTCGCAGCGCTTCTAGAAACAGACTAAACAGTTGCGCACGACCTCATCTAGATGATGAAATTTGCACATACGCGTATGCAGTAAATAATCTTGGAAGGGAAGAAGATACAAGGCAGACACGTAAGGTGCAGACCAAAATTTAAGTGGAGAGATAACACCATAAAGTAAGTAGGTGAACATATGCTTGCTTGCGTTCGCCCGATGACTAAAGGAGTATACCTCTTCATTATCATCCGCCCTTAAAAGGACATTACGTAGGCGTGTCTGCGTTGTGTTGTGGTTTGCAGTATAACTGTGATATTTTCGTCTTTCGGTCCAACACATCCGACATCAGCATGTAATTTTTGAGTACCGGGTTGTCTTCCCTCTTCGATCCCTACTCACTTGGCCAGACTAGACAGGTTAGTCTCCAGCCTAAACCACTGGAAACTACTATTCGTGCTGTTTCGTCCTAAATGTTTGTTTGCAACGCAAGTAGTCAGCCCTACCCTACCCGGGAGATACTTGTCTTAACAGGAAAAAATACAGATACATTTTGTATTTCCGAGCTGTGATCGGGGCCTTATGCTATAGTCTTGAGAACACCTGCGCGAAAGACATTGCCCACGAAGCTATTTTTTTAGTTAGCTGAGTGACAGTGTTCGCTAGCATTAGGCTTTTCGTGGCAAGGCACTGTGCCACTGAGTACGGGTTCGATCATGCATTGGTCCATATTTTTTTCTATTGTTGATTATTTGTCAATTTTTCCGAGTGCTGTAAACATACCTCTTCCTCTGAATTGATTCGCTGATTATCGCCTCGGAAGTTTCCCTCTATAATAATATTCATTTACTATTATTTCTCTCTTTGTTACTAGAGACACCACGGAGAGGTGGAACAGGTTCTGGTTCACCAATCCAGGCGCAAGCCATCAGCTGTGGGTTGCTGACAACTTCCAGTCTGGTGCTGTGAGGCGCGCCTTTGCCTCCAGGTGAACATATGACAAGGTGCACCGTCAAGACAACAGACAGAGTAAAATGGGGCTCCATGGTAGGGAACCTTCGATGCGGAGAAACCAATGAAGGGAGTAAAAACATTAATCAAAGCAATATATAGAGTTTCAAGTACATGACAGACTTGAATAATTAGCAACATTCAACAATATCATGTTCTGAACATAAAGAAATTGCAACAAACCACAAACCTTCGATTCTAATCATGACACTGTAAACTAAATATCCAACTAAATATAGAATATCAAATGATTACGGCGCCATAACTGAATAATTGAATTCAGGATATGAATCATGGACAATAGGAGAACGGACAAGAAAATCACTGGAGTCTGTAGAAATGTGGTTTTACAGAAGAATGCTGAGAATACCATGGACAGCTATGAAGAGTATGAAAACGTTCCGACAGAGGCCAAAGGAAAAAGAGAGCTAATATATGAAAGGTGGAAGAAGAAGAAGAAACTAAAAGAAAAACTGCCTTAGTAGTAGAATGTGGACTACAGTCGTTAGTGAGCCGTCGGATTATTCTCATAGTACTTGGAACAAATGGAGTCGCGATAGCTCAGTGGTTAGTGAACTGGACTACAAAGTACAAGAGGAGTTCCAACCTAATCGACGGCTTCCAGATTCACCCAGCCTTAATAGGGTACCGGATTTTTTCTGAGCAAGTACAGTGGCACGGGCGTATTACTAACCACATTACCCCAAAATTGTGTGCTGAAAGTCTGTACAAATTATGGTCATTAACACCATATTCCCTATACGCCAGATGGCATGACGGGATGGTACTTTACTTTACATGAAACATGGCAGCTTCCTAAACCAAACGGCCAGGATTCGATCTTCAGCAGTTGCAGTTTTTCCGGGCTGACAGGGCTCCGGGCTTCACCCAGTCTTGAATTTTAGAGAGGAGATGTGGCGGATATCTATCTATCTATCTATCTATCTATCTATCTATCTATCTATCTATCTATCTATCTATCTATCTATCTATCTATCTATCTATCTATCTATCTATCTATCTATCTATCTATCTATCTATCTATCTATCTATCTATCTATCTATCTATCTATCTATCTATCTATCTATCTATCTATCTATCTATCTATCTATCTATCTATCTATCTATCTATCTATCTATCTATCTATCTATCTATCTACCTACCTACCTACCTATCTATCTATCTATCTATCTATCTATCTATCTATCTATCTATCTATCTATCTATCTATCTATCTATCTATCTATCTATCTATCTATCTATCTATCTATCTATCTATCTATCTATCTATCTATCTATCTATCTATCTATCTATCTATCTATCTATCTATCTATCTATCTATCTATCTATCTATCTATCTATCTATCTATCAAACTATCTATCAAACTATCTATCAAACTATCTATCTATCTATCTATCTATCTATCTATCTATCTATCTATCTATCTATCTATCTATCTATCTATCTATCTATCTATCTATCTATCTATCTATCTATCTATCTGATGTCTGTCTGTCTGTCTGTCTGTCTATCGATTGATCCATCCATCTATATATCTATAATCTATCTACCATACTAACTAACCAACTTACTGTCTAACAAAATAACGAACGAACTACGTAGCCAACTAACAAACTAATTAACTAACCCACTTGAATGAGAGATAGAGAAACAACCGTCAGAGCCTCTGGTCGCAGCACATGATAACAAAGAAGACAAGATAACATACGTGTACTTCCTCCTGCTTTCACACATTTTACCTTGCAAATAAAGGAAAAGAAAAAAAACTTGTACACGGACATGAAGCAAGCAGACTTCCAAATCCCGAAGGTCCACTGATTTTGAACTAGTTGCAACACGATCTAAAAGTTATTAATTTTAAAACATATTTGAAGAGCATTTTTTAATATTTGTAGTCTTCATTCGGTGTAGCTACTAAATTTATTTCTTGTCTTTCTTCTCAATCCTAATAGTGAAATTTGAGTCTTTAGTCAGGAACACACGCAAGTGTCAACATTACCTAAAGGATGGGAATGAAAACGGACATTAGACGAGACCATAAAAGAAAGATTTATGTGCAGATATTGGCTGAATAGTTTCCGGATTTCCACTTTTATCACCAGGATGGCAGACCGAGATCAGAAATGAAGATTGTGGTCTAGGATCAGAGGCATGATAGGATAACTTTGACACCAGTGTGGGTGAAGTGGACGGTGTTGAGAGTTGAGAGGTTCGGGAGAAGTGGACGGAGTTGAGGGTTCGGGAGAAGTGGACGGTGTTGAGAGTTGAGGGGTTCGGGAGAAGTGGACGGTGTTGAGAGTTGAGGAGTTCGGGAGAAGTGGACGGAGTTGAGGGTTCGGGAGAAGTGGACGGTGTTGAGAGTTGAGGGTTTCGGGAGAAGTGGACGGTGTTGAGAGTTGAGAGGTTCGGGAGAAGTGGACGGAGTTGAGGGTTCGGGAGAAGTGGACGGTGTTGAGAGTTGAGGGGTTCGGGAGAAGTGGACGGTGTTGAGAGTTGAGGAGTTCGGGAGAAGTGGACGGAGTTGAGGGTTCGGGAGAAGTGGTCGGTGTTGAGAGTTGAGGGTTTCGGGAGAAGTGGACGGTGTTGAGAGTTGAGGGTTTCGGGAGAAGTGGACGGTGTTGAGAGTTGAGGGGTTCGGGAGAAGTGGACGGTGTTGAGGGGTTCGGGAGAAGTGGACGGTGTTGAGGGGTTCGGGAGAAGTGGACGGTGTTGAGAGTTGAGGAGTTCGGAGAAGTGGACGGGATTGAGAGTTGAGAGGTTCGGGAGAAGTGGACGGTGTTGAGAGTTGAGGGGTTCGGGAGAAGTGGACGGAGTTGAGGGGTTCGGGAGAAGTGGACGGTGTTGAGAGTTGAGAGGTTTCGGAGAAGTGGACGGTGTTGAGAGTTGAGGGGTTCGGGAGAAGTGGACGGTGTTGAGAGTTGAGGGGTTCGGGAGAAGTGGACGGTGTTGAGAGTTGAGGGGTTCGGGAGAAGTGGACGGTGTTGAGGGGTTCGGGAGAAGTGGACGGTGTTGAGAGTTGAGGGGTTCGGGAGAAGTGGACGGTGTTGAGAGTTGAGGGGTTCGGGAGAAGTGGACGGTGTTGAGGCGTTTGGGAGAAGTGGACGGTGTTGAGAGTTGAGGGGTTCGGGAGAAGTGGACGGTGTTGAGAGTTGAGGGGTTCGGGAGAAGTGGACGGAGTTGAGGGGTTCGGGAGAAGTGGACGGTGTTGAGAGTTGAGAGGTTTCGGAGAAGTGGACGGTGTTGAGAGTTGAGGGGTTCGGGAGAAGTGGACGGTGTTGAGAGTTGAGAGGTTTGGGTGAAGTGGACGGTGTTGAGAGTTGAGGGGTTCGGGAGAAGTGGACGGCGTTGAGAGTTGAGGGGTTCGGGAGAAGTGGACGGTGTTGAGAGTTGAGAGGTTTGGGTGAAGTGGACGGTGTTGAGAGTTGAGGGGTTCGGGAGAAGTGGACGGTGTTGAGAGTTGAGAGGTTTGGGTGAAGTGGACGGTGTTGAGAGTTGAGAGGTTTGGGTGAAGTGGACGGTGTTGAGAGTTGAGGGGTTCGGGAGAAGTGGACGGTGTTGAGAGTTGAGGGGTTCGGGAGAAGTGGACGGTGTTGAGATTTGAGGGGTTCGGGAGAAGTGGACGGTGTTGAGAGTTGAGAGGATCGGGAGAAGTGGACGGAGTTGAGGGGTTCGGGAGAAGTGGACGGTGTTGAGAGTTGAGAGGTTTGGGAGAAGTGGACGGTGTTGAGAGTTGAGGGGTTCGGGAGAAGTGGACGGTGTTGAGAGTTGAGTGGTTTGGGAGAAGTGGACGGTGTTGAGAGTTGAGGGGTTCGGGAGAAGTGGACGGTGTTGAGAGTTGAGAGGTTTGGGAGAAGTGGACGGTGTTGAGAGTTGAGGGGTTCGTGAGAAGTGGACGGTGTTGAGAGTTGAGGGGTTCGGGAGAAGTGGACGGTGTTGAGAGTTGAGAAGTTCGGGAGAAGTGGACGGTGTTGAGAGTCGAGGGGTTCGGGAGAAGTGAACGGTGTTGAGAGTTGAGGGGTTCGGGAGAAGTGGACGGTGTTGAGAGTTGAGGGGTTCGGGAGAAGTGGATGGTGTTGAGAGTTGACGAGTTCGTGAGAAGTGGATGATGTGGAGAGTTGAGGAGTTCGGGAGAAGTGGACGGTGTTGAGAGTTGAGAGGTTTGGGAGAAGTGGACGGTATTGAGAGTTGAGGGGTTCGGGAGAAGTGGACGGTGTTGAGAGTTGAGGGGTTCGGGAGAAGTGGACGGAGTTGAGAGGTTCGTGAGAAGTGGACGGTGTTGAGAGGTTCGGGAGAAGTGGACGGTGTTGAGAGTTGAGAGGTTCGGGAGAAGTGAACGGTGTTGAGAGTTGAGGGGTTCGGGTGAAGTGGACGTTGTTGAGAGTTGAGGGATTCGGGTGAAGTGGACGGTGTTGAGAGTTGAGAGGTTCGGGAGAAGTGGACGGTGTTGAGAGTTGGGGGGTTCGGGAGAAGTGGACGGTGTTGAGAGTTGAGAGGTTTGGGAGAAGTGGACGGTGTTGAGAGTTGAGGAGTTCGAGAGAAGTGGACGGTGTTGAGAGTTGAGAGGTTTGAGAGAAGTGGACGGTGTTGAGAGTTGAGAGGTTTGGGAGAAGTGGACGGTGTTGAGAGTTGAGAGGTTTGGGAGATGTGGACGGTGTTGAGAGTTGAGAGGTTTGGGAGAAGTGGACGGTGTTGAGAGTTGACAGGTTCGGGAGAAGTGGACGGAGTTGAGAGTTGAGTGGTTCGTGAGAAGTGGACGGTGTTGAGAGTTGAGAGGTTCGTGAGAAGTGGACGGTGTTGAGAGTTGAGAGGCTCGTGAGAAGTGGACGGTGTTGAGAGTTGAGAGGTTCGTGAGAAGTGGACGGTGTTGAGAACTGAGAGGTTCGATGAAGTGGACGGTGTTGAGAGTTGAGAGGTTCGTGAGAAGTGGATGGTGTTGAGAGTTGAGATGTTCGGGAGAAGTGGACGGTGTTGAGAGTTGAGAGGTTCGTGAGAAGTGGACGGTGTTGAAAGTTGAGAGGTTCGTGAGAAGTGGACGGTGTTGAGAGTTGAGAGGTTCGGGAGAAGTGGACGGTGTTGAGAGTTGAGAGGTTCGTGAGAAGTGGACGGTGTTGAGAGCTGAGAGGTTCGGGAGAAGTGGACGGTGTTGTGAGCTGAGAGGTTCGGGAGAAGTTAACGGTGTTGAGAGTTGAGAGGTTCGGGAGAAGTGGACGGTGTTAAGAGTTGAGAGGTTCGGGAGAAGTGGACGGTGTTGAGAGCTGAGAGGTTCGGGAGAAGTGGACGGTGTTAAGAGGTTCTGGAGAAGTGGGCGGTGTTGAGATTTCGTAGGTTCTGCTCCACAGGGAGCTGAAATGTAGAAGAAGAATCATTTATATATATTATTATGTCCAGAGCCAGAGGTTTTATCTTCAGACTACCGATTCCTCCCACCCCACCCCCCATCCCGACGAACAGACTTAAATACTTCAAATCATCATTCATCAGATCATCATTCATCAAGTCATCATTCATGAAATCATCATTCATCTAATCATCATTCATCAAATCATCATTCATCAAATCATCATTCATCAAATTAACATTCATCAAATCATCATTCATCAAATCATCATTCATCAAATTAACAGTCATCAAATCATCATTCATCAAATCCTCATTCATCAAGTCATCATTCATTAAATTAACATTCATCAAATCATCATTCATCAAATAAACATTCATCAAATCATCATTCATCAAATCATCATTCATCAAATCATCATTCATCAAATTAACATTCATCAAATCATCATTCATCAAATCATAATTCATCAAATCATCATTTATCAAATTATCATTCATCAAATTAACATTCATCAAATTAACATTAATCAAATCATCATTCATCAAATCATTATTCATCAAATCATCATTTATCAAATTATCATTCATCAAATTAACATTCATCAAATTAACATTAATCAAATCATCATTCATCAAATCACCATTCATCAAATTAACATTCATCAAATCGTCATTCATGAAATCATCATTCATGAAATCATCATTCATGAAATCATCATTCATGAAATCATTATTCATCAAATCATCATTCATCAAATTAACATTCATCAAATTAACATTCATCAAATCATCATTCATCAAATCATCATTCATCAAATTAACATTCATCAAATCATCATTCATGAAATCATCATTCATCAAATCATCATTCATCAAATCATCATTCATGAAATCATCATTCATCAAATCATCATTCATCAAATCATCATTCATCAAATTAACATTCATCAAATCATCATTCATCAAATCATCATTCATCATATCAACGTTCATCAAATCATCATTCATTAAATCATCCAATGTAAAAGACCAAAAACACAAAATGACAACAGATGTTACAATACAAACCAAGTTATTGACAGTTGGCAGACATAAACGAAAATTGGCAACTTTTTTTTATATAAAAACGGCAATAAACATGGCATGGTCAGCGAGTAAAATTCAACATAGCCAAAATAAAGACAAAGAGAAAATGTAAAAATGTGAGATTGAGTTAGAGCTAGAGATAGAGAGAGGAATAGAAATAGTGAAAGAGCAGGAGATTTTAATAAAAATACAACTGAACTAATATCCTATACTCAGAGACTAAGTGGAGTGGACAGGTCATTTATGGCTCCTATCACTGAATGCAATCATCATTTTTGTGGTGGCAATAACTGAGAGGAGAGCTATGATTAGTGGCAATCTTTTCCGAGAGTAAATCGATGGCAAGACTAGGACTTGATGATAACCGAAGTTAGTTCGGTGTGAACTGTGGTCACTAGTTATTGTCTTTACGGTTTATTAGATGAAAGCTTTCAAATCTGGGTTCTTTCTTAGTCTTCCATCTTTGTGTAAAGACCACGAAAAGACAGTAGACTGGAGAATAGCAAACTTTACCGCCTTTTCTGCGACGTTATTCTCTCTCTCTCTCTCTCTCTCTCACACACACACACTCTCACACACTCTATATCACTTTATATATATATATATATATATATATATATATATATATCATCATCATCGAGTGTCTTCTCCGCAACGAAGGTTGGCTATCATGGATAGCTATTCTACTCTGTTTCTTGCTTTGATAGTGCAGGCTGTCATAGATTGACTTGTTCATCTTTTTTTTTTGTTACTCGTCCATGTTAGTCTTGATCTGCCTCTGCCTCTTTTGCCTTGTATTTTCCCTTCTAATATTACTTTTAGTAGGCTGTTGTGTCTTTTAACATGCCCCAAAATTTTCATTTGTCTTGTCTTAATTGTATTTAGTAGTTCTCTTTTTATTTTCAGTTGTTTTAAAACTTCGTCGTTTGTTTTCTTTTCTTTCCATCCAATTCTATCTATTCTTCTATAAATCCAAATTTCGAAGGCTTCAATTTTCTCTTCTGTTTTCTTGTCTAAAGTCCATGTTTCTGCACTATACAGGAATATTGAGAAGATGTAACATTTTGCCATTCTTAGTTTTAGCCCTGCTGATTTTTGTTTTGTTGTTAGTATATTTTTCATGGCATTAAAATTACTTTTTGCCATACCTATTCTTTTGTTTACTTCAATTTTACATTTTCCATCAATGGTTTTAGTATATCCCAGGTAGCTGTAGCTCTGGACTGTCTCCAGATGTATTCCCTCAATTGTGATATTTAATTGTAGGTCTTGATAATTTTCTTTGTTTATGATCATAGTTTTAGTCTTTTTGATATTCATATCTAGTCCATATTTTTTGCTTGTTAGTAGCTAATTTCAATTTGTTCTTAAAACAATAGTTAGAATTTCTCTCCATGGCTTTCTTTGGAGTGTTACGTGATGAGGCTCCAATCTCTTTCACGTTGGTCTGCCACATTCGTCTTTCGTGTTCTGAATATGCCTCATGTGTACCACACACTTTGCTGTTTTCGCTTTCTGGGCCGTTGATCATTTCTGATTCATCCGCCCCATCCACCGACACAGATTTTTTTTATATTCGGGTTGAACATACCCGGAGGCGCCATTTTTTGTCGAACCATGTGCTTGACTATCGAACCGCGAACACACGACACAAAGAAGAATAAATCATATCCCACTTAAATATCGGTAATCACAGTTTATCCACACGTCCGAAGTAAAACATACACCAAACGGGGAATAGCAACACATCATTTCATAACTCGACTGTCACGTAAATCATTTAAATTTAACGGCAAGAGCCGAAATATAAAAACGACTGCACGTAGCCGCCATGACACCGGAATATATATATATATATATATATATATATATATATATATATATATATATATATATATGATGTTTTTCAAATGCAAACAAAGGAGTTTATCTTCATACTAGATCTGATGGTCAGTTGTTCAATCTTGCAAGTCTGAAGGCAAGGTCTACAATCATACATATCTCTATTAGAGACCTGTTCATTTGCTGACCACGCTGCAGTTGTCACGCAAGGTCAGGAAGAACTCCAGATCTTGAACATCGTTTTTCACATGCCAGCAGATACTTCGGTCTAACAATAAGTTCACAGAAAACTAATATACTCGGTCAGGACGTCGAAGCAGCACCTGCCATCTTTATCAACAACTACAAACCTGATGTCGTGCAGCAGTATAGCTACATGGGGTCCATCATCAAGGACAAACTATCTCTAGATACAGAAATTAGCACCCGCTTTTATGAAGCTACTTCCACCCTCGCCCGTCTTTCAAGGCGTGTTTGCTAAAACATTAAACCAACAGCTCAAATGCAAGCCGTATTTTACAATGTCTGCATCATTAGTATATTTCTGTATGGCAGCAGATCATGGACAACTTATGCAAGGCACGAGAGAAGGTTAAACGTATCTCATATGTGATATCTCCGCCGTATTCTTGGTACCACCTGGAAGGATAATGTGATAAACGTGGAGGTCCTCACTCACACAGGCCTCCCGAACATCTACACGCTGCTCAAACAACGTATGTTACTCTGGCTTGGTTACTTGTACAGAATAAAAGGTGGTCGCATACGGACAGATATACTCTATGGACAACTAGCAGATGGCAAAAGAACTAGAAGGTGCCCAAAACTTCGATTTATGGACGTGTGTGAACGTGACGTGACAACACTGAACATAAACCCTGCAGCCTGGGAAGAAATAGCTGCAGATCGCAATCTCTGAAAACATACTCTAAAGATCCAACTTAAACAAGGAGAGAGATTCGTAGAAAAAGAGAATACACGGTGTAAGAAAAGAAGAAAAAACATTTCTAGAGGCGCTACAAAATCCACTGTCAACTATGGCAGACGGAGACTACTATATATACATATATGTACGTATCCAACCATTCCTCTTTCCGTCTGTCTGTGTATCTATTATCTTCTTTATATTTTCAAATTTAAAAACAATTACAACTTATCATATTCACTTTAATTGTTGAAAAAAGCTCATGAATTATAAAAATTATAATGCTCACAAGTCAATCGATCATGTCTGAAGCTCATGTATGTAGCTCACGTCTAAAGCTCATGTCTGAAGCTCATGTTTGTAGCTGATGTCTGAAACTCATGTCTGTAGCTCATGTCTGCGCTTCATGTCTGAAACTCATGTCTCTAGCTAATGTCTGAAGCTCACGTCTAAAGCTAATGTCTGAAGCTCATGTCTGCAGCTCGTGTCTGTAGCTAATGTCTGAAGCTCATGTATGTAGCTCATGTCTGTAGCTAATGTCTGTAGCTCATGTCTGAAGCTCATGTCTGAAGCTAATGTCTGTAGCTCATGTCTGTAGCTCATGTCTGTAGCTAATGTCTGTAGCTCATGTCTGTAGCTAATGTCTGAAGCTAATGTCTGTAGCTCATGTCTGTAGCCCATGTCTGTAGCTAATGTCTGTAGCTCATGTCTGAAGCTCATGTCTGAAGCTAATGTCTGTAGCTCATGTCTGTAGCTAATGTCTGTAGCTAATGTTTGTAGCTCATGTCTGAAGCTAATGTCTGTAGCTAATGTCTGTAGCTAATGTCTGTAGCTCATGTCTGTAGCTAATGTCTGTAGCTCATGTCTGAAGCTCATGTCTGTAGCTAATGTCTGTAGCTCATGTCTGAAGCTCATGTCTGTAGCTAATGTCTGTAGCTCATGTCTGAAGCTCATGTCTGTAGCTAATGTCTGTAGCTCATGTCTGAAGCTCATGTCTGAAGCTAATGTCTGTAGCTCATGTCTGAAGCTCATGTCTGTAGCTCATGTCTGCGCTTCATGTCTGAAGCTCATGTCTTAAGCTCATTAATAGTTGGTGGTACCCGTCACTCTTGTTATGCTTTGGGTGTTCTCGTTTCCATTTTTCATGGAACTGACCCTTGAGGATGGATTTGGCTTCATCATAACTGAGCGGATGGTTCTCTTATGGTTATCTCCCTCCCTCTTTAACTAATTTGTCTGCGCGTTCGTTCCCGTGTATATTACAGTGTGATGATAACCGCTGAATGACTCTCCGGAAGTTATTGCATAGTTGGTCCAGCGTTGTTCTCAAGTCATCTAGTTCATTTTTCTTGGGGCATTTAGAGCTGATAATACTGACAGTGCATCAGTCAGAATCACCAATTTATTGTGCATGTTATTTTTGTGTTGAGTAGCCAGTGTTGCAGCGCCTCTGGTGGCCTCAGTTTCTGTTTTAAAGTTGTTTGTTGTTCAGAATTTTCCAGTAGCTATTGGTGTAGGGATCTCGTCCTGATTATTCAGCGTTAAGAACACACCACCCCCTCCATTTCTGGTGGCATTTGTAGCAGAGCCATCTGTTTATATGTGGGACCAAGAGTCCTGTGGGTAGGTATCGTGTATATGTTTTTTCTGCTACGTGTTTTCTTTCTGTGTCTGATTGGGTGCCTTTTTTATGATTCCTGTTATATTTTCCTGCAGTTCTGGTATTTTATGTTTTCCATGAGGAGACATATCAGATGGGCCCAAGGGTTTCGAAGGGTTTGGGAAAGTACTGGGTCTCCAGTAGTTATTTCATTGGCAATTGCTGGGAAGTTGCTCCTCTTTAGTCGTACAATTCCGGAACCAGTTATTCTTTGGTGCATGGGGTGGCTAAAGAGCCTTTTATATTTCTCCACTTGTTGCAATACTTTAGTGACCCGTCTGTCATCTAAGGGTTGTAAACCTGTTACTGTTTCTAGAGTCTTGATAGGTGTAGATTTCATAGCACCAGTGATGATACGGGCAGCTTGGTTCTGTGGTCTGTTAATTTTACTAAGGTGTGATTTGGAAGCCATAGCCCAGGCTGTGACTCCATACTCTAGAACTGGTCTGACTCTTCCTACGTATAGTCTTTTCAAAATATTGCTGTCTGCCCTCCAGTCCGTTCCTGTCAATTTCTTTATAATATTTGTTCGTTTTCTGGCTTTTTTCCTTGCTCTGTCTATCTGATTTTTCCAAGTCATTCTGCGATTCATGGTGACGCCAAGATATATTGGGTTTTGGTCAATAGGGAGTGTATGGTCTTTTATCTTCAAGTTTGCAGAGAGTGTGTTTCTTGATAGGCTAAAAATTGTAAATGTAGTTTTTTTTTTTTCGTTGATTGGTAAGAACCAGGTGTTCGTCCATTTTTCAAGTTCACCTAGGGCATCTTGCATCCTGAGTCAGCCACCGACATACTTTCCTCGCGAGCCCATAACGCTAGATCATCTGCGTATATATATATATTATCTGCTGAGTGTATTAAGGGTGGAATGTCCATTACGATGTCATTTATGAAAATTAAAAAGAGTGTTGGTGACAAGACTTCGCCTTGTGGGACACCTTGTTCGATAGAGACCTTCTTACTTAGTTGACCTTGAACTTGTACTCTGGCCGTTCTATCCTGAAGGTATTGAGAGACCCAATTGAATAAACGACCCTGATCGCCAAGTCTAAAAAGCTTGTTCTTTAATCCCTCTTGCCATACCCTATCAAAAGCCTTCTCCATGTCGACCCACACTGCCAGTGTGTGTTTCTTTAGCATCCTTTATTTCCTGTGCAATGTAAGTGACCAGGTCTTCAGTTGATCTGTGCTGACGGAAGCCACTTTGTTGTGGTACGATTTGTTGTTTTGTCTCCAATTCCCACATAAGTCTTCTGTTAACCAGCCTTTCCATGAGTTTACTCAGGCAGCTCAGTAGGCTTGTGATTCACTGCTAGATGTTGTTCATAGGCCCAAAGCTGAGCCCCCATTATTCATTGTTCTAAGTGGTTTATTTATATTCTTGAGAAATGAAAGAAATATAGAAAATAAATATTTAAAAACCGGTACGGTTGAAGCTTCACGTAACAAGTGGACAGCACAAACCAGAACGACGTTTCGGCGAAACCTTCAATTTGAAAAAAAAACCATACAACTCACGTAAAAATGTATATTTAAAATATCATATAATAATAATAATAATAATAATAATAATAATAATAATAATAATAATAATAATAAGGCACAATAATTTCGAACAATTTCGGATATTTTTGTCTTCCTTGTTTTCTGTTGCCATCCAATGGTGACGTAAAGGCCTAGCACTAGAGTCGTTTTTCGTTCATTCCGAAACCACAAGAAACATTAATCTATTGTTTCTTTATGACCGTCAACCTACCCTGATCTCTTGGGTAGTGAGATCCGATATCTAGCCCTCTCGGACAACGATAAAAAACGGGAGGTGTCCGGTGTGCACTTGCACACGTTAAAGAGCCCTCGGTACTTATAGAAAAGAGTTGACCATAAATAAGTATGGCCGCTGCTCGGGCAAACCTTTCAGCAGAAACTTACACACACCGTGGATACCAGACTGTGGATCCCAGACCGTGGATACCAGACCGTGGATCCCTGACCGTGGATACCAGACCGTGGATCCCAGACTGTGGATACCAGACCGTGGATACCAGACCGTGGATCCCAGACCGTGGATACCAGACCGTGGATACCAGACCGTCGATACCAGACCGTGGATACCAGACCGTCGATACCAGACCGTGGATACCAGACCGTAGATACCAAACAGTGGATACCAGACCGTGGATACCAGACCGTCGATACCAGACCGCCGATACCAGACCGTGGATCCCAGACCGTGGATACCAGACCGTCGATACCAGACCGTGGATACCAGACCGTCGATACCAGACCGTGGACCTCAGACCGTGGATACCAGACCGTCGATACCAGACCGTGGATACCAGACCGTCGATACCAGACCGTCGATACCAGACCGTGGACCTCAGACCGTGGATACCAGACCGTCGATACCAGACCGTCGATACCAGACCGTGGATACCAGACCGTGGATACCAGACCGTGGATACCAGACCGTCGATACCAGATCGTCGATACCAGACCGTCGATACCAGATCGTGGATACCAGACCGTCGATACCA
The DNA here is from genome assembly GCA_032433765.1 of Megaustenia siamemsis. Taxonomy (NCBI): domain Eukaryota; kingdom Metazoa; phylum Mollusca; class Gastropoda; order Stylommatophora; family Ariophantidae; genus Megaustenia; species Megaustenia siamemsis. The sequence goes on along the minus strand of JAVIAB010000046.1, from coordinate 36,330,678 downwards.
GACCGTCGATACCAGACCGTGGATACCAGACCGTGGATACCAGACCGTGGATCCCAGACCGTCGATACCAGACCGTCGATACCAGACCGTCGATACCAGACCGTCGATACCAGACCGTGTATACCAGACCGTGGATACCAGACCGTCGATACCAGACCGTCGATACCAGACCGTGGATACCAGACCGTGGATACCAGACCGTGGATACCAGACCGTGGATACCAGACCGTGGATACCAGACCGTGGATACCAGACCGTGGATCCCAGACCGTGGATCCCAGACCGTGGATCCCAGACCGTGGATACCAGACCGTGGATCCCAGACCGTCGATACCAGACCGTGGATACCAGACCGTGGATACCAGACCGTGGATCCCAGACCGTGGATACCAGACCGTGGATACCAGACCGTGGATCCCAGACCGTGGATACCAGACCGTGGATACCAGACCGTGGATACCAGACCGTGGATTCCAGACCGTCGATACCAGACCGTGCTACAGAGTTCGTGCACGTTAGCCAGGATTTTTTTCGAGATTCTCGAGAGGGATATCGGAGCACCTATATGTTCGTCCGGTATGCTGTGATAATGGCTCTAACAAACAAGTTGACCGATGTACGTCCAGCATCTTCTCCGAATGTAGCTCGACACGTATTTTTGTTTTCGTTTCTTCTACTCCTCATTTCTTCTTTTGTGAAGTCTCATAATTTATGATTAAGAATCTTTGGAGACATTTATGATTTTTTTTTTCTAAAGCTTGACTGGACTTCCAGTTCTCGTATTATCACGTGGGAGACGAAATTTCTGTTTCGACAACAGTCGATGTCTTACTATGACGGCTTGCTAAGGCTCCGACAACCGGAGTCAGTCAGTGTTATTTATGTTGTTTAATTGTTTTACCTGAAGGCCTACCTGGCCGAAATATCGTTCGACTTTTGTTTTGTTTCTCACCTACGTAAAGTTCTTAACATACCATTTTTTTTCTCATTTTAAACATTTTTACCATTTTAAAAAAATTGCATTATTACCATCAACTTTACAACAGCTTCGCATCTCTATGCATCTTGATACCTCTACCTCTTGATGGAGTCAGTCAGTGAGCGTTCCCCGAGAATCGCTATCTCAACAAATGAAGTCAGGTGACATTCTTTATGTTGTAGAAATAAAGACATTACATACGGAAACATAAAAGATAACTGATGCCATTGAAATGTAGATTTTTGGAAGAATGGGAAGAATTGGGTGGACAGAGAAGGAAACAATTAATGAAGTCTTTAAATAAAAAGATCACATTCGGATCACTGGTATTGTCCTCTGCCACTCCAGCGATCGCAGTCGGAGTAATGCCTTGGAGAATTGCCTAATAGTCCATTTGGGTTCGCTGACCCCACGAGGTATTAATGTATCACACTCTTGCACATAATTTTCCTGTGCCTGTCTCTTCTCTATCGCATATTCTATGTTGCTCATTTTTTAGCACATTATTATATACACATGCTATGCTATTCACATCTCTTCTATACTAGTCCACACTGCATCACTTCATCTGTCCCCTATATTTATTACCCCTCTCTACGGAACCTCTATCTTTTCCTACTCTCTAGTCTGTATTGTGCGCTATTTGTATGCACACGGACCGGTTTATGGAAGCTGTTACTGCGTGCTGTGTGCGCACATTTTCACTTTTGTGCACGCAAAACTTACGTTCTTTCACATCAGATTCTACATCTGGGAAAATTGTATTGATATTTTCCTTTAATTTCTACTTCTAGTGCAGTTTTTGTATCATTTATTTTTTTTATTTTGAATACATATATGTACGTGTATTGTATGTTGGTTCCTGTTGAGGGCCTTTGCGCCGAAACGTCGTTCTGATTTGTGTTGTCCACTTGTCACGTGAAATTTTAACCATATCGTCTTTTTCTATTTCTTTTTACTCTATATTTTTGTTTTCCATTGTTCCTCCAAATCTTTAAACAGTTGAAAATGAATAAATAACTATTTAACTCAGGTCGATCAAGGCAAATGAATATTTTCTAACACAAGAATACATATTAAATAACTGACTTAAAATCAATTTGGAACTGAAAATACAGGATAAACAACAACAACAACAGAGGTAAACAAAGACTTCAGTAGTCTGCCAACATGAAGAGGTAGACATTGTGATTGAAATTGCACTCCATATTAGCCAACCTTGGCTTGCGTATACGGCACAAGATAATGATGACAATAAGGATCATTCCATGACAGATCACGTGGGCAGAAAGTGAAGCATTACATTCCAATGTACTAAGCCAGGAAGCATGGTATTTAGGCGAACTGATGTCACGACAGATACACAGCAACCCACACACGATCAAGGCAAGAGCACATCACCTTCTTGAAAGGTGAGCTAGGGTGCCGTTCACCCAGGGCTGAACCTCTCAGCGAATCATAGCTGATGGCTTGGGCCTGGATTAACCAGAATTATCCAGATCCTACCACCTCTTCGCAGTGCCCCTAGAAACATATTACACCGGTCTGATATGGCCGAGTGTATAGAGATCGAGAGTGAAGGCAATCGAAACTAAAAAAAATGTCATGCGGAAGTCCGATGTGCAGGGCCGAAAGGTGTAATTAGCACTTCTACTCCAAACAAATACACCACGCATCCAATTACACATCGCGTCCTTTTTAGAGCTGGTGACGTAGAGTTCTTCCTTTAGTCATCGAGTTAACGCAAGTCAGCAATCCTCTTGAAGCCTCCGCTGAAACACTTTGTGCACAAACCGGTTGTCTACGTGCGTGATTGTGAGTCCATCACCAAAACGGCTCATGCCGACCCTGTGATGTTCAATCAACTGCTTCGGCCACAACATGTTGAGAAAGTCAGTGCTTTTCCCTGCTGTTAATATTTGTTGACTACCTGGGACACACTATAACCAGTTATGGAAAATGTACAACTGAAATAAACAAAAGAATATGTATGGCAAAAAGTAATTTTAATGCCATGAATAATATACTAACATCAAAATAAATAACACCCGTGTTAAAACTAAGCATAGAAAAAGGTTACATCTTCTCACTATTTCTGTATGGTGCAGAAACTTGGACATTATAGAAGAAAACAGAACAGAAAATTGAAGCCTTTGAAATGTGGATTTATAGAAGAACAGGTAGAATTGGATGGCAAGAAAAGAAAACAAACGATGCAGTTTTAAAACAACTAAAAATGAATAGAGAACTACTAATCACAATTAGAACAAGACAAATGAAATTTTTGGGCATGTTAAAAGACACAACAGCCTAATAAAAGTAATCTTTAAAGGGAAAATACAAGGTAAAAGAGGCAGAGGCATACAAAGACCAACATGGACTAGTAACATTTTTACTATTTTACGGTTTTTTACTTCTGCATTGACTCTACCCTATATCTGCGTACAGAGCCCGCCCCCATTTTACTTATCATGTTCATCGATTCACGTAGGATGCAGGCGTGGGTGTAGTTTTGCGACTCTAACCAGATGAATGCCTTGGTCACTGACATCACCTCCATCTCCATGCTACTCGTGGTAATACCGTTCGCACCACTGTCGCTTGACTATTCTACCTGCCGAGCGTGCTGCAAAAGCCCAAGTACTTCTTTAGTGTCGTATTACGATCCGTCTGTAAAGATGACTGATCTTCCTCATAGGTTTTATCCCAGATGAGACCATTGACATTCCGCATTGATCCCGATTGAGTTCTGGTCCCTACATTTCCTGTCAAGTGTGATAAAACACGAGAAAGAGTCCCTGAATGATGTAGGCCCCGGTATCCACTCCTCGACGGCGTTGATATTGGTAAGCCCACAGACCTCTTTGATAACATCTTCTGCTCGGCCCACCCATAATTTGCCTATTTTGTAGCCTGACACCCTTCCCTGCGTTTATCTCATGATGCAATGGATGCTCTCTATCTGCTCTTATCTGCAGGTATGTTCGTACCCTCCAGATCTTGATCCCGTCATCCATGGTACGAAAGTCAAGAAATTATCTCATTTTACATAGGGAGTATCCCTCGTACACCCCAAGATAATGCGCATGGCTTCATTCTGTATTTTCTCCTGCCTGTCAATTTGCGTCGTACAGACAGTAAGAAATACTAAGATACACTCGATTGGTGCGAGACCAGTCCATGAAACAGATGGGTAAGTAGCCTCTGGTTGATGTTGGCAGCTGCCATGACCTTCAAGGCGGCTAATCCTTTCCGGGATTTTGTTATCACATGGTCGACGTGGTCCCGAAAACACAGGTTGCGATCAAACTTAACTCCGAGGTACGTCATCATTGTCCCTGGTGACCTCATCACCTTAGATTGTATCACCGATGCTTTCGTTATAACGATATGATTTTTAAGGCATTTGATACTTTTTTTGGATTAACCAAGACACCTGATACTCAACACCAGGAAGAGATGCGATCGAATTCGTTTTGCATTGTGGAGGCGAATTCCGTCTGCAGCTTTTCTGTCGATATACCAGATATTCATCAGCAAAAGTCATAACTTTCCCGTCCTACTCAGCTGTTGTTCCGTGATCGTTATTGTGTACACGTTAAATAGAACTGGTGACAATGGTGAGCCTTGTGGCAGCCCAGGACAAATGGATATTGGCTCGGAAGACCAACTTCCACATCTGAGTATCACCTTCCTCTGAAACAGTGCCGCGCGATCCATCTAATGAGAAGGGGTGAACCGCCAGTTTGAGGAGCATATGCATGAGATATTCAAATGGTACCCTGTTGTATGCATCCTCGAGATCTATAGCGGCAGCACATGTCTCCTCTCGTCTGTGGAAGCCTTCGAAGACGTCATAGGCAAAGACTGCCGCATTGAGCCATGTCTCTTTGTTATATCTATAACCGCCGAGTGTAGGTGGGAATGCGCGTTTCTGTTCAAGGTGACAGGTGAGAACACGGGCAACTATTTTCTCCAGCAGCTTGCCCGCAGTGTTCTGCATTGTGATGATTCTGTAGGCACTGATCTGAGAATGGTCCTTGTTTGGCTTCGGTAGCGGTAGTAAGTAGCTGTGTAGCCACTCCTCCTTAATCTGGCCACTCCGAATGCTGGCATTAAACTTATTGGCCAGTTTTGTCAAGTCGTCGTCAGCTAAATCGCCTATGTCATCGTACCGAACACCATCTGGACCAGGAGTAGAGTTGTGTGTCCTTTTAAGTGATGTGCAAATGGTATCGGTTGTGATTGTGAGATCTTCTTCCAGCACTACATCCTTACACGATTTTGACAGCGATCCTTGTATCCTCATTCTTACAGCCTCATTTCTTTGATCAGTCTTCTCAATGTAGTGGACAAGCAGGGTCTTCCCTTTGCTCTCATCAGATTTGTGCTCTGAAAGTCTGGTGTGCATCTGTTTCGTGTTGTGCCATTCATGCTCTGATGAAGGCGATAGATTGTGGCAGCGATCTTTCTGAGCACACTTTTGTACAGAAATCATACCACTTTACATCCTTTGCCTGCTTAGCACACAGTTTAAAGTGCATCATTTTTGGTCGACCTCTTCTTTCAGACGCTTCAAATAGCCAAGGTTGTGTTCTTCCATCTCTTTCAACTTTCTGTTATGTCCTGACGGCTTGTCTCTTGTTTCACCAAGCTTCCTCGACTTCTGCGTTCCACCAGGTTCGTGGCGTCAATCTCTTCTGCCCTCTGCGATGGGCGCCTTGTTTGCTATGCTATGTCTGATGTTGCTAATGGTCTTGCTCTGTGCTCTTAAAATTGAATGTGATGAGTTTGCTTTTCTTGCTTCTATTTCTGACTTTCTTAATTAGGATGACACATGGATAGTGATCACTTCAGTGGAATCCCAGTACACTCCACTTGCACACCGGTGCGAAGGTGAAAGACACCAGTGCCAGGTCTATGACACACTCAGAGTCCCCTGTTCGAGTGGCCATTCTTGTTGCCCTTCCATCATTCCAGCACACTAAATCAACTGACACTAGTGCGTTCTCTAGGTCTTCTCCCTGCTTGTTGGTTATGACGTTACCCCACTGGTTGCCACTACCATTAAAGTCTCATCAGAAAATGACGTTCTCCTCCTCGAACGCGAAGAGATTCAGCTATTGTTGTGTCTCCACCTTTCCATTACAAGCATACACATTTATAACCACAAAAGCAACTAGGGTCTGCATCCTAACCACATGTTCCTGCATGTCTTCACTGTCGCACACACACATATCGACCTCAGCTGCCACCATATTGTTTCGCACAGGGTTTCCTGTCCAAGATGTTGTGTATTATAGAAACAGTGACACCCAGGGAACTGTCCTATCACCAAGAAGTGTTTCTTGCAAAATCATATATCGGCGCCGCATAGTAGCTTATCACAAAGAGCCGACGTTGATCTATTGAAGCATGGATCCAGTATGTAACGCTCACATACTTTAGGCCTAGACTCTAGCACTTCGACCGTTTTTTACACATTCCGGCACGTTTGCCTTTTTCTTTGTTTTCCTGCTTCGATATTGTCGTGTAGGCATTATCTGTTCCAACACTACCACATTATCTGTTTAGTACCACCTCTCATCATCATCATCATCATCATCATCATCTTCATCGTCATCAGCATCATCATCATCATCCTCAAGTACCGGGCCTGCTGGCGTAGGTGATCATGTCTCTCCATAACTTTCGATCTCGACAGTTGTGTATCATTTCTGTTGTTGACCTTCTGCCAATGCCATTCTCTTAAGCTGTCTGGTATATTTTCTCTTTGCTTCCCTCTTTCTCTTCGTCCCTCAATTTTTCCAGTTGTTACAATATATTCCAGCTGTTCTCTTCTCATTACATGGCGAAAAAAATGATGATTGTTTCTTCCTAATATTGTAAACTTGCTCTCTCTTTGATTTGGCATCTTTTAGAACATTTTCATTACTCTTCTTAGCTGTCCATGGTATTCTAAACATTCTTCTGTTAAACCACATTTCTACAGACTCCGTGATTTCTTGTCTGCTGTCCTATTGTCCATGATTCACATCCATATGTTAAGACTGGCTCTACCTAACATTTAAGAACTCTTTTTCTTGTTTCTATTGTCAAAAATGAATTGCATAGTATCTACCTCATTTCCTGGAAAGCTACTTTTGCCTGGGCCATTCTGCATCTCACCTCTTTTGTACATCTTCCGCCTGAGTTTAACAAAGTTCCCACATATTTAAATTCGATTTACCTGCTTTAATATTGTTCCACTCGTCTTTGTTTTGCACCGAGGTGATGTCTTTTTCTTTGTTGTTACCATTACTTCTGTCTTTTTGTATCACCTCTAGTCGCCATATTGGCCGTTGATTTCGTCGCTGAACGTCGACGATCTGCCGATGATGGTCAGGACCCACGTGCACTCACTCAGTCGCACGGTTCAGAACCCATTTCCACGCTAAAGACTGGCTAACTGCAGTAATCCAGCTATTCAGGACGCAGATACATATTGAGCTTGGTATATTCCACATGTAATCCTCATTCAGAATCACACAACATGAAAACTTTCAGCCAAACCCGTGAAAAGAGTACCATCATCCTGTAATAATTCGTCATAAAAATCTCACTTACATTGAACAACTGAATGTCACAATGAACAACTGAATCTCACTTACAATGAACAACTGGATCTCACTTACAATGAACAACTGAATGTCACCTATAATGAACAACTGAATCTCACTTATAATGAACAACTGAATCTCACTTATAATGAACAACTGAATGTCACTTATAATGAACAAAGAAATCTCACATATAATGAACAACTGAATCTCACTTATAATGAACAACTGAATCTCACTTCCAATGAACAACTGAATGTCATTTATAATGAACAGAGAAATCTCACATATAATGAACAGAGAAATCTCACATATAATGAACAGAGAAATCTCACATGTAATGAACAGAGAAATCTCACTTATAATGAACAAAGAAATCTCACATATAATGAACAGAGAAATCTCACTTATAATGAACAGAGAAATCTCACTATATAATGAACAGAGAAATTTCACTTATAATGAACAGCTGAATCTCACTGACAATGAACAGCTGAATCTCACTGATAATGAACAGCTGAATCTCACTGATAATGAACAGCTGAATCTCACTTATAATGAACAGCTGAATGTCACTTATAATGAACAGCTGAATCTCACTTATAATGAACAGCTGAATGTCACTTATAATGAACAGCTGAATCTCACTGATAATGAACAGCTGAATCTCACTGATAATGAACAGCTGAATCTCACGGATAATGAACAGCTGAATGTCACTTATAATGAACAGCTGAATGTCACTTATAATGAACAGCTGAATCTCACTGATAATGAACAGCTGAATCTCACTGATAATGAACAGCTGAATCTCACTGATAATGAACAGCTGAATGTCACTGATAATGAACAGCTGAATGTCACTTATAATGAACAGCTGATTGTCACTTATAATGAACAGCTGAATGTCACTGATAATGAACAGCTGAATGTCACTTATAATGAACAGCTGAATCTCACTGATAATGAACAGCTGAATCTCAGTTACAATGAACAGCTGAATCTCACGGATAATGAACAGCTGAATGTCACTTATAATGAACAGCTGAATGTCACTTATAATGAACAGCTAAATCTCACTGATAATGAACAGCTGAATCTCACTGATAATGAACAGCTGAATCTCACTGATAATGAACAGCTGAATGTCACTTATAATGAACAGCTGAATCTCACTGATAATGAACAGCTGAATCTCACTGATAATGAACAGTTGAATCTCACTGATAATGAACAGCTGAATCTCACTGATAATGAACAGCTGAATCTCAGTTATAATGAACAGCTGAATCTCAGTTATAATGAACAGCTGAATCTCACTTATAATGAACAGCTGAATCTCACTGATAATGAGCAGCTGAATCTCACTGATAATGAACAGCTGAATGTCACTTATAATGAACAGCTGAATCTCACTGATAATGAACAGCTGAATTTCACTTATAATAAACAGCTGAATCTCACTTATAATAAACAGCTGAATCTCACTTATAATGAACAGCTGAATCTCACTTATAATGAACAGAGAAGGAAAAATACGATCCTTCGCCGAACCAGCAAAAAAATATCGCCATCTCAGGGAACGCAGGAAGCAGAATCATATGTTTATATTATACAAACAACAAATGAAATGTCTCGGATACTTGGTAAGAATTAATTCAGACCAAAAACCATCACAAGCTTTTAGCCTCAGAACATCAAAGCAGAGGGAGAACAAGAAAGAAATAGATAGGCAGAAATGTTTTTAAATAATACAAGAACCAAAACATTTCTATCTTAACAGTGTCCAGATGCTTCGCAGAACTACACTAAATTGAAAGTAAAGCAAACAAAAGAAGAATATCTACAGGAATCGTATCATATAATACATTCCTACTTTCTTTTGTGACGGTTCAAAACAACGTTAGACTGATATCATCATCTTCTTCATTGAGTGCCGTCTCCGCATCGAAGGTTGCCTACAATGGAGCGCCATTCCACTCTGTCTCTTGCTTTGATAAGGCAGGTTGTCATAGACTGACTTGTCTATCTTCTGATATTCCTCGTCCATGTTAGTCTTGGTCTGCATCAACCTTTTTTACCTCGTATTTTCACTTCCAATATTACTTTTAGTAGGATGTTGTGTCTTTTAATATGTCCCCAAATTCTCATTTGTCTTGTTTGGATTGTGTTTAGTAGTTCTCTTTTCATTTTTAGTTGTTTTAAAACTTCATGGTTTGTTTTCTTTTCTTTCCATCCAAATTCTTCCTATTCTTCTATATATCCACATTGCAAAGACTTTAATTTTCTGTTCTGTTTTCTTGCCTAATGTCCATGTTTCTGCACCATACAGGAATGCTGAGAAGATATAAAATTGTGCTATTCTTAGTTTTAGCCCTGGTGTTATTTTTAAAAAAAATGTTAGCATACTTTTCATGGCATTAAAATTACTTTTTGCCATTCCTATTCTTTTGTTTATTTAAGTTTTACATTTTCCATCACTGGTTATGGTATGTCCAAGGTAGTTGTAGCTCTGAACTGTCTCCAGGTCTATTCCTTCAATTGTGATTTCCACTTGTGGGTTTTGGGCATTTTCTGTGTTTATGATCACAGTTTTAGTCTTTTTGATATTCATATCTAATACAGAATTTTTGCTTGTCATGTTTATTTCATTAAGTAATTGTTATATATCTTTAAGATTTTCTGCTAGTCGAACAGTATCATCAGCATATCTTAGGTTATTGATTATCTTTCCATTAATGTTAAGGCCTGGTATCTCTGAGATGTTTGTAAAGATTTGCTCAGTGTATAGATTGAACAAGCTTGGTGATAGGATGCATCCTTGTCTTACTCCACTTTTTATTTCAATGGGTGTACAGTTATCCAACAGATATATATATATATATATATGTATATATATATATATATATATATATATATATATACAGTATATATATATATATATATATATATATATATATATATATATATATATATATATATATATATATATATATATTTAAAAAAGAAACGTCTAAATCTCTTACAGCTTGTGCACAAGCTGAGTTATTTGTTTCCTAATGGTAGAACTCTCCGCTGTTTTGAATGTCATCTCCCACAAACCTGTTTCTTCCAAACCTCTTTGACATATTATAACTAGTTAAGATGTTTCCTTGCTGTTTATTTCCGTAGATCCGTTTTATATCTCCTACCAAGTTCAGGTCGACATTTTAGTCTTGACCAAAGCGTCGTAGTTTGTCTTATTCCTCTATAGGTCTAGCTAATTCAAACCATTTTACGTATATTGTTCTTGTTCTCCATAGTTTTACTCGCGGCCGGATATGAGAACTGATATTTCATAATTTAGTTTTGTGCTTTTCTCTACTTGAAAAAAAAAAAGTAAAGAGCCCCGACACGCCAAGTGGCGTATAGGGAATATGGTGTTAGTGACCATAATTTTTATTACCTTCCGTACATGATTTTTGGGGTAATGTGGTCGGTATTACGCCCGTGCCGCTTTACTTTCCCAGAAAGAAAATATGGTACCCATTTAAGGCTGGGTAAACCTGGCAGCCGTCGGTTTGGTCTCTAGTCCTTTATAGTCCAGTTCACTAACCACTGAGCTATGAAAGCTCTCTTTTTTCTACTTGGCGTAAATATAATGTGTACCTACTTTATTTCTTCAACACCAGCAGATATATACTTAAGTGTCCTCGCCATACAGGCAAATATTCTCCAACTTCAGAGGTACTCTCATGTTTTAATCGTCAACAGGTTTAATACTTTGGGTAGATTTTGTCTTCTCTCAGTTTTGCCCATGTCGCGGCTGTTTCTACTCTCATCATCATCATCATCATCATCATCATCATCAACATCATCAAGTATCAAGCCTTCTGGCGTAGGTGATCATGTCTCTCCACAACTTTCGATCACGACAGTTATTTATCATTTCTGTTGTTGACCTTCTGCCAAACCATTCTCTTAAGCTGTCTGGTATCGTTTCTCTTTGCTTCCCTCTATCTCTTCGTCCCTCAATTTTCCCAGTTGTTACAATATATTCCAGCTGTTCTCTTCTCATTACATGGCCAAACAAAATTATGATTGTTTATTTTTACTCTATTCGACTTGTAATATCCAGGGTTCGCAATTATGATTGTTTATTTTACTCTATTCGACTTGTAATATCCAGGGTTCGCAATTATGATTGTTTATTTTTACTCTATTCGACTTGTAATATCCAGGGTTCGCAATTATGATTGTTTATTTTTACTCTATTCGACTTGTAATATCCAGGGTTCGCAATTATGATTGTTTATTTTTACTCTATTCGACTTGTAATATCCAGGTTTCGCTGACTTATCATTTTTTACAATTATTAGAGTGTGCTGACCTCTGGATCTCACTATCACGAGATTAGGGGAAAGTAAAATCACCAGGAAGTCACAAATTGAAACAAAAATATTCCCACCGCATATGATGGTGGATTCAAACGTTGAACGTTCTTGCCCAGATGTCTTACCTCAAGACCACTCAGTCCCCATCTGGTAGAGATATGTTCATTCTATAACTGGAATACCATATAAATATCATCCAACATTCATTTATGAATAACATAATAATTTGTCAAATTTGTTCCAACTAAAGACAATCGCTATAAGTTAAAAAAGTAAAGTGCCCCTGTCACGCCAAGTGGCGTATAGGGAATATGGTGTTCATCATCATCATCGAGTGCCTTCTCCGCAACGAAGTTTGGCTACAATGGAGCGCCATTCTGCTCTGTTTCTTGCTTTGATGGTGAAGGTTGTCATAGGCTGATTTGTCAATCTATTGATGTTAGTCGTCCATGTTAGTCTTGGTCTGCCTCTGCCTCTTTGACCTTGTATTTCCCCCTCCAGGATTACTTTTAGTAAGCTGTTGTGTCTTTTAACATGGCCCAAAAATCTCATTTGTCTTGTTTGAATAGTTCTCTTTTCATTTTTAGTTGTTTTAAGACTTCATCGTTTGTTTTCTTTTCCTTCCATCCAATTCTACCTATTCTTCTATATATCCACATTTCAAAGGCTTCAATTCTTTGTTCTGTTTTCTTGTCTAATGTCCATGTTTCTGCACCATATAGGAATATTGAGAAGATGTAACATTTTGCTAATAATATGGTGTTAGTGACCATAAATGTTACAGACCTCCAGCACATGATTTTTGTGTTAATGTTGTCGGTATTACGCCAGAGGCGCTTTACCTTCCCAGACAAAAATCCGGTACCTATTAAAGGCTTGGTGAACCGGAAGCCGTCTTTTGGGATCGAACCCTACTCTTGTCCTTTGTAGTCCAGTTCACTAACCACTGAAAGACAATCGCTATGGATGGATTTATATTATTTTGATTGTGAAGTTTCAACAACGACATTTTTTGTTAAAATGAATAGAGAAATCTAATTAGAAACAAACAATCATGAGATGTTTCTTTGCTTTTTAACTATAACACATTCTGTAGACGTTTTATGTTGCTATAATAAATCACTACCATTTTTCTTTCATTTTCGCGCGAACCTGCCGACTACTAAATGAATTAATAGTAGTCATCGTCATATGCCTCTAAAAGGACGTTAAGCGAGTGTTGATCATAGTGGATGTGTTGTGTGTGTTTTGCAGTAGAACTGTGATCATCATTAATATGTGCCATACCGATTGGCGTAGGCAATCCTGTCCTTCTACAACCTTCTATCTACAGTGCATCGTATCAGTTCTGTTGTTGACTGCTTTCCATGTCATGACATCAAACCATCTAGTATTTTCTCTCTTTGTTGTCCGCGATCTCTCTTTCCTTTTATTTTGCCAGTTGTTACCAAGTATTCCAACTTTCCTCTCTCATAATGTGCCAGAAAAATATTGATTGTTTCTTTCTGATGTTTTTTTAAGAGCTCCCTTTTTGTGTTGGCCTCTTTGAGAATTTCCTCATTGGTCTTTTTAGCTGTCCAGGGAACTTTCAACATTCCTCTGAGAAATCTCATCTCTGCGGCCTCTAATCGTCTTTTCATTTGTTTGTCTACTGTCCATGATTCGCTTCTATAGGTCAGAATTGGTCTATATATCACCGGTGAACTCTCTTTCTCATTTCTATTGACATAGATTTGTGAATACGATATTTTTCATTTTCTGAAATGCTATTTTGGCCTGAGCTATTCTGCTTTTTATTTATGTGGCGCATCTTCCATCTGATATTATTGTGATCAAGTATTTCAGATGTTGCACTTGTTTCAGATTTGTCTTGTTTATTTTTACGCTGCATGATGGTGATGATTATTTCTTAGATATGACCATTACTTCTGTTTTCTTACTATTCAGACAGAACTTTCTTGTACCTTACTTTTACTATTATGTCTATCATTTCTTGTAGTTCATTCTCTGTCTCTGCTATTAAGGCTGTAGAACTGTGATAGTTATGCCTTTTAGCCCTGGTGCTAACATGCGTCGTTATCTCCTAAAGGAGAAATATCAGTTTGAATCCAATAAACCTTAGAAATATATTGTGTTCATTGATAGGGTTTTTTGTAATATTTCTATATTTCACGACTATTTTCTGTCACATCATGAGAAGAAAAATGTTGGAATACTTGGTTACAACTGGCAAAATACAGGGACAGATAGATCGTGTACGACAAAGAGAGAAGATACAAAAATAATAAAAAATAAAAATCATTCGGTATAACAGCAGAAGAAGCCAATAGAAAAGCAAGAAACAGCGAACCTTGACGCCGAGAGGCAAATGAGGAAGGAAAGAAAGAAAAAAGAAAGAAAGAAAGAAAGAACGAAAGAAAGAAAGAAAGAAAGAGAGAAAAGAAAGAAAGGAAGAAAGTAATGTTTGTTGTGTATAGAATAGCATATATTTGAATTCCATACATGTGTGATGTATATAATGACATGCCAGTGCTGATATATAAGGACGCTTACAGGGCTTCCTTGAGTGAATTCTCTATCAGTGAAAGAAACTGGGAAAGTCTGCCATCAGATCGTAGCACATGGAGAACAAAACTAAAAAAATGTTACAGCAACATTTGAGAAATCGTTGATGTCTAAGTCAGAAGATAAAAGGCGCAGGGGAAAGAAGATGACTCCAGGAATCGCAACCTCTTCCTATTCATTCTGCGGTCGAATCTGACTTTTCAATATGAGCAGTTGCAGTTACGAGAGAAGCAATCTCATAAACAACACTCAGCATAAGACACTCATATTTTCTAAACTACTAATTAGTGAAGATTGCTTGCTACCAAACGTCTGCCACGACGCCAAAGTTATTATTATTATTATTATTATTATTATTATTATTATTATTATATATATATATATATATATATATATATATATATATATATTACCCCCGTCACGCGTATAAATGGCGTATAGGGAATATGGTGTTAGTGACCATAAATTTATGATAAATTTATTTCAATAGACAAACAATGAAAAGACGATTAGAGTCCACAGAGATGGGATTTCTCAGAAGAATGTTGAAAGTTCCCTGGACAGCTAAAAAGACCAATGAGAAAGTTCTCAAAGAGGCCAATACAAAAAGGGAGCTCTTAAAAAAACATCAGAAAGAAGCAATCAACATTTTTCGGGTGAATCATGAGAAGATGAAAGTTGGAATACTTGGTTACAACAGGCAAAATAAAAGGAAAGAGAGATCGCGGACGACAAAGAGAGAAAATACTGGATAGCTTGGTGTCATGGCATGGAAAACAGTCAACAACAGAACTCATACGATCCACTGTGGATAGAAGATTGTGCAAGGACATGATCGCCAACGCCAACCGGTACGGTAGATGATGATGATGAGACCATAAATTTACAGACCTTCGGTACATGATTTTTGGGGTAATGTGGTCGGTAGTATGCTCGTGCCGCTTTACTTTCCTAGAAAAATGTCCGGTACACATTAAAGGGTGGGTGAACCGGAAGCCGTCTTTTGGGATCGAACCCTACCTCTTGTCCTTTGTAGTCCAGTTCACTAACCACTGAAAGACAATCGCTATGGATGGATTTATATTATTTTGATTGTGAAGTTTCAACAACGACATTTTTTGTTAAAATGAATAGAGAAATCTAATTAGAAACAAACAATCATGAGATGTTTCTTTGCTTTTTAACTATAACACATTCTGTAGACGTTTTATGTTGCTATAATAAATCACTACCATTTTTCTTTCATTTTCGCGCGAACCTGCCGACTACTAAATGAATTAATAGTAGTCATCGTCATATGCCTCTAAAAGGACGTTAAGCGAGTGTTGATCATAGTGGATGTGTTGTGTGTGTTTTGCAGTAGAACTGTGATCATCATTAATATGTGCCATACCGATTGGCGTAGGCAATCCTGTCCTTCTACAACCTTCTATCTACAGTGCATCGTATCAGTTCTGTTGTTGACTGCTTTCCATGTCATGACATCAAACCATCTAGTATTTTCTCTCTTTGTTGTCCGCGATCTCTCTTTCCTTTTATTTTGCCAGTTGTTACCAAGTATTCCAACTTTCCTCTTCTCATAATGTGCCAGAAAAATATTGATTGTTTCTTTCTGATGTTTTTTTAAGAGCTCCCTTTTTGTGTTGGCCTCTTTGAGAATTTCCTCATTGGTCTTTTTAGCTGTCCAGGGAACTTTCAACATTCCTCTGAGAAATCTCATCTCTGCGGCCTCTAATCGTCTTTTCATTTGTTTGTCTACTGTCCATGATTCGCTTCTATAGGTCAGAATTGGTCTATATATCACCGGTGAACTCTCTTTCTCATTTCTATTGACATAGATTTGTTGAATACGATATTTTTCATTTTCTGAAATGCTATTTTGGCCTGAGCTATTCTGCTTTTTATTTATGTGGCGCATCTTCCATCTGATGTTATTATTGTGATCAAGTATTTCAGATGTTGCACTTGTTTCAGATTTGTCTTGTTTATTTTTACGCTGCATGATGGTGATGATTATTTCTTAGATATGACCATTACTTCTGTTTTCTTACTATTCAGACAGAACTTTCTTGTACCTTACTTTTACTATTATGTCTATCATTTCTTGTAGTTCATTCTCTGTCTCTGCTATTAAGGCTGTAGAACTGTGATAGTTATGCCTTTTAGCCCTGGTGCTAACATGCGTCGTTATCTCCTAAAGGAGAAATATCAGTTTGAATCCAATAACCTTAGAAATATATTGTGTTCATTGATAGGGTTTTTTGTAATATTTCTATATTTCACGACTATTTTCTGTCACATCATGAGAAGAAAAATGTTGGAATACTTGGTTACAACTGGCAAAATACAGGGACAGATAGATCGTGTACGACAAAGAGAGAAGATACAAAAATAATAAAAAATAAAAATCATTCGGTATAACAGCAGAAGAAGCCAATAGAAAAGCAAGAAACAGCGAACCTTGACGCCGAGAGGCAAATGAGGAAGGAAAGAAAGAAAAAAGAAAGAAAGAAAGAAAGAACGAAAGAAAGAAAGAAAGAAAGAGAGAAAGAAAGAAAGGAAGAAAGTAATGTTTGTTGTGTATAGAATAGCATATATTTGAATTCCATACATGTGTGATGTATATAATGACATGCCAGTGCTGATATATAAGGACGCTTACAGGGCTTCCTTGAGTGAATTCTCTATCAGTGAAAGAAACTGGGAAAGTCTGCCATCAGATCGTAGCACATGGAGAACAAAACTAAAAAAATGTTACAGCAACATTTGAGAAATCGTTGATGTCTAAGTCAGAAGATAAAAGGCGCAGGGGAAAGAAGATGACTCCAGGAATCGCAACCTCTTCCTATTCATTCTGCGGTCGAATCTGACTTTTCAATATGAGCAGTTGCAGTTACGAGAGAAGCAATCTCATAAACAACACTCAGCATAAGACACTCATATTTTACTAAACTACTAATTAGTGAAGATTGCTTGCTACCAAACGTCTGCCACGACGCCAAAGTTATTATTATTATTATTATTATTATTATTATTATATATATATATATATATATATATATATATATATATTACCCCCGTCACGCGTATAAATGGCGTATAGGGAATATGGTGTTAGTGACCATAAATTTATGATAAATTTATTTCAATAGACAAACAAATGAAAAGACGATTAGAGGCCACAGAGATGGGATTTCTCAGAAGAATGTTGAAAGTTCCCTGGGCAGCTAAAAAGACCAATGAGAAAGTTCTCAAAGAGGCCAATACAAAAAGGGAGCTCTTAAAAAAACATCAGAAAGAAGCAATCAACATTTTTCGGGTGAATCATGAGAAGATGAAAGTTGGAATACTTGGTTACAACAGGCAAAATAAAAGGAAAGAGAGATCGCGGACGACAAAGAGAGAAAATACTGGATAGCTTGGTGTCATGGCATGGAAAACAGTCAACAACAGAACTCATACGATCCACTGTGGATAGAAGATTGTGCAAGGACATGATCGCCAACGCCAACCGGTACGGTACATGATGATGATGAGACCATAAATTTTACAGACCTTCGGTACATGATTTTTGGGTAATGTGGTCGGTAGTATGCTCGTGCCGCTTTACTTTCCTAGAAAAATGTCCGGTACACATTAAAGGGTGGGTGAACCGGAAGCCGTCATTTGGGATCAAACCCTACCTCTTGTTCTTTGTAGTCCAGTTCACTAACCACTGAGCTAACGCGGCTCATATATATATATATATATATATATATATATATATATATATATCCCACTCTTATTAGTTTGAAGGAGAATAACAATGAGTTAAATGTATTGATAAAGTTAAATGGTGAATTATGTAGTAACAAAAATTAACGGAAGAACTCATAAAATTGACTAGTGAATTTACTTAGAAAAAGGAAGCTGGCATATTTTATATTTTGTCCACATAACACTTCAAAACAGGCCTTTAAAAATATAAAATATAGGATATAGTTCCCGTAGAACAAATAAAAGAGCTATCTACAAGACGATATCTGTGTAGGACCAACACGACAAGAACGCCCTAGACTCACTGTGTAACACAAGAGAAATACACAGACTCCACAGTCAAAAGAGCTATGCTTTTCTTTCTACAGGTCTCGATAATAAACGGATGATTTAAAATTGTGCGATTTATATTTAGATAAGGTTTTGTCATGAAAATTCTTAAATGCGTCATGATTGCTAATTATTTCAACAAATGTGTTTCCTATTAGATGGCTTGACATACACGATAGTCCTTACACGATCATACTTCTTTACTCATGTCGACTTGCCTGCAGAATGTAGATGCTCCATTTAACTTGACTATGATGTGCACTTTTTTTTAGTATATCAGCGAACTGTACAGTCTCCTTACACCCACCGCATCTTTCTGCAGATGTCTCTAACCGCTTTGAGAATAATCATGAAGATTTTCAGCCATAAATCTAAAACATCTTTAAAATAAATTATTTATTTGAGATCGGAGAGAAACTTTTCTGCCTTAGGCTAGCACCGCCCTATTACATTATACAATTGCCATGCCTCAAGTCTAAACAATCCATGAAGTTGAGAAGTAAAAAAAAAAAAAATTCCTTGTGATATATTTAGAAATCTTAACAACATTTAACGGTTTAGATAATCATGTTTTCCCATTGGCTACCGACGCTACCGTGCTAAGATATAACTCCGCCCACTGGTGATTCCCTGGACGTAGACACGTCAATCTAGGAACCAACCAGGAAACGGGATAAGCTAAACAAGCGTGCTACCCATCCGTTTCAAAGTTCCCTATTCTGCCGAGGTATAACGGTATCCTGTGAGCGCTTTAGTTACAGATTCGGTCGTAACGGTGACCGTTCCAGGTTCCATGTTGGTTCAGACTTCCAGGTAACTAACTATTACAATTTTATAGTAACAAGACCTATTAACTGTTAAGAGATTCATTCTTGGAGAGTTGCGTGTGTCCTGGCAGGTCTTCTCAGATGTTGCTACCTTCTGTCTAGTCACTGTAATGAACAAACATTTTATTTATTTTCATTTTTAATAGTCTTTTGTTATGTGCTGTTTTTATTTAGAAAAATAGCAATCAAACATTACGACAATGCACATTATTGTATGTGTATGTTTACGACCTTCGAATTGATTGGTAAAACATAAGGTTAGCTTCTGTTATTATTACAACTGGACCTGTTTGTGCGGTGTTGCATACATCTTCTATTGATTTATATTTGCTTTCGTTACTATGATAAATATTTATATTCGAAATGTTTGGTTTGTAGTTTATAAGGTAATGATCTTCTACTAAACTACATCGCTATAAACTTGTATAAAGTAAGAGCTTTATATGCGGCATGCTATAAAGTATACACTTCACTGGTGTAAACAATAAATTATTTTTTTTTAAAATATGTTATGCTAAACTACTAACCCAGGAAAAAGAGTAAGAAAAAATTATTTTTTTTTATTTAACTAAATGTACACAATATAATAAAAAAAAAAATGCATGTAATTATAAAACAGAATGTGCTAGAACTAAAGTAACAATTATATTTTAAAGACTAAACTCACTCATATAAACTCATTATTATGTTTCTATTGTCAAATTGCTCCGTCCAAAGCAATAATTTTAACACTAAATTTACTTGGTCAATTCTAATTACTTTGATAATTCCAAGACAGAATTTGATTAGTATAATGTAGTAGTCTTCTTAGTACTGCCAAGCTTACTCGGTATGTTACAATAGTTAATAATTCACCAATTTTATTATTAGCAAGTGTGCTCAGTGTAAAGTAATATTACATATACATATATGTATATGTATTACCACGTTTACTCAATGCAAAGTAATAATTATATTTGTTTTAGATGTCTTATTTTGTACAAAGTGATTATAGCAGTTGTATTTCTAAGCTTCCACGAGTTAAAGCATAAGCTGACCCCGCCAAATTTAACTCGATATAAAATATGTTAACGTTAAGTTTTAATGCTTAACTTACTTTCAGTTGAAGAACTAGTTATAAACACAATGGTAAATATTTTCAATTTAAAACAACAATTTGATTTACAGCAGCAAGTGTCACGATTAGTATGTGTTACAGTAAGACCTTTTTTCATGAGAAAATAATATATGTTCGAAAAAGTGACCATTTATATATTTATCTTCATTTTTTCTCATATAACCAGACACATTTTCCTATTAATGTGATCACTATGTATGTGAATCTATGCTATTTATCAATTTTCTTTGACTTCCGCTATATGACTTCACAGATGTGTTTGTGACAAGTCAAGTAAATCGTTTTCTTTCCTTCCTCATCCACCTTTCTGCACCGAGGGGGAGACATAATTTGCGTTATTTTGCTCTTCTGGTGGCTTCTCCTGTTGTAATATTCCCTAGTGTTTCTTCTCACAACGTTTCTTCTTCAACCTTTCAGCTCGCTGTGGAACATAGGTCTTCAACAAACACTTTCCAAGCCGTTCTGTTTCATGCATTTATTTTTTCAGATCATTCCCTGTCGTCTCCATCATCTTCATATACTCTTCCATCTGTCTTTTTCAAGAATATTTTTGTCTTCCTCTTTGTCTTTTTCCTTGGGGTTTCTAAAAAAGGGCCCCGTGTGTAATAGTTGGCTTCCGCAATGTGTATCCTGTCCATCGCCATCATCTTCGCCGTATCTCTTTATCCACTGGTCTTTTGCTGAAACATTTCCATAATTCTATGTTAGTGATTTTGTCCTGTCATTTTCATCCTTTTATTATGCGCAAGCATTCATTAATGAAGGTCTGTATCATTATGATTGACATCTTTGTTGTTCTCCATGTTTCACAACCATATAATAGGACTGACTTTACATTAGAGTAATTTACAATTTTTATGTTTTTATTTTTATAACCGTTGCTGTATTTTGGTATTTCTGACTTATTACGTTGGTAAAACCACTGTGTCCGTTCTTTATGCAACATTGACGGAATACAAACCATTGTGTCCGTTCTTTATGCAACATTGAGGGAATACAAACCATTGTGTCCGTTCTTTATGCAGCATTGACGGAATACAAACCATTGTGTCCGTTCTTTATGCAACATTGACGGTATACAAGCAATTTCAAGTAATTTTACTTGCTAAATTAATTTACATATATTTTATCTAAATTCCAATACTGTGTATTGTTACTATAATATGGCCCTTTTTGTCTTGTTAGACGGTCTAGTGGGGGCTATTGTGTATTTTTTTGAGGTTTTGATTTTTTCAAACAGCTTCTCTCGTGGCTAATTCTATCAATGTTTGACTTACACACACGTTCACAGAATGAACAAGTCAGGCCCACTGATCCAAAGGGTTTTCCATCCTTTTTTATGAGTCTTTTCTCTTCTAAGTTTATCCTTTAATTTCACTTCTTTTTTTTTACAACTTTTTTTTTACTTTACATTTTATTTTACTCTTTGTAAGTCTTCATGAGCAACAAAAATTGTATCTTCTATTGTTATCTGGTTATTGTCATATTTATATTTTTAGTATCAGACTAGATCTTTATAAAACAATGTGTCCATATCACTTGATCTCATTAAAATAATGTACCATTTATATCCGTTTATACTGGGTTTTGCTGAAAAGCAGCAGCAAGCTTGAGATTGTCAGTAGAGCAGTGCATGGTCGTACAGAGATCGTAGTTCAATGTTACCATTTTGTGTTTATTTTCCATGTTTTTCTGCTGCTCTACTCGCGGCTTTTTATTCTATATTACCTGATGAAGATTTTTTTTTTAACCGAAACGTCGCAGTTTGTCGAGTTTCTCTATAAGTTTATCTACTTAATACCATTTCGTGTTTATTTTGCAGTTTTCGTTTATTATTCTTCAGTTGTCACAGTTAGGACACGAATTAATGTTTGGTCTATTCATTTGGAACCGCGGTAGCTCAGTGGTTAGTGAAATCATCATCATCGTGTGCCTTCTCCGCAACGAAGGTTGGCTACCATGGATCGCCATTCTACTCTGTTTCTTGCTTTGATGGTGCAGGCTGTCATAGATTGACTTGTCCATCTTTTGATGTTACTCGTCCATGTTAGTCTTGGTCTGCCTTTGCCTCTTTTATCTTGTATTTTTCCTTCCAATATTACTTTTAGTAGGCTGTTGTGTCTTTTAACATGCCCCACAAATTTCATTTGTCTTGTCTTAATTGTATTTAGTAGTTCTCTTTTTATTTTCAGTTGTTTTAAAACTTTATCGTTTAGTGTATAGTTAGTGAAATATTAGTCTGTAAAATGTATGGTCACTAACACCATATTCCTTATACTCCAATTGTCGTGACGGGGTCTCTATACTTTTTTTTTTTTTTACTTAACTATTCATTTGGGGTATGATTTGATAGTAGTATAGTTATGTTAACTTTAACCCTTTAACTCCCAAGATATTTTGGGTAGAATTATCCGTCTTGCAACTGTGATCTTCATAAAGTTTCTCTGCTTCAAGCTTGTGTATCAACTTTGCACATAATTAACGCGTGTTAGAAGAGAAATGAAATTATAGAGAGATCCGTGCACGATATCAAATACTATTATTCGACTAATAAAATATGTGGGTGTAATACTTAGTAACATCAGGAGGTTTAGGGTTAATATTTCGATCCAGTGGCGCAGCGTGGAGGTAGGGGGGGGGGAGAGACAGGGCATGTGGGGTGATTTCCCTGTTCGCATAATTCATCGGTGCAACAAACAATTTCAAATGACACATTAATAATGTGATCATAATAAATAATTGAGCATGTTAGAGGAAAACGGAATACTCGTGCCCGTGGCGCTATCCCATACTTGCTTGCCCCACGTTACGGTAACGCATCCTACGCCACTGCTTCACTCCCCTATGATATTACTATATTACATGAAGCAGAACTTTCTTTATTTTTCTACACACATATATGTATAAATGTATACACACACACATCAGAGTTTATATGTTAGATGTAACATATCTTTCATAGAAATCATCATCATCGGAAATAAATTTATTTTCCAAAAAGATATAAATAAGCATAGCTGAAACTGTTGTCCATTTGGTTAACAGGGGGTGTAATGAATACATACTGAGATAACTGCTGTCTTGAATTAATTAAACATGACTCATGAAGTCCAAAGAAATGAGGTTAAATACAAAAATAAAAATTGTCAACTCCAATGTTAAGTCAGTCCTATTATATGGCTGTGAAACATGGAGAACAACAAAATTGACAATCATGAAGATACAGACTTTCATTAATTTATTTTTACGCAGAATAAACGGATGGAAATGGCAGGACAAAAACACTAACATAGAATTATGGAAATGTGCCAGTCAAATACCAGTTGATAAAGAGATACAGCGAAGACGATGGCGCTGGATAAGACACACACTACGAAAGCCAACTGAGAGTATTACACAACAGGCCCTTTTTGGGATTTCCCAGGGGAAACGACAAAGAGGAAGACCAAGAAATTCTTGGAGAAGACAGACAGAAGCAGAGATGAAGATGATGGGGAAGACAAGGAATGATCTTAAAAGAATGGCAAGAAACAGAACGATTTGGAAAGTGTTTGTTGAAGACCTGTGCTCCACAGGGAGCTGAATGGTAGTATAAGAAGAAGAAATACGTAGAATGAGATACTTTGAAGAAGTCTATATATGGAGTAGCTTAGTTAGTCATCTACTAGAATTATCAACATACAGTTTCGTCATCATTTTTATAATGGAACAAAACACATACGCTTGCTTACTTGCGTTCGCCCAATGACTAAAGTAATACACTTTCTCATCATCCGCCCTTAAGAGGACGTTAAGTGGGCGTGTCTGCGTTGTGTTGTGGCTTGCAGTAAAACTGTGATATTTCCCCCTTTCGGCCCAACACATCCGACTTCAGCATATCAATTTATTTTTAAGTACCGGATTGCCTTCCCACTTCGATCGCTACTCGCTTGGCCAGACTAGACAGGTTAGTTTGTTACTGGAGGCACCAAGGAGAGGTGGAGTAAGGTCTGGATGGTTTTAGTTCCCCGATCCTGTCGCAAGCCATCAGCTGTGGCTCGCTGACAACTTCCAAGTCTGCTGCTGGGAGGCGAATTTGCCTCTAAACACATATGTAGTTTTCACAAAACCATTGAGATGGATGTTCTTGAACATCCAGTTACGTAAAACGTTACCTCAGTATTCTCCTATTTAAGTATACATATCTCTCTCATGATATCAACTACTTATCTATCATCATCATCATCATCATCGTGTGCCTTCTCCGCAACGAAGGTTTGCTAGCATGGATCGCCATTCTACTCTGTTTCTTGCTTTGATGGTGCAGGCTGTCAAAGATTGACTTGTCCATCTTTTGATGTTACTCGTCCATGTTAGTCTTGGTCTGCCTCTGCCTCTTTTACCTTGTACTTTTTCTTCCAATATTACTTTTAGTAGGCTGTTGTTTCTTTTAACATGCCCCAAAAAATTCATTTGTCTTGTCTTAATTGTGTTTAGTAGTTCTCTTTTTATTTTCAGTTGTTTTAAAACTTCATCGTTTGTTATCTTTTGTTTCCATCCAATTCTATCTATTCTTCTATAAATCCACAATTCAAAGGCTTCAATTTTATGTTCTGTTTTCTTGTCTAATGTCCATGTTTCTGCACCATACAGGAATATTGAGAAGATGTAACATTTTGCCATTCTTAGTTTCAGCCCTGCCGATATTTGTTTTGTTGTTAGTATATTTTTCATGGCATTAAAATTACTTTTTGCCATACCTATTCTTTTGTTTATTTCAGTTTTGCATTTTCCATCATTGGTTATAGTATGTCCCAGGTAGTTGTAGCTCTGGACTGTCTCCAGATGTATTCCCTCCACTGTGATATTTAATTGTAGGTCTTTAGAATTTTCTTTGTTTATGATCATAGTTTTAGTCATTTTGATATTCATTTCTAGTCCATATAATCTATCATCAGATTCTCTCAAACAACAACACGAATTCATCTTGTAATGTTAACATATTTTCTATTTATCTTTAGTTTCTCATAAATAACTGCACCGATTTCTTTCAAAACATGAGCACTAATGACATCAATGTTAGCTTCCCTCGAGCCAAAGACGACACATAGGGCGAAAGTCATAGCTATCCACATTTAACGATTTGCTGCTAGTTCTTCCTGTCCTGACTGTTTCTTTGTCCCATTGTTGAATATGCTCTAATAATTCTTCAGTCTAGTGTCTCTTTTGGTCTTCATTGTTTTGTTTTGTTTAACCAGATTTTGTTCACCATGAATGCCTGATAGAGAAGTCATTCATTCATTCATTCATTCATTCATTCATTCATTCATTCATTCATTCATTCTCAGCACATGACCGATATAACTCCAACACCTTTTTCAGATAAAGCTTGATACGTGTTCTTGTTTTGATTCGTCTCTTATGTTATCGTTTGAAATGTCCGTGTGTTATGTCAGTGTGTTATGTCGGTGTGCTATGTCAGTGTGTTATGTCAGTGTGTTATGTCGGTGTGCTATGTCAGTGTGCTATGTCAGTGTGTTATGTCGGTGTGCTATATCAGTGTGTTATGTCAGTGTGTTATGTCGGTGTGCTATGTCAGTGTGTTATGTCGGTGTGCTATGTCAATGTGTTATTTCAGTGTGTTATGTCGGTGTGCTATGCCAGTGTGTTATTTCAGTGTGTTATGTCGGTGTGCTATGTCAGTGTGTTATGTCAGTGTGTTATGTCAGTGTACTTCATTGACTACAACTTTTTCTAAAATTACCCCCCCCACACACCAATTTTTTTTCCTAGCTAGGAAATTTAACTTTCTGATCAATTTTCCCCTTATCTTGACCTTAATTTCTTACCCGAAATTGGAATATAAGAATATTATTTCCCTGTCTCCTGCTTTTTTTTTAACTGAATAAAAAAAATTACAATGAAATAAATAAATAAATACTGATTAATTCTGTCAGTCTATGTCTAGTTTCTTTCATCCCTCACTCAAACTTCTCTTACAATCCTGACCACTTATTTGTCTACATCTCGTTGTTCCCACATCACCACAATAACCTCCCTCATAAACTGACTCCTTAATCTGTATCTACACGGATATGCCAATAAAATAACACACAGTACCTGCTTCCATAAACATGAGCAATCATTTATCTATAAACGAATATTTGTACCGTTAATTTTACACTTCATTTATACAAAGTAATATTTGTATTTTGTTATGCTGCACACAAATTTGCATTTTAAAATGTATTTATAACATTGTAGTTGGTTGTTCAATATAAAAAATTGTTCTGCATGAATATGAGATAGATCAATTTATTACTGGTTTTATGTTATACACAAGCATTATTACAAGGAGTTAGCTTAAAGATGATTTTTTTTCTATTTGAATCGCTCAATTGAAATGCTATTTATACAATGTTTCTTTATGTTTTTAATGGAAGCACAGCCACGATGGCTGAGACGTTTGAGCATTCACCTCTCACCGAAAGGGTTCGGGTTCGATTCACTGATGATGAAATTAAAAAAAATATGTTTTTTTTTTAGTCGAACCGTCAAGGTTTTGGGGTTCACCCAGCTTCTAAAAATAGGTACCGGAAGTTATTCTGGGAAGTAAAGACGGTCTGGCCACATCACCCTAAAAAAATGCTCTTAGTCATAGAAATAAATATGGCCTCTAAGAACATATTTCTCAACTTGCATATGAGAGCGTACAGTGAACCCTCTTTGCTATTATTACATTAACTGCTTAAAGAACGTCGGTACATAATGAGATACAAACATACATGTTTTTTAACAGTCGAACATTAAAAACAAAGAAATATATTAGACGAAAGATAGGGAACAGCATTTAGATAAGATTAGAAAAGACGAACTGATGAAAAAAAAAAAAAAAGCTAGAAGTAATTTTCGTCATTGAATACATTAAGAAACAACATATAAAATAGATTGGCTACGTGATAACACAGGAAGACTAAAACACAACAAACTTCAAAACGCGAGTATTTGAGCCAAAGGTCGACCACAAAATGAATGGATTAATGGAATATTAGAAACACTAGGAAACATAACAGCATGAGAGACCAACAGAAGAACAAAAGATGGAGTGATGGAATATTAGAAACACTAGGAAACATAACAGCAGGAGAGACCAACAGAAGAACAAAAGATGGAGTGATGGAATATTAAAAACACTAGGAAACATAACAGCATGAGAGACCAACAGAAGAACAAAAGATGGAGTGATGGAATATTAGAAACACTAGGAAACATAACAGCAGGAGATGTCAAAAGAAGAGCAAAAGATGGAATGATGGGATATTGGAAACACAAGGAAACATAACAGCAGGAGATGCCAACAGAAGAGCAAAAGATGGAATGATGGAATATTAGAAACACTAGGAAACATAACAGCAGGAGATGTCAAAAGAAGAGCAAAAGATGGAATGATGGGATATTGGAAACACAAGGAAACATAACAGCAGGAGATGTCAAAAGAAGAGCAAAAGATGGAATGCTAGGATATTGGAAACACAAGGAAACATAACAGCATGAGAGACCAACAGAAGAGCAAAAGATGGAATGATGGGATATTAGAAACACAAGGAAACATAACAGCAGGAGAGACCAACAGAAGAACAAAAGACAGTATAAATTATATCTCCCCTCGACGACGAAAGCCAAATCGTTAAGGAAAGAAGAAAAACAAGAGTATTTCAAACAGAGCATTTTATCTCTAAAACAAAATAAAGAAAAAACAAACGATTCACTTAAAATAATTTCAGCATTCACTCCGACAAAACAATCAAATAGTTAGATCCCAGATTACAACAGCGCGGGTTTAATTACATTTCTTTAATTATTGTCGACAACTATATCATGATAATGACTTTTAAAATATGTATATGGAGACAGTTAATATTGTAAAAGTTTAACTGAGCGGTTTGGAACATTCCAACGGAAAATGTAATGATTAACATAAGATGGATAATAGTATATTTTTATATCAACTAATTCTAATCCTATTTCTGCTAAACTAAATCATATTATGGTCATTAACCTGATCCAGTTGTTTATTTATTCCTACTTATATACGATAGCACATAGTAAAGAAAAGTAAAGAGCCACGTCAAGTGGCGTATAGGGAATGTGGTGTTAGTGACCATAAATTTTACAGACCTTCAGCACATGATTTTTGGGATAATGTGGTCGGTATTACGCCCGCGCCGATTTACTTTACCAGAAAAAAATCCGGTACCCATTTAAGGCTGGGTGAACCCGAAAGCCGTCAGTTGGGATCGAACCCCACCTCTTGTCCTTTGTAGTCCAGTTCACTAACCACTGAGCTATCGTGGCTCCCAACTATAGCACATAATTTAGCCATATATTTGACTAACTGTTGGTCTATCTCTCAATCTCCTCATATAATCACTTAACAAACCGCAGCACAACTGATGGGGCTTATTGTGCATCTCTTATTTTACCACGAAAGTATCTCTCATAATTATACTATTCGTCTCGATCTTATCTCATGAAGATATTGGTTTGTACCATTCATCTCTCATAGAAATACTGGCCCGCCTCGTGAGTTTCTCATTTAAACTAATGGGCCTGTCTCATTTTTGTCATAAAAGTACTGGCCCTTCTCATTTTTCTCATAAAAATACTGGACCGTCTCATTCTTCTCATAAAAATACTGGACCGTCTCATTCTTCTCATAAAAATACTGGACCGTCTCATTTTTTTCTCATAAAAATAATGGACCGTCTCATTCTTTTCACATAAAAATACTGGACCGTCTCATTCTTTTCTCATAAAAATACCGGACCGTCTCATTCTTCTCATAAAAATACTGGACCGTCTCATTTTTTTCTCATAAAAATACTGGACCGTCTCATTCTTTTCTCATAAAAATACTGGACCGTCTCATTCTTATTTCATAAAAATACGGGACCGTCTCATTCTTATCTCATAAAAATACTGGACCGTCTCATTCTCTTCTCACAAAAATACTGGACCGTCTCATTCTTTTCTCATAAAAATACTGGACCGTTTCATTCTTTTCTCATACAAATACTGGACCGTTTCATTCTTTTCTCATAAAAATACTGGACCGTCTCAATCTTTTCTCATAAAAATACTGGTCCATCTCATACTTTTCATTAAAAATACTGGTCCGCCTGATTCTTTTCTCATAAAAATACTGGTCCATCTCATACTTTTCATTAAAAATACTGGACCGTCTCATTCTTATCTCATAAAAATACTGGTCCATCTCATACTTTTCATTAAAAATACTGGACCGTCTCATACTTTTCATTAAAAATACTGGTCCGCCTGATTCTTTTCTCATAATAATACTGGTCCATCTCATACTTTTCATTAAAAATACTGGTCCGCCTGATTCTTTTCTCATAAAAATACTGGTCCATCTCATACTTTTCATTAAAAATACTGGACCGTCTCATTCTTATCTCATAAAAATACTGGTCCATCTCATACTTTTCATTAAAAATACTGGTCCGCCTTATTCTTTTCTCATACTCATGAAATCCTCTCTAAATTGTAGGGGAATTATCACACCGTTATTATTTCACTCCTCTAACTGAATCGATCATTATGTTATCTCTGTCATGTACTCTATGTTTCAACTACCAGGCAGAAAACCAGAAGAAAGGCCAAATGAAAATAAAGTTTAGCATGCGCATAAATAACTGTATTTCATATGTTCGGATTTGGAGTAAAAAACGATGTCCTAAAATCATAAAACGGTATACATTTTTTAAAATATGACTATCAACATTTTCAGGAGGACGTGAACTTCCGGTCAAAATGGCTGATAGGCGGCTGTAATTGTTAAAAGGCTGTGTCTGAAAACGTGGTTTTCCTTGTTGCAATTTCCTTATATTCCAAGCACGGCTTGCTCCTGAGCTAGTGAGTTAAGTGCTCTACGCGCACCGTGAGCTGTGTGTTTCATCCGTTTTGATCGTGTTTCGATATTTCGATTGCTTGCGATGAGTAATGATATCGTATGACGGGGAACAGATGGCTGTGTTCATTTTCTGTCCGGGTTCGCCTTATATCTTTTGGCGTGTTCTGAGACTGCTATGATTAGGACTGCAGCTACCTATCTGTTTTTGTTTGTGAGATGAGATATTAATTCGGATGATTCCACTGGCACGGGCGGTTGAGCAATTATGGATTTTAATTCGTTTGCATCGATTCCAGGGCCTTTCATAACCATAATCATAAACAGTTAAATATGTTCGTCCACTTGTAAAGAAAATAAAATATAAAATAAGATATGAAAAAAATAGGCGTTATTTTTTTGTATTAATTGAAAATTGTAAATCGTTGTTCAATTAGTTACTTAATTTGTAGGTTAATTAGTTATTTATTTTTAGTTAGTTGGTTATTTATTTATATGGTTGGTTAGTTAGTTAGCTAGTAAGTTGGCTAGTCAGTTAGTTGGTTAGTCAGTTAGTTGATTAGTCAGTTAGTTGGTTAATCACTTAGTTCATTAGTTAGTCAATTAGTTAGTCAGATGGTTAGTCAGTTTTTAATTAATTAATTTGTTAGTTGGTTAGTCAGTTAATTAGTTAATTAGTGAGTCATTTAGTTAACTAGTTAGTTAATCAGTAAGTCAGTCTTTCTGTAGGAAAGGTCTTCTCACTGCACATCAAACAACTAAATACGTGCACAGATTCATGCATCTATACACCCCCAAACGAGCAAATACTAATGGGCATGTATCCAGATCAAGTTGCACCCAATTGCTCTTTTTCTATATAAAGTTTCATGTCATCGTCTCAATTATTCATGGAACACTCATATTTATATTTTCACTTTTAGTTTTATCGTTGGGACTTCACTAAAACCATGCCTGTCTCGATTTGCTTCCATTTTCCCATGTTTAATGTTCATCTTAATAACACCAGAGATAAAACTCACAATAGCAAAAGGTTATATCTTCTCAACATTCCTGCATGTTGCAGAAACATGGACATTAGACCAGTAAATAGAACAGAAAATTGAAAACTTTAAAATGAGGATATATAGAAAGAAGAACAGCTAGAATTTGATGGAAAGAAAAGAAAACAAACGATGAAGTCTTAAAACAACAAAAAAATGAAAAGAAAACTACTAAATACAATTCAAACAAGAGAGATGTGATTTTTTGGCTATGTTAAAAGACACAACAGCCTACTTAAAGTATTCTTGGAGGGGAAAATACAAGGTAAATGAGGCAGAACAGACCAAGACTAACATGGACGAGTGACATCAAAAGCTGTCCAGGGAATTTTCAACATTCTTCTGAGAAATCCCATCTCTGTGGCCTCTAATTTTCTTTTCATTTGTTTGTCTACTGTCCATGATTCACTTCCATAGGTCAGAATTGGTTCTATATAGCACCGATGAACTCTCTTTCTCATTTTTATTGACATAGATTTGTTGCATAAGATATTTTTCATTTTCTGAAAAGCTATTTTGGTCTGAGCTATTCTACTTTTTATTTCTGTGGTGCATCTCCCATCAGATGTTATTATTGTGGCCAAATATTTGAAACGTTGCACTTGTTTCAGGTTTGTCTCGTTTATTTGTATGCTGCATGATGGTGATGATTGTTTCTTCGATATAACGATTACTTCTGTTTTCTTACTAGTCAGACTGAGACCTTTCTTGTTGCTTTCTTTTACTATTATGTCTATCATTTCTTGTAGTTCGTTCTCTGTCTCTGCTATTAAGACTGTGTCATCCGCATATCGCAAATTATTTATGTTGTGACCGTTGACTTCAATTCCTTTTTTGTCTACTATTGATCTCATAATATATTCCCTAGATAATACGTTTCTTATAACTCACAAGTAGATCCATGCACATAAAACATATATGGATAAAACATTTATTATAACTGATCAGTATGTCCAAGCACATTAAACCGCCATAGACAATATATGTATTTTTATAGCAATATGGCCATTGACGTCTTGACAGACGGTTGGTAGCAAGCAATCATGATAAGTCAGTAGTTTGTTAAAAATATTAGTGTCTTATGCTGAATGCTGTTTTGCTGAACAGCTTCGCTCGTGGTTGAATCTGCCTATGTTGGACACCCGCAGAACGAACAAGATGTATTCGTGGTGCCTGGCCTCATCTCTTTTCTTCTGCGCCTTTTATCTTCTGAATTTGATATCAGCACTGTCTCGGAAGTTACGGGCGTAATACCGACCACATTACCCCAAAAATCATGTGCTGAAGGTCTGTAAAATATAGGGTCACTAACACCATATTTCCCTATACGCCACTTGGCGTGACGGGGAGTACTTTACTTTTTACTTTACTTTACTGTCTCGGAAGTTGCTGTGCCATTTTTTAATTGTTGTTCTCCATGTGCTACGATCTGCAGCCAGATTTTCCCAGTTTCTTTCACTGATAGAGAATTCCCTCAAGGAAGTCCTGCAAACATCCTTATAGCTCAGCACTGGTCTGCCCTTTGATCTCTGTCACTGACAGAGAATTCCCTCAAGGAAGCCCTGCAAACATCCTTATATATCAGCACTGGTCTGCCCTTTGATCTCTTTCACTGATAGAGAATTCCCTCAAGGAAGTCCTGCAAACATCCTTATATCTCAGCACTGGTCTGCCCTTTGATCTCTTTCACTGACAGAGAACTCCCTCAAGGAAGCCCTGCAAACATCCTTATATATCAGCACTGGTCTGCCCTTTGATCTCTTTCACTGACAGAGAACTCCCTCAAGGAAGTCCTGCAAACATCCTTATATCTCAGCACTGGTCTGCCCTTTGATCTCTTTCACTGATAGAGAATTCCCTCAAGGAAGTCCTGCAAACATCCTTATATCTCAGCACTGGTCTGCCCTTTGATCTCTTTCACTGACAGAGAATTCCCTCAAGGAAGCCCTGCAAACATCCTTATATATCAGCACTGGTCTGCCCTTTGATCTCTTTCACTGATAGAGAATTCCCTCAAGGAAGTCCTGCAAACATCCTTATAGCTCAGCACTGGTCTGCCCTTTGATCTCTGTCACTGACAGAGAATTCCCTCCAGGAAGCCCTGCAAACATCCTTATATATCAGCACTGGTCTGCCCTTTGATCTCTTTCACTGATAGAGAATTCCCTCAAGGAAGTCCTGCAAACATCCTTATATCTCAGCACTGGTCTGCCCTTTGATCTCTTTCACTGACAGAGAACTCCCTCAAGGAAGCCCTGCAAACATCCTTATATATCAGCACTGGTCTGCCCTTTGATCTCTTTCACTGATAGAGAATTCCCTCAAGGAAGTCCTGCAAACATCCTTATATCTCAGCACTGGTCTGCCCTTTGATCTCTTTCACTGATAGAGAACTCCCTCAAGGAAGCCCAGCAAACATCCTTATATCTCAGCACTGGTCTGCCCTTTGGTCTCCTTCCGTCCTTATGTTCGCCATACAATATTTGTTTGGGAATACAAATGTTTGCCATTCTTCTTACATGATCCAGCCACCTTAGTCTACGACTCCTAAGTGTTGCCATGATGGATGGGAGTTTGGCTCGTTGTAAGACATTAGAGTTGGTTACTTTGTCCTGCTATTTGATGTTCATAATCTTTCAAAAGCAACGCACATGAAAGCTGTTTAATCTTTTTTTCTGCCCTGCATAGGTAGTCCAAATTTCCGACCTGTATAGAAGTGTACTAAGCACACAACTTTGATAAATTTGAATCTTAGTCCTGAGTGTTAAATTTGGTGTTGGCCCATGCTCTATCTTTAAGTTTGCCAAATGTGGAAGCTGCCTTTCCAATTCGGGAATTTATTTCTTCTTCAAGGGAGACAGTGATCGTGACCACACAACCGATAGGTGAACTTTCACACAGATTCAAGGGGCGTGTTATATATCCTTTTATAACTGATGAATATATGTAGGCTAAACGCTCACGGATAATATATTTATCATAAATAATGATTACGTATAAATAAGTGCAAGAAAAAAATGTGTCACTACCGAGAAGGGTAACTTAATATGAAAACGGAATATAACAAAAAGATAGATAATCGGAAACTAGCATATGATCAGGTTTAGAGGAAAATCCACCAGTGCTGGGTAATATTAAAAATAGCAATTCAAATGGTCTGTACATGTCACTCCAACAACATTAGGGAGCATCCCTTTAGAAGAGAGTCTTAATAATGGGGAACAAAGGAAAGAGATGGGAAAAGTAGACCTAGAAGATGATGGATTAATGAAATAGCTGAGTGCCACGAAGAAGACAAATTACAAGGCTTTGATCTGAACACGTTTTCCTTGGTGGTGAAAGATTACATATGAAAGTAAAGTAACAAGTCTAATTAGGCTACATATGGAAGTAAAGTAACAAGTCTAATAAGGCTACATATGGAAGTAAAGTAACAAGTCTAATAAGGCTACATATGGAAGTAAAGTAACAAGTCTAATACGGCTACATGTGGAAGTAAAGTAACAAGTCTAATACGGCTACATATGGAAGTAAAGTAACAAGTCTAATACGGCTACATATGGAAGTAAAGTAACAAGTCTAATAAGGCTACATATGGAAGTCAAGTAACAAGTCTAATTAGGCTACATATGAAAGTAAAGTAACAAGTCTAAATAGCCTACATATGAAAGCAAAGTAACAAGTACAATTAGGCTACATATGAAAGTGAAGTAACAAGTCTAAATAGCTTACATATGAAAGCAAAGTAACAAGTCTAAATAGCCTACATATGAAAGTAAAGTAACTACAAAGACTACAAAGGACAAGAGGTAGGGTTTGATCCAAATCGACGGCTTCCGGATTGGTACCGGATTGTTTTTCTGGGAAAGTAGAGCGGCACGGGCGTAATACCGACCACATTACCCCAAAAATAACGTGCAGATAATCCAAGCGGTCGTCTTCGCCCTCTTTCTTTCCTCATTTCATCTCTGAGGGGAGATATAGATAACGGTCTTTGGCTCTTCTTTAGGCCCTTCCTACTGTCATGTCTCCTAGTGTTTCTAATATTCGATAAATCCATCTTTTTCGAGGTCGGCATTTTTCTCCAGTGTGCTTTTAGTGTTTATTTAAGTCTCGTTGTGTTGAGGTTTGATCTTGCTATCTAACAACGCGGCCAAACCATTGTATATGTTGTTTCTTTGTGCATTCATTCCTGGACTGTCCCTTTTCTTTGTGCATTCATTCCTGGACTGTCCCTTTTCTTTGTGCATTCATTCCTGGACTGTCCCTTTACTTTGTGCATTCATTCCTGGACTGTCCCTTTTCTTTGTGCATTCATTCCTGGACTATCCCTTTTCTTTGTGAATTCATTCCTGGACTGTCCCTTTTCTTTGTGCATTCATTCCTGGACTATCCCTTTTCTTTGTGCATTCATTCCTGGACTATCCCTTTTCTTTGTGTATTCATTCCTGGACTGTCCCTTTTCTTTGTGCATTCATTCCTGGACTGTCCCTTTTCTTTGTGCATTCCTTCCTGGACTGTCCCTCTTCTTTGTGAATTCATTCCTGGACTGTCCCTTTTCTTTGTGCATTCATTCCTGGACTATCCCTTTTCTTTGTGCATTCATTCCTGGACTATCCCTTTTCTTTGTGCATTCATTCCTGGACTATCCCTTTTCTTTGTGCATTCATTCCTGGACTATCCCTTTTCTTTGTGCATTCATTCCTGGACTGTCCCTTTTCTTTGTGCATTCATTCCTGGACTATCCCTTTTCTTTGTGCATTCATTCCTGGACTGTCCCTTTTCTTTGTGCATTCATTCCTGGACTGTCCCTTTTCTTTGTGCATTCATTCCTGGACTATTCCTTTTCTTTGTGCATTCATTCCTGGACTGTCCCTTTTCTTTGTGCATTCATTCCTGGACTGTTTTTTTCTTTGTGTATTCATTCCTGGACTGTCCCTTTTCTTTGTGCATTCATTCCTGGACTGTCCCTTTTCTTTGTGCATTCATTCCTAGACTATCCCTTTTCTTTCTGTATTCATTCCTGGACTGTCCCTTTTCTTTGTGCATTCAGTCCTGGACTGTCCCTTTTCTTTGTGCATTCATTCCTGGACTATCCCTTTTCTTTGTGCATTCATTCCTGGACTGTCCCTTTTCTTTGTGCATTCATTTCTGGACTGTCCCTTTTCTTTGTGCATTCATTCCTGGACTGTCCCTTTTCTTTGTGCATTCATTCCTGGACTATCCCTTTTCTTTGTGCATTTATTCCTGGACTGTCCCTTTTCTTTGTGCATTCATTCCTGGACTATCCCTTTTCATTGTGCATTCATTCCTGGACTGTCCCTTTTCTTTGTGCATTCATTCCTGGACTATCCCTTTTCTTTGTGCATTCATTCCTGGACTATCCCTTTTCTTTGTGCATTCATTCCTGGACTGTCCCTTTTCTTTGTGCATTCATTCCTGGACTGTCCCTTTTCTTTCTGCATTCATTCCTGGACTATATCTAACTTTCTTTCTTAGTTTTCTTTCTTATCTTATTTCTGAGGCTGTTTCCTGCCATGCGTCCGACACATTTTATTTTGGTGCAGTTATTTTCTTTCATTGTTATAGAGTTTAGCGACCAGATCCGACATGCTTGGCACAACATTGGAATAAAACCCAAAGTAGAGAAATGAAACTCGACTCGAAGCCATATATTACATTCAACAGTCATACTGGTTATCCCTTATCACATTTCATGTACAATTTTTATATTATATTCTTGTTCAGAGCCATATTATCATAAATATGTGCAGATGGTTACAAAAAATGTTTGGCTCTGCTCTGTCAATTGATTTTATTTATGACGTAATCCTTGCATCTGGCCAGTAACTCTTTCACACAAACGTGCAAATTAATATGCATACCTAGAATAGTTTTGACATTACAGAACACTAAGTCACCCATTTCCTTTATATCAACCAGATGGGGACTACAGCAACCTTTCTTTGTTTTGGAGATGAGTTAGTAATTCGGATGATTCCACTGGCACGGGCGGTTGAGCAATTATAGATTTTATGGTTATGGTTATGAAAGGCCCTGGAATCGATGCAAACGAATTAAAATCCATAATTGCTCAACCGTCCGTGCCAGTGGAATCATCCGAATTACTAGCTCATCTCCAAAACAAAGAAAGGTAGCTGTAGTCCCCATCATAGCAGTCTCAGCACACGCCAAAAGACATAAGGCGAAACTGCACAGAAAGTGAACACAGCCAACTGTTCCCTGTCATACGATATCAGCATTCATCGTAAACCATTGGAATATCGAAACATGATCAACACGGATGATACACACAGCTCACGGTGTGCACAGAGCACTTAACTCAGTAGCTCCTGCAGCAAGCCGGACTTGGAATATGCGGAAACTGCAATAAGGAACACTTTTCTGACACAGCAATTAAAAGTTCCTGCCGCCTAACCGTCATATTGACCGGTATTCCAATGATGACGTATATTGAATTGCAATCAACACAGAACACACTATCACACACACTGTAGAGGATTTCAGATCACATGCATGTACTCCGCTTCACCGGGGAAGTTCCCAACAGTGGAACTTTTTAGCTATACACTGATCAGCATTGGAAAGACAGAATTAACCATCTTTCCGGCACAAAGTACGTAACAGTGAACGTTGACGCAAACATGACTGCGCCATCTTGAAACCGGAACTCCTCTATAGATTTTAATTCGTTTGCAGTGATACCGGGGCCTACCATAACCAAATAACCAAAAATGTAATTATATTATAGTCATATGTACACACATTTCTGGTGTGTTCTCTCTCTTCTTGTACATCCCAGGGTCAATGTAAAATGGAATGATCTGTGAATTCTGCGGTTTCATAAATACACTGTAACCTGTGTTGCGTTTATTACCTAGTTAATCGATGTTTGATTTATCCTTAAGTCAGCTTACATAATACATAATTACATCAATTACATCATTTATAGTATGGCTTTTACAAAAACAAAAAACAAAAACAAAAAATCAGACACTAGAAACTTATACAGGCACAAATTATTTATAGCTTTCCTCTTGCTGTTATGTTTTTTTTCTCCGTAATTTTTACTTGTAATCTTGAGGTGTTGTACCACAGTTAGCAGTTTAAGTATTTAATGTGTTTTTATCTACAAATAAGCCTGAAAAGAAAGTATTTTTTTATGTGAAATAGCATCGTACAAGTTGATTTATTAAGAGCCACACATATGATAGTTGTCCAGATTAAATATGTTCCGTAAATATCCGGGTTATTTCCTTACTTTGTAATGTAAAAAGTAAAGAGCCCCCGTCACGCCAAGTGGCGTATAGGGAATATGGAGTTAGTGACCATAAATTTTACAGACCTCCAGCACATGATTTTTGGGGTAATGTGGTCGGTATTACGCCCGTGCCGCTTTAGGTTCCCAGAAAAAAATCCGGTATCCTTTTAAGGCTGGGTAAACCCGGAAGCCGTCGGTTGGGACCCTTCCTTGTAATGTATTTATGAATATTTACTTTACTTTACTTTACTCCGCTTCTATTGCTTTTCAACAAAGAGTGAAATGCAGTATTCATGCCAATTCATCTTTACAGCGTGTATCATGCAAGGCTCTCATTATCATTTCTACTATCGCATTTCATCACCATCTAGTTAGATCTGTTTTTACATTTTCTCCATGACAACTTAGATACAAGAACATTAATTTACCTTTCAAATAATTATTTTCCAATATGGCTTGTGAAGGGAGGGTGAAATAAGAAACATTTCATATCACGTGATGTATTGTGCATGCGACATTATTCCAAAGTTCCATAGAAAAACCCTCCCTGCCATGCCACCACCCCCAACCCCTGCCAAAAAAAAAATAAGAAACAAAAAATAAAACACAGATTATTTTCTTCATTGTTCCTTACTCATTTGCCTTGCAGCGTCGAGTAAATACAATTAATGTATTTTACTCTTTTGTTGGCTTCTCCTGCTGTTATGTTTCCTAGTGTTTCTAATATTACATCAATCCATCTTTTTTTCCGTTGGCGACCCTTAGGTCTGGTGTTCTCGCAACGTTTATTGAAGGCTCGTTGTGTTGTATGCTCATCTTTCTGTTTCATCAACCGGCCAATCGTTTTAGCTCTTGTTTCTTTAAGTACTCATGGGCAGACATTATTTCTAGCTTTCTCTCAGTTCGTCATTTCTGATCGTATCTCTCAGGCTGTTTCCTGTCATTCATCTAACATTTAATCCCGGTAATGGTTATTATGTTATTGTTCTTGAGTCTGGTGTCTATGTCTGGCGTTGGTAGCACAACGTTGGGATTAAAATTGTATTTTAAAGTGCCTATTTTGTCTCTTGTGTTATTTCCTTGTTGGCCAATAGTGGCGATAGCTGTGCGATGATTTGACAAGCTTTGTTGTATCTTGAGTCTATCTCTGCTTCTTGTGAGTTGCCACTTGTCACCAGACTTCCTAGATATGTAAACTCATTTGTTTAACTATCTGCCTATACTTAACTATGCTTAATTTGTTTATCATTTTTGCTCTTGACTTTCCCTCAAACCACTCATTTTTCAGTCCTCAGATAATTGCCGTAAATATAATTCTTATTGGTATTTATTTTATATAGTTCATGATATTAATTTATTGCTTTGAAAACTCTGTATGGCCTGGACACACCTGCATGGCACACGATGATATCTAAATCCGACACGCATTTATTTTATTTTTTTTTAGCGATTTTTAAAGGTTTTTTTTTTTAATTAAAGAATCGAACTGGCCTCTACTGGTCAACTTCAATACAAGGGATTTCTTTCTTTCACTAACTTGTCAAACGACTTTTATTATGGATGAAGCAAAGCGCTGCTTTATTGCAAGATCGTCATTCCCTTTCTTCCCCCTCCCCCCACCAGCTAGGCCACAGTAATACAATGGGAAAACGAGAATAAGAACATTCACAGAAAGAAATAGAGAACAGAATTATGTGCAGATATAAAATAAGTGTAGATTCTGAGTTTCTGTACCAATTATTATGTGATAATAACAAAGATGTTTCTAGAGAAAACTGAGCCAGGGCGTAGCAGAAATAAAATATATCACGGAGACAACTATCAATAAATGGGTATGATTATAGAGGAAAACTTTCAAAGCGATAGATCGGGGAATCATTTCAGTGGAGGAGGTATGTTTACATCACTCGGAAAAAAAAAAACAAATAATCAACAGAAAAAAAAACAATATTTGGTCCAAAGCAGGATCTAACCCGTACGCCTTGGCACCGCGCCTTGCCACGAGAAACCAAACGTTAGAGCACACGGCCAACTAAGCTGTCTAAAAAAAATAGCAATCGCTGGCGAAGTCTTTTACGTTGGTGTACTTATGATATCATATCGTTTCAATGAGTTGGAGTCACATAATAATAAATGGATATTATTCAGGAGGGAACCTTCGCAGATAATAGATCAGCGAATAACTTCAGAGGAAGAGATATGTTTACAACACTCGGAAAATAAATCACAAATAAGGAAAATTATCGCCAATTCTGGAGATACTTGTCTTAATAGGAAAATAAAGATAAACAATTTATTCCTGAGTTGTGATCGTAAACCTATGCTATAGTCATGAGTACACCTGCATGAAAGACATCGCCAATGATAGCTATCTTTTTAGGTAGCTGAGTTGGCCGTGTGTTCTAGCGTTTGGTTCTCGTGGCAAGGCGCTCTGCCGCGGTGTATGAGTTCGATCCTGATCAGAACCATATATTGTTATTTGTTGTTTTTTTTTTGTCGTTGATTATTTGTGAATTTTTTTCCCGAGTGTTGTAAACATACTTCTTCCCCTGAAGTTCTTCTTTCTTCTTCTATCCTTCCTCTGCTGCCTTTGGCGTCGAGGGGAGATACAATCTGCGATTCTTTGCTCATCTGTTGACCTCTTCTGGTGTTATCCTTCCTAGTGACTCTAGTATTCCATGTATCCATCTCTTTCTCGGTCTTCCTCTTAATCTGGCGTTTTCGTAGCGTTTGTTTATGGCTCTTTGAGTCATTGTTAGTTTTTTTTGCCTTGTTATGTGGCCGAACCAATTTATCTGTTGTTTCTTTATGTATTCGATGGCTGGTTCAATTTCGAGTTTCTTCCTCAGGTCAGTGTTTCTTACTCTGTCCCTTAAGTTGTTTCATGTCATTCTTCTAACACATTACATTTCGGTGATCATTATCTTTCTTATTGTTCTAGAGTCCAGCGTCCAATTCTGGCACTGATAGCACAGAGTTGGTAGAAACATTGATTTGTATATTGCCCTTTTTGCTTCCGTAGTTATTGCTTTGTTTTTCAATTCCCCTGAAGTGATTTGTTGAAATGAGTTGCTCGGTTCACAGAATGTTGTGGAGAGACATGGTCACATGCGTCAGAAGGTGTGAAACTTGATCATAATGATGCAAACAATTGTTTTCTGTTTTGTTACAATATTTGTTTATATTCTATACTCATATAATGTACAATTGTTTTCTGTTTTGTTACAATATTTGTTTATATTCTATACTCATATAATGTACAATTGTTTTCCTTTGCATCGTTTGTATCAAAACGTATTATAAAAGTAATCTTCTTCTTTCTTTTCTCTTTTCACTGATACCTAAAAGGTGTCGTGGTTTATATATCATTTGTCGTTCTTGAGCTGCTCGAACTGTCTGAATTAGTGATTTTCCTTTGTTGTTACATGTCTCTGTCACTGCATCTATCCATCTTCTTCAGGGTCTTTCTCTTGATCTTTTTCCATGCATTCTCGAGAAGAACGCCCTTGATGGTGATTGGTGAGGATTCATTCTGACCAGGTGGCCAAACCATTTAAGTTGTTGTTGTTCTATATATTCTTGGCAGGGTTTTGTTCCTACCATTTTTCTTATAGTTTCATTTGGTATTCTATCTCTTCTTGTGTTGTTTGTTACTTTTCTCAAGCATCGCATCTCACATGTATTCTATCTATCTATTGTCCTTTCGAGCCGAAGACGGCACATAGGGCAGAACCACAATCTCAAAAACAGAAACCTTGCGTGCCAAGATGGCACATATTGCAGAGATCACTGCTTCTAAAATCTATGGCTCTGTTTCCATAACAATACTTTTTACAATGACAGCTTGTCAAGCCATCGATCAACCTCCTTAGTCGTCTCTTACGACATTGCCTGGAAGGTCACAGTGTCACTATTGATTGTCGCATGTATTGATCTTTCTTAAATGTGATTTAGAAAGGGTCAATGTTTGACTTTCATAGCACAAAGTTGGTATAAAAATGCTACTTATCATTTCTTGCTTACCTGCTAAAGAAATGTTTGGATGTCTTAGCAATGGTGAAAGCTGGTATGTGACAGCATTTGCTTTTTGTATTCTCATGTCAATTTCCCTGTCTAGTTTTCCATCTTCTGTAAACATTGTGCCCAAATACTTGAATTCCTCTACTCGTGTTATTTCTTTTTTTTTTGATAATATATAAATATTTACATTTCTCCCCACAGTTTAGAATTGTACTGACTCTTGTATGCTCTTCTATATACGGGGTCTTTGATAATTTTTGTTGTTGAAATATCTCAACGGCGAAATCCATCAACTCACTCTAATCTATGTAAATATCATGGACAAAATTTACGTTCAATAACGAGTTTGTAGTAAAACTAAAATACAAATTCCGTGTTTTTCTTCTTTTTGTTAGTTTCCTTTTTTTTTTTTTTGCAAGCTTCATTGCACTGTGCTGTGCACCTTACGCTAGAATATTTCTGTCTTTAGCAAGTAAATGCTCGGGTATTTTATTTTAATGAAGATTTGCATGTAACAACTATGTGAAAAAATTAATTTTATATTGGGAACATAGGGAATAAATGATGAAGTTTTGAGCAACTAATAGTAAAATGTTATATTACAAGATACAGCTACTTGAAAAGTTCAACAGAGAAGGCATCTTGAGCATAAAGTTTATAACGATGAAAAAACATCTGTATCATTTCATGGCATTCAGTCTGGCAATGGTAATGATAATTTCCTCTTCTCGTTTGTAGAAACGGTTAATAAATTTAAAATCAAATGATGCGTAGTAAACACACATATACCGGTTAAACCTCAAACGATATAATCAACAAGTGCAGAAAACAACAATATATTTTTTATGCCGTTTATTTTCCTATAAAACCATGAGATATCTGACTGCAGAGACTACTACCTCCCGCATACGCGTAAACTTGCGGCTTATATGTCATTGGTTAATTGTCTCGTTGCAGTATTTGAATTACAAACCAGATTTGACATAGTAGGGCGTACGTAATTATTTTTAATTAGTGTAATTTCACGCATATTAAACAAACAATTAAATAATAAACTATATTAGACTTTGACATTTTACCCATATTAATTTTAATGAAAAATAGTGTTGACAATGGGATATGATATGTTCTTTGCATGTTTTGTTAAATAGCATCAACATTAAATATTACCGATATTGTTGTGTACATTTATCCTAGTATTGTTAACCTATTCAACTACAGACAAAGCTCTTCTGGTAAACAAAATCAACATTAATCAAAGCTATTGATTATTTTTAAGTATTAAAAACAGTAGAACACACCATCAACGTTTGGCGCGGTGATCATGTCATCTCACAGTGCATTATATCTATTTTGTTGTTCACTGTTTACACCAGACTATCTAGTATATTCTCTTTTTGTTGTCCTCGAGTTCTCTTTCCCTATATTTTGTCGATTGTAACCAAGTACTCCAATTTTCCTATTCTCGTGATGTGCTCGAAAAGCCGATCGCTTCTTTCTGTTGTTCCTTTCTGTAACTCTCTTTTTGTGTTGATCCCTTTCAGAATTTTCGCGTTGGTCTTTTTTTTAGTTCTCCATGGATCGCTCAACATAGTAAAGAGAAATTGTATCTCTGAGACCTCTAATCGTCTTTTTATTTGTTTATCTACTGTCCATGATTCACTTCCATAGGTCAGATGTGGTTTTCTATAACGCCGATGAACTCTCTTTCTCACTTTTGTTGACATAGACTTGTTTGCAGCAGACTTTTTTCATTTTCTGAAATGTTACTTTGATCAGTGCTATTATGCTTATTTATTTCTGTAGTACATTTATCATCTAATGCTACTTTTAGTCTGTGCTATTATGCTTATTTATTTCTGTAGTACATTTATCATCTAATGCTACTTTGACCTGTGCTATTATGCTTATTTATTTCTGTAGTACATTTATCATCTAATGCTACTTTGACCTGTGCTATTATGCGTACTTATTTCTGTAGTACATTTATCATATAATGCTACTTTGGTCTGTGCTATTATGCTTATTTATTTCTGTAGTACATTTATCATCTAATGCTACTTTGACCTGTGCTATTATGCGTACTTATTTCTGTAGTACATTTATCATCTAATGCTACTT
The DNA here is from genome assembly GCA_032433765.1 of Megaustenia siamemsis. Classification (NCBI taxonomy): domain Eukaryota; kingdom Metazoa; phylum Mollusca; class Gastropoda; order Stylommatophora; family Ariophantidae; genus Megaustenia; species Megaustenia siamemsis. Next base: position 36,285,759 of record JAVIAB010000046.1, on the reverse strand, counting down.
TGACCTGTGCTATTATGCGTACTTATTTCTGTAGTACATTTATCATCTAATGCTACTTTGGCCTGTGCTATTATGTTTATTTCTGTAGTACATTTATCATCTAATGCTACTTTGACCTGTGCTATTATGCGTACTTATTTCTGTAGTACATTTATCATCTAATGCTACTTTGACCTGTGCTATTATGCGTACTTATTTCTGTAGTACATTTATCATCTAATGCTACTTTGACCTGTGCTATTATGCGTACTTATTTCTGTAGTACATTTATCATCTAACGCTACTTTGACCTGTGCTATTATGCGTACTTATTTCTGTAGTACATTTATCATCTAATGCTACTTTGACCTGTGCTATTATGCGTACTTATTTCTGTAGTACATTTATCATCTAACGCTACTGTAGGAAAGGTCAAGATGTTATTTTAATCACAAATCAAGCCAATATTTATTCTTTAGTTTCTTTTAATCGTATCCGTCATAACAGAATTAACAATACACACTCAACAACTAGCTCTTCCCTGCGCCAGTGACAGAACGGTTTGCACAAATGAATCCGATATCACAGCTGTTTGTTTGCTTCTAAAAGTGACATGTTAGTTCTAATTTTCGAGATGTATAACGTTCACGGATGAAGATGTCCGGAGTATTGTACATTCCGCTCACTCTTAAATATAATAATTTATGGGAGTGGTTTAAATTTGAACACTACGGGCAAACAAAGGATGTAATGTTGTCTAGCTACACAAAATAATTTGGTGAATGATATTTCAGTTGAATAACGATCGTAACTAATGCATCATTATCATGTGCCATACCGATTGTCGTAGGCGATCATGTCTTTCCACAACCCTCTATCATTCGTGGATCGTGTCAATTCTGTTGTTGCCTGTTTTCCGTGTCATGACACCAGACTATGTTATATTTTCTCACATTGTCATCCGCGATCTCTCCTTCCCTGTATGACAAGATGATATATATATATCATCATCATCAAGTACCGAGCCTGCTGGCGAAGGTGATCATGTCTCTCCACAACTTTCGATCACGACAGTTGTTGATCATTTCTGTTGTTAACCTTCTGCCAAGCCATTCTCTTAAGCTGTCTGGTATCTTTTCTCTTTGATTCCCTCTATCTCTTCGTCCATCAATTTTCCCAGATGTTACAATATATTCCAGCTGTTCTCTTCTTATTACATGGCCAAAAAATGATGATTGTTTCTTCCTAATATTGGAAATTATCTCTCCTTTTGCTTTGGCCTCTTTCAGAACGTTTTCATTACTCTTCTTAGCTGTCTGTGGTATTCTCAATACTCTTCTGTAAAACCACATTTCTACAGACTCCAACGATTTTCTTGTCTGTTGTCCTATTGTCCATGATTCACATCCATATGTTAAGACTGGCTCTACATAATATTTAAGAACTCTTTTTCGTGTTTCTATTGTCAAGAATGGATTGCATAGTATCTTCCTAATTTTTTTTGGAAAGCTGCTTTTGCCTGAGCCGTGAAAAGCATGTAAATAAACTAAAGTATGAGTGTCAAACAGCTGTGGATAGTGAATGTATCGAATTGGAAGTTACCGATGTTGCAAATCTGTTGCAAACAGCGACACATAATTTACTCCAAAAAACCGCACAGAAGAAACCGAGAACCTGACATTAATGTAGCTTTTGTGACTGAATAATTCCAACTGGCATTGGTGATGATGCAATGGGCATGCTCTCGTGGCTGTTGGACGATTCCATGAGAAGAGTAGAATAATATAACCTATTTCTAGAAAAATGATTAACCGTAAATAGGAGAGAGAGTTTCCGTCAAACATTAAGGCAGACACATAACAAATTTGATGTCTGTAGAGGTTTGGGAAAAGGGGGGGAGGGGTGTAGAAATGCAAAATCTTTGTCTTTACACTAATTTCCTGAGGTAGCCGCGATAGCTTAGTGGTTAGTGAACTGGACTACAAAACACAAGAGATAAGGTTCGATCCCAACCGACTGCTTCCGGTTCACCCAGTCTTTAATGGGTACCGGATTTTTGTCCGGGAAAGTAAAGCGGCATGGACGTAATACCGACCACATTACCTCAATATTCATGTGCTGAAGGTCTGTAAAATGTATGGTCACTAACACCATATTCCCTTTCGGCCACTTGGCGTGACGGGGGTACTTTACTTACACTAATTTCCTCAACTAGTCTAACATGTAAAATATCCTTTAAACAGCTGCACCTAAAGATAGTGTCAAGCTCCATTTCTCTCTCTCTCTCTCTCTCTCTCTCTCTCTCTCTCTCTTCTCTCTCTCTCTCTCTCTGCGATCAGGACTCAATTAGAATTGGATTCCAGACTCTCATATGAAGTCAGCTGTCCAAGTTAAGTGTGTTGATCGCCCCCACAGACAGAACATCACAATTAGAGTCTGCCAGATCCACTCTGATTGAACACCCGTTAAAACGTTGCACTGTGTTCTGCGCCAGTGGCCCAGTGCATCCGATTTCAGCCAGCATTTTATTCAGGCTAGCTTTCCTTAGCCTTTGATTGTCCCCAATCTTCCTGCAAGGCAGCAGATGATCTTTTCTGTAGGGGGATTCTGCCCTTAGACGGTCGGCCCTCCCAGGTTTACGAGCACCATCTGCCCGAGTCACTAGAGGTGACTAACACAGACATGCACACACAAAGATATGAGATGTGAATAACATAGACATGCACACACAAAGATATGAGAGGTGACTAACACAGCCATGCACACACAAGGATATGAGAAGTGACTAACACAGCCATGCACACACAAGGATATGAGATGTTACTAACACAGCCATGCACACACAAGGATATGAGATGTTACTAACACAGCCATGCACACACAAGGATATGAGAAGTGACTAACACAGCCATGCACACACAAGGATATGAGATGTTACTAACACAGCCATGCACACACAAGGATATGAGATGTTACTAACACAGCCATGCACACACAAGGATATGAGAGGTGACTAACACAGCCATGCACACACAAGGATATGAGAGGTGACTAACACAGACATGCACACACAAGGATATGAGATGTGACTAACACAGACATGCACACACAAGGATATGAGATGGGACACACACAGACATGCACACACAAGGATATGAGAGGTGACTAGCACAGCCATGCACATACAAGGATATGAGATGTTACTAACACAGCCATGCACACACAAGGATATGAGATGTTACTAACACAGCCATGCACACACAAGGATATGAGATGTTACTAACACAGCCATGCATACACAAGGATATGAGATGTTACTAACACAGCCATGCACACACAAGGATATGAGATGTGACATACACAGACATGCACACACAAAGATATGAGATGTTACTAACACAGCCATGCATACACAAGGATATGAGATGTTACTAACACAGCCATGCACACACAAAGATATGAGATGTGACATACACAGACATGCACACACAAAGATATGAGATGTGACATACACAGACATGCACACACAAAGATATGAGATGTGACATACACAGACATGCACACACAAAGATATGAGATGTGACATACACAGACATGCACACACAAGGATATGAGATAAGCTTGAACCGTTGATCAATAATTACAGCTCGTATCGCCAACCCAGCGCGTTATGACTACCTTCACGATTTAAATTTAACTGCATATTTTTTTGATTAACGAAAAGCAGGAAAAAGCAGCAATTTAGAGAGTGACGTTTTAGAGTGACGTTTTAGAGTGACGTTTTTGGACAGTCTACAAGATGGTTACAATAATTAAGATCAGTCCAGAAAATGACGAAGTAAGGTTGTAATAAACACAGATAAATACATGTATCAGTAAATAACTGAAATGACATTTTAAGAAGGAGAGTTATAGATAATGGAAACAATGAATTAAAGATAAAAGTCTTGAAAATACAGAAGATTTCACTTGTTCTCGGCTTCTAATATTATATTATAAGATTGAGATTAATGGACGCAATTCGGAAAAAGAAATATTAACACGGACGCTTTGATGCATAAGAAGTGATATGGTCAACCTATAGCAAGTGTTGCGAATGATTGTTACTAGTACAAGAAGGTGATATGGTGAACTAACTCACCGCAAGTGTTGTGAGTGGTCGTTAGCTATCTATCTATCTATCTATCTATCTATCTATCTATCTATCTATCTATCTATCTATCTATCTATCTATCTATCTATCTATCTATCTATCTATCTATCTATCTATCTATCTATCTATCTATCTATCTATCTATCTATCTATCTATCTATCTATCTATCTATCTATCTATCTATCTATCTATCTATCTATCTATCTATCTATCTATCTATCTATCTATCATCCATCCATCCATCCATCCATCCATCCATCCATCCATCCATCCATCCATCCATCCATCCATCCATCCATCCATCCATCCATCCATCCATCCATCCATCTATCTATCTATCTATCTATCTATCTATCTATCTATCTATCTATCTATCTATCTATCTATCTATCTATCTATCTATCTATCTATCTATCTATCTATCTATCTATCTATCTATCTATCTATCTATCTATCTATCTATCTATCTATCTATCTATCTATCTATCTGTCTATCTATCTTTCGTTGGCCTGAAGTGTTGTCTATAGTTGCAATGTCATTTCCTATATAAGTTGTACAGTCTTTTGTAATGCTTGCAGTGGCCCATATAGTTTTGTCTGTAGTGCTGTATCTATGGGCCAATGGATTTTCCTCAGTCTACTACATTCAGTGCAGTATTGAAGTATATGTTCAGTAGTCTGGGGCGCCTGTCCACATGTACAAGTAGTTGAGGTGCCGATCTTGAATTTTGTATACATGTGACTATGGAGTCGATTGTGTCCTGTTCTGAGGCGTATAATGGTAACTTGTTCATATCTATTCATATTATGAAAGGCATCCTGATTTGGGGTTTGTGGTCCTCTGATTTGATTATCTGTTTAGTGGTCGTTATAAGTACAAGGCATGCTTGATCACTCCAGCCATTCCAGGTAGGGAAGGTATTCACCAAAACATCCGGAGTCACAGTAGCATCACGCCGAATGTTGTTGGCTTTGTTTTTTAGCTCAATGATATTCTGTCTTGCTGCCATTATCTTTCGTTCCAGGATGTCCCAAGAGAATAAATCAGGTGTTGTAAGGTCATATATCTTGCTGTCAAAGAACTGATAGAAATGTGGTTTTACAGAAGAATGTTGAGAATACCATGGACAGCTAAGAAGAGTAATTAAAATGTTCTGAAAAGGTTAAAGCAAAAAGAGAGATAATTTCCAATATTAGGAAGAAACAATCATCATTGTTTGGTCATGTAATGAGAAGAGGACAGCTGGAATATATTGTAACAACTGGAAAAATTGAGGGACGAAGAGATAAAGGGAAGCAAAGAGAAAAAAATACCAGACAGCTTAAGAGAATGGCTTGGCAGAAGGTCAACAACAGAAATGATAAATAACTGTCAAGATCGAAAGTTGTGGATAGACATGATCACCTACGCCAGCAGGCCCGGTACTTGATGATGATGATGATGATGATGATGATGATGATCAGAGAACTAGCTCTAGTATTGTCGACATCTTTGTCTGTACTAATTACAAGGGTTCTCGCAGCGTTATATGGTGTTTGGGGAATATGATGCTAACAGTATCCATGTTTTATAAATGAACGACGGTACCTCATATGGACTATATGGTCGGCGTCACTCCTGAACGCCTTATTTTCAGAATATAATCTCTGGTTCATATTTTCAAAGACGGTCAACTCGCAGCTGTGTCAGATAAAAAAAAAAAACATGAACATGAGAACTGAACCTGTAACGTTCTGGTCCGTACCAAAGGTACAAATCACTCAACCACCGTTAAATATTGCGATACGATGATAATCATGAAGATACAGACTTTAATTAATGGATGCTAATGCAGAATAAAAGGATGGAAATGGCAGGACAAAAACACTAACAAAGAATTATGGAAATGTACCACTCAAATACCAGTGGATAAAGAGATACAGGGAAGACGATGGCGCTGGATAGGACACACTGCGGAAGCCAACTGAAAGTATTACACAACAGGCCCTTTTTGGAATCCCCAGGGGAAAAGACAAAGATGAAGATCAAGGAATTCTTGGAGAAGACAGATAGAAGCAGAGATGAAGATGATGGAGAAGACATGAACTGATCTTAAAGGATGACAAGAAACAGAACGACTTGGAAAGTGCTTGTTGAAGACCTATGCTCCACGGGGAGCTGAAAGGTAGAAGTAGAAGAAGATGTTACAACGTGGAGGTGAAGACGACCACTAGCACAGTGCTGTGAACGGTCAGCGACTCACAGCTGGCTGCACACAGTTGCCTCTGAAATCAAAGTAGTCTGGCCTAGACAGTAAGGATCGCAGAGGAAAGGCTACTCAATACACAAAACTACCATGACGAAGACGGATATATCGGGTCGAAAGACGTAGATATCACGGCTTGTAAACTAGTTACACAACGAATTCGCGAACACGTAACGTTCTTTTAACAGTGAGCTATGAAGAATAAGAAAAAATGTCAAACCTAGTTATCAGTTAAAAACTACATTAATAGTTACTTACTTATTCTATCATCACATGACGTGATGCGTTGTGGGGAGATGCAATTATCAATCATGTACCAACAGAATCACAGTAACAATCTTTAGCTCGTTCTGTTGCGTGTTTTTTTTTAATTGTTGTTGTAATATTGTCTCTTTGACTCTTTTACATCACATCATTCTGTTAGCCTGTTGCAGAGATGAAACTGTAGCTGGCTTGACTCCATTCCCACGAGAGGGATAGACCTCTTTCTAACCGTGTTTGCTACGTCCGTTTGATGTAGTGTTTGTTTTCAAAAACTTTGTCTGATGTCACAAAATGCACTGTCTTTTTTAAGTACATTAATAGATTCTCACAAACATCTCATCTTGCATTGTGTGTGGTCTCTCGTTCTTTGCCCTTAGAAAAGGGTCGGAATTAATGTTGATAACACAAGAATCGCAGAAATGTACTATTTATGCGTTGTTCTATTGTCGTTATGAAAGTCATTATTGTAAATGATTAAATGGAGCCATATTTTAGACAGAGAATATCGCTAGATACGACAGGAATATTGTACATAGGGATAGTGAGATCGTTATATAGACAGATACAAATAGTGTGTGGTGGTTGTTCTTAAAGAGATCAAAGATCTCTGTAAACCTCTAGAGGAAGAGATTACTATTTATTTGACCACAATGTGAGACAGTGACAGATGGAGTGTGATGTTGACATCATGGATAACTGAGTGTAGAGGTAGGAGATGGGAGGGGACAGATGGAGTGTGATGTTGACATCATGGGTAACTGAGTGTAGAGGTAGGAGATGGGAGGGAACAGATGGAGTGTGATGTTGACATCATGGATAACTAAGTGTAGAGGTAGGAGATGGGAGTGGACAGATGGAGTGTGATGTTGACATCATGGATAACTGAGTGTAGAGGTAGGAGATGGGAGTGGACAGATGGAGTGTGATGTTGACATCATGGATAACTGAGTGTAGAGGTAGGAGATGGGAGGGGACAGATGGAGTGTGATGTTGACATCATGGGTAACTGAGTGTAGAGGTAGGAGATGGGAGGGAACAGATGGAGTGTGATGTTGACATCAAGGATAACTGAGTGTAGAGGTAGGAGATGGGAGGAAACAGATGGAGTGTGATGTTGACATCATGGATAACTGAGTGTAGAGGTAGGAGATGGGAGGGGACAGATGGAGTGTGATGTTGACATCATGGATAACTGAGTGTAGAGGTAGGAGATGGGAGGGGACAGATGGAGTGTGATGTTGACATCATGGATAACTGAGTGTAGAGGTAGAAGATGGGAGGGAATAGATGGAGTGTGATGTTGACATCATGGATAACTGAGTGTAGAGGTAGGAGATGGGAGGGGACAGATGGAGTGTGATGTTGACATCATGGATAACTGAGTGTAGAGGTAGAAGATGGGAGGGAACAGATGGAGTGTGATGTTGACATCATGGATAACTGAGTGTAGAGGTAGGAGATGGGAGGGGACAGATGGAGTGTGATGTTGACATCATGTATAACTGAGTGTAGAGGTAGAAGATGGGAGGGAACAGATGGATTGTGATGTTGACATCATGGATAACTGAGTGTAGAGGTAGGAGATGGGAGGGGACAGATGGAGTGTGATGTTGACATCATGGATAACTGAGTGTAGAGGTAGGAGATGGGAGGGGACAGATGGAGTGTGATGTTGACATCATGGATAACTGAGTGTAGAGGTAGAAGATGGGAGGGAACAGATGGAGTGTGATGTTGACATCATGGATAACTGAGTGTAGAGGTAGGAGATAAAAAATACTAACTATGAAACCAAACTTAGAATATTCAACTCAAAAGTTTTATCAACTGAAAGCTGGAAAAGATCAAAAGAGATTGAGAACAAGATTGAACACTTTTGAAGGCAAATCCATAATAAAAATACTCTGTTTACAATGGAATGAATTCAAGACTAATATTGAAATAAGAGAAATGGCAATGTAACCAAACATCTCATCTACATTTAAGGAAAGAAGATGGACATATGTTAGACATGTGCTAAGAAGATACAACAAGAGAATTCCAAAACAGACACTTCCATGGGACATATCAGTATACAGAATAAGAGGAAAACCTAAAGAGAAACTAAAAAGAACACTTATGAGAGAAGCAAAGGTATCAGGCATAGACTCATTAGATATGATCGCACAGAAAAAAAGATGAGTGGCGAAAAATACTACAAGTGATCTATGTGACGTCTAACACCTCGGGAAGGAACAAGAATCATAAAAGGTGATCCGACCATCGAAGATATTCATTTCTGAAGTTGGTCGAACACGTCTAATGTGGGTTTTTTTTGGGTCCACTAATGAAACAATTCACTGAGTGGGAATCATATGATATATGTGGATATGTTCTACAATCTCTTGTATTCCTATAAATGAATCTCTAGTCTCGGACCGTGCCCCCCCCCAACCCCCAGCCTCCCCAATCATGCTATTTTTGTCCCTGTGCCCCACCTCCTTCTTAAATATTCTGTGGCTCCCCGAGGGCCATTTTGAGAACCCGTGATTTAATGAATTAAATAATTCTGTCTCAGTGCAATGTGAGGATTCTAAAAACGTGCACCTGATTTGAACAGAAGACTGATATTGTTAAATATGTCTCCGAAAGGATCAAATATAACAGTTATACTGCAAACCACAACACAACGCAGAAACGTCCACTACGTCCATGTAAGGGCGGATGATGAAGAGGAATACTCTAGTCTACTACAATACTGTAGAATACTTTAGTCATCGGGCGAACGCAACCAACCAAATGTATGTCTTGTTTATTCCTACTAACATTTGTTTCTGCTAGTACCGACCTTGCTTCCAATTCACTTCTATGTCCTTGTTTTCTATTAGCATTTCCTGGGGGAGAATTGAAAAAAAAATATAGAAAAAATGGTATGATAAAAGCTTTACGTGATTAGTAGACGACACAGATTTGAACGACGTTTCGGCTCAATAGGCCTTCGGCAGGAACAAACAAGCAACACGTACATACAGATATGTAAGTAAATAAAACTATCCCACGTAGCTAACTAGTAGCGAATCATCCAAAACAAAATAATCGAAATTGGTTAAAGAAAAGAAAAAAGGACTTCCCTGTGTCGTGGACCGTGGTCAGAATGGGAAAGGAATGGTCACACTGATGTAGCTGTAATTATACCCTCTGGTCAGGTTAAGGGTTCTAAAAATACACGAGTGGGGGAACGCTGTCTAGGTTATCTTGACTGCAAAGACACTGACAATGTCTAAAAGTATCTGAGGGCCCATAAATACATGTATACACACAAACAAATACGTGTATACATATATACACGTAAAAACATACGTGCACATACTATACATATCAACATACACACACACACATATATATGTACACATACATATACACATATATGTATACATACATACAGACACATGCATGCATATATATATATATATATATATATATATATATATATATATATATATATATATATATATATATATACCAATACCTATACATATGAACACATACATTCATGTGCACACCCATACGGGGGGAAATCATATATGTGTAGAAATGTGCGCATAACGCCCACACAACCAAAAGGGTACACACCGAGGTCAGTGTGCAAACACAAAGGAAAAAAGAATAGAACAATAGAAAAGATAAGTAGTATTAGCATTTGTTCCTTCTTGTACCGACCTTGCTTCTAATTCTCTACTGTGTCCACATTGTTACTATTATCATTTGTTCCTGTTCGTACCGACCTTGCTTCCAAATTATTGCTGTGTCCGCATTGTTACTACTAGTATTTGTTGACTGACATTCAAGTTTCACTAAATAACTCTCGAATTGCCTCCCTAGCACACACTCATTGCTTCCATTTCCTTGTTTGTAGTTTATTTCATGTTACTCTCGTCATTTCCTGTTCACTGTGTGGGCGTGGCAGTCTGCTAATCAGCTCTCCTCATGTGGGCCTCTTGCTTCTCTAGTTCTCTAAGATGCCTTCTTCTCTTTCTGTTCTCTTTAATTTGATGTTTTTTTTTTGTTTGTTTGATCTCATAAATTGACGTTTTTCTGTTTTCTAATTACATAAAATTTACATTTTTTTTTGGTGATCTCGTAAAATTGACGTTTTATGTTTATCTATCATATAAAATTGACGTTTTATGTTTTTTTTTTTTTAAATATAAAATCAACGCTTTTCTTTTACTTTGACCATACCAAATGATATTTTTTGGTCTATTTACTTGCTATCCTCTAATGGTCATTTCCCCTATTTTTATGTTGTCCATAACTATCCGTTTTGGGAGCCACGATAGCTCAGTGGTTAGTGAACTGGACTACAAAGGACAAGGGGTAGGGTTCGATCCCAATCGACGGCTTCCGGGTTCACCCAGCATTAAATGGGTACCAGATTTTTTCTGGGAAAGTAAAGCAGCACGGGCGTAATACCGACCACAATACCCCAAAAAACATGTACCGAAGGTCTGTAAAATATAGGGTCACTAACACCATATTTCCCTATACGCCACTTGGCGTGACTGGGGTACTTTCCTTTTTTTCATAACTATCCGTTTGGTTCTGTTAGTTGGACCTCATCAAATATACGTTTTCTATTTGCTTGATTCCTCAACCATACATACTTATCTGCTTCTTTTTACCATTTTCTATGTTTCTTTTTAATTAAACAAAGATATAGTTTCCTCCAATATATAAAACAAGGAGTCAGACAAGGCTGTGTTCTGTCACCGGATTTGTTTTCACTTTACAGCGAATATATTATGAGATCAATAGTAGACAAAAAAGGAATTGAAGTCAACGGTCACAACATAAATAATTTGCGATATGCGGATGACTCAGTCTTAATAGCAGAGACAGAGAACGAACTACAAGAAATGATAGACATAATAGTAGAAGAAAGCAACAAGAAAGGTCTCAGTCTGAATAGTTAGAAAACAGAAGTAATGGTTATATCGAAGAAACAATCATCACCATCATGAAGCATAAAAATAGACGAGACAAACCTGAAACAAGTACAACGTTTCAAATACTTGGGCACAATAATAACATCAGATGGGAGATGCACCACAGAAATAAAAAGCAGAATAGCTCAGGCCAAAATAGCATTTCAGAAAATGACAAATATCTTATGCAACAAATCTATGTCAATAGAAATGAGAAAGAGAGTTCATCGGTGCTATATAGAACCAATTCTGACCTATGGAAGCGAATCATGGACAGTAGACAAACAAATGAAAAGACGATTAGAGGCTACAGAGATGGGATTTCTCAGAAGAATGTTGAAAGTTCCCTGGACAGATAAAAAGACCAATGAGGAAGTTCTCAAAGAGGCCAACACAAAAAGGGAGCTCTTAAAAAACATCAGAAAGAAGCAATTAACATTTTTCGGGCACATCATAAGAAGAGGAAAGTTGGAATACTTGGTTACAACTGGCAAAATAAAAGGAAAGAGAGATCGCGGAAGACAAAGAGAGAAAATACTGGATTGTTTGGTGTCATGGCATGGAAAACAGTCAACAACAGAACTGATACGATGCACTGTAGATAGAAGATTGTGGAGGGACATGACCGCCTACGCCAATCGGCAGGGTACAAGATGATGATGACAGTTTCCTTACTGAATGTATATTTTAGTTTGCTTGATATCCTCAAATATATGTTACTTTTTCTTTTTTTATTTAACTCCATGAAATGGATGGGTTTTTTTTCGTCTTCAAGTTTTATCAAAACTCTTCTCATTGCGCATGTCGGCATGCAACTCTGCACTTGTATGTTCCCAATATGACGTTCATTACTTATTCTCTTGATATGAATTACCACCACCCGTTGCACCAGATTCGCAGTGTCCTTATTCGTTATTTAAAAGTACAGATAAGGCATCTCGAGTCTCTACTTCATCTGGAGAGGTTAGTGAAGAGTCGTTGTTCTTCCTGGGTACATCTTTTGTGGGAGAGTGACCCGTGCTCTTTTCTTGATGTATTCTTCCTTCTATCAAAGGCCATGTCTTTTTTTTTAATGGAAGAAAACATAGAAACAGCATGTTCCAGTTTTACTCATCTATGTCAGGAGCAGAAAGTCTTGTTATGTTTCCTTATTCCTGCAGATATGATCATCAGCATCATAAGCATCGTCATCATCACCAAGTACCATGACTGTTGGCGTTGGTGATCATGTCTCTCCACAACTTTCAAACTCGACAATTATTTATCATTTCTGCTATTGATCTTCTGCCAAGCCATTCTCTTAAGCTGTCTGGTATCTTTTCTCTTTATTTCCCTCTATCTCTTCGTCCCTCGATTCTACCAGTTGCTACCCACAATATATTCCATCTGTTTTCTTTTCATTACATGTTTAAAAAATAATGATTGTTTCTTCCTAATATTGGAAATTAGCTCTCTTTTTCAGATCATTTTCATATACTCCTCTTAGCTGTCCATGGTATTCTCAACATTCTTCTGTAAAACCACATTTCTACAGCTTCCAGTGATTTTCTTGTCTTATTCCTATTGTCCATGATTTACATGGTACCAGATCATAGAACGGAAAACCAAATTGATCACATATGTATTAATAATAAGTTTAAGTCATCCTTACAGGATGTAAAAGTATATAGAGGGGCAGATATAGCTTCTGATCATCATCTTCTGTTAGCCAAACTTAAAATTAAATTGAAAAGGTATACTACAACGAATAAGGGTAGAAAGTATTTCAATGTAGGGTTTCTTAAAGAACAAGGAATTAAAGATAAATTCGCAGTCACAATATCCAACAAATACCAAGTCCTCCAACAACTAGAAAATACAATAAATATAGAAGATCATTGGAAACAGGTAAAAAATATATGGAAAGAGACATGCGAAGAAACACTGGGGAAAAGAGAACGCCAGAATAAGGCATGGATGACAGCAGAGACCCTGGATAAAATTAAAGAAAGAAAGAACAAGAAAGCAGACATAAATAAAAGCAAAACAAGAAGTAATAAAGCCAAGACACAGGAAGCTTACACAGAGGTGAACAAAGAAGTGAGAAGATGCATTAAAAGGGATAAGAGGAAATATATAGATGAATTAGCTAAAGAGGCAGAAGAAGCAGCAAATAAAGGGAATATGAAAGAACTGTACAACAGCACAAAGAAATTAGGTGGAAAATACAAACAGATCAACGCCTTTATCAAAGATAAGAAAGGAAATCTGCTTAGTAATATAAGGGAACAAATGGAGAGATGGAAGGAGCACTTTGAAGAACTTCTGAACAGACCCGGCTCAAATAATCCTCCAGATATACTACCAGCAGAAGAAGAATTACACGTTAACTGCGGAAAACCAAGCAAAGAAGAAATAATGAAAGCCATCAAACTATTAAAAGATGGTAAAGCCACAGGACCAGATGAAATTCCTTCGGAAGCCATCAAAGCAGATATTATCACCTCTACCAAGATGTTACATAATCTATTGGATAAAATTTGGGAGAGGGAAGAAATACCTAAAGACTGGAGAGAAGGTTATATGATCAAACTACCAAAGAAAGGAAGTTTACAGGAGTGCACAAATTATAGGGGAATTATGCTACTATCAGTGCCAGGAAAAATATTAGGCAGAATCATTCTGGAGAGACTAAAAGAGGCTATAGAGAAACACTTGAGAGATGAACAAGCAGGTTTTAGGAAGAACAGATCATGTGCTGATCAAATAACTACTCTACGTATAATAGTTGAACAAAGTTTAGAACTAAAATCCCCACTTTATATTGGATTCATAGATTACGAAAAGGCATTTGATAGTTTAGACAGAAGAATGCTTTGGAAGTTGCTGAGTCATTATGGAATCCCCATAAAGTTTATTAACCTGATAAAAACAATGTATGAAGGAACAAAATGTAGTGTGGTGCATGAAGGACAGCTTACAGAAGCATTTGAAATAAGAACAGGAGTAAGGCAAGGATGCCTTCTGTCTCCATTTCTCTTTCTACTGGCCATAGATTGGATTATGAAAATAACTCAAAACAACAGAAATGGGATCCAGTGGTCACTGACCAAACAACTTGATGATTTAGACTTTGCTGATGACATAGCTCTCCTATCACACAGCCACCAACAGATGCAAGATAAAATGAGTATATTAGATGAGAGATCACAACAGCTAGGACTAAAGATTAATAGAGATAAGACCAACATTATGAGAATTAATGCAGTTGGCAATAACCAAATAAAACTAGGAGAAATACCTCTACTAGACGTACAATCTTATATATATCTGGGCAGTAATATAGATAAAGAGGGAGGAACAGAAAACGATACCAAAATAAGGATATCAAAAGCAAGAGGAGCTTTCATTGCACTGGGAAACATATGGAAATCCAAAGAAATTAGGCTAAATACAAAAATACAAATTTTCAACTCCAATGTTAAGTCGGTTCTATTATATGGCTGTGAAACATGGAGAATAACAAAATTGACAATCACGAAGGTACAGACTTTCATTAATGGATGCTTGCGCAGAATAAAGGGATGGAAATGGCAGGACAAAGTCACTAACGTGGAATTATGGAAATGTACCGGTCAAATACCAGTGGATAGAGAAATACAGCGAAGACGATGGCGATGGATAGGACACACACTACGGAAACCAACTGAGAGTATTACACAACAGGCCCTTTTTTGGAATCCCCAGGGGAAAAGACAAAGAGGAAGACCAAGGAATTCTTGGAGAAGACAGATTGAAGCAGAGATGAAGATGATGGGGAAGACATGGAATGATCTTAAAAGAATTGCAAAAAACAGAACGACTTGGAAAGTGTTTGTTGAAGACCTATGCTCCACTGGGAGCTAAAAGGTAGAAGAAGATGATTTACATCCATACATTAAGACTGGCTCTACATAACATTTAAGAACTCTTTTTCTTGTTACTATTGTCAGAAATGAATTTCAGAGTAAAAAAAATAAAGTACCCCCGTCACGCCATGTGGCGTATAGGGAATATGGTGTTAGTGACCATGTATTTTATAGACCTTCGGCACATGATTTTTGGGGTAATGTGGTCGGTATTACGCCCGTGCCGCTTTAATTTCCCAGAAAAAAAATCCGGTACCCATTAAAGGTTGGGTGAACCCGGGAGCCGTCGGCTGGGATCGAACCCCACCTCTTGTCCTTTGTAGTCCAGTTCACTAACCAATGAGCTATCGCGGCTCCCTAATTTCAGAGTATCTTCCCCATTATTTGGAAAGCTGCTTTTGCCTGAGCCATTCTGCATCTCACACATCGGTTGTGCATCTACCATCTGAGGTTAACATTATAGCTGCAGTACACACATTGTTAGGGAGCCGCGATAGCTCAGTGGTTAGTGAACTGGACTATTAATGACAACAGGTCGGGTTCGAAACTGATCGACGGCTTCCAAGTTCATCATCATCATGTGTCACAACGGTAGGCGTAGGCGACCATGTCCTTCCACAATGTTCTTTCTACAGTGTATCTTATCAGTTCTGTTGTTGACTGTTTCCCATGCCATGACACCAAACTATCCAGTATTTTCTCTCTTTGTCGTCCGCGATCCTCTTCCAAGTTCACCCAGCCTTAAATGGGTAGCGGATTGTTTTTTTTTTTTTTCTGGAAAAGAAAGGCGGGCTGGGCGTAATGTCGACCACCTTACCCCAAAAATTACGTGGGGATGGTATGTAAAAATGGTTGCCACTAACACCGTGTTTCCCATACACCACGTGGCATGACGTTGCTATTTTGCTTTCTGTGCCCACTATTTGTTTCTCTCAACATGATCAAAGACAGGGCGTGTTTAGAAATATGGTGTTCTCTATGAAAAGATAGTCGCCTACATCTAATCACTGATCAATGAACAAGCAGCAGAGATAGACCCAAGATGAATATCAGAATACTGGTGATTATCATTAACAAGGGTCCAGAAAAAAATAACAATAATGGCGAGAAGAGCGCTCTTCGACTCTATTTCCATCTTATCTTAGTGACTATCGTAATTTCATGGTTGTGATTATCTTCATCTTATCTTAGAGACAATCCTCACCCTACCGCTGTAACTATCTTCACCCCATCGTTGTGACTATCTTCACCCCACCGCTGTGACTGTCTTCACCCCACCGCTGTGACTTTCTTCACTCCACCGCTGTGACTATCTTCACCCGACCACTGTAACTATCTTCACCCCACAGCTGTTACTATCTTCACAGCATCGCTGTGACTATCTTCACCCCACCGCTGTGACTATCTTCACCCCACCGTTGTGACTATCTTCACCCCCATCGCTGTGATTATCTTCACCCCACCGCTGTGACTATCTTCACCCCACCGCTGTGACTATCTTCACCACACCGCTGTGACTATCTTCACCCCACCGCTGTGACTATCTTCACCCCACCGCTGTGACTGTCTTCACCCCACCGCTGTGACAATCTTCGCCTCCACCGCTGTGACAATCTTCCCCCCATCGCTGTGACTATCTTCACCCCACCGCTGTGACTATCTTCACCCCACCACTGTAACTATCTTCACTCCACCGCCGTGACTATCTTCACCCCACCGCTGTGACTATCTTCACCCCACCACTGTGACTATCTTCACCCCACCGCTGTGACTATCTTCACCCCACCGCTGTGACTATCTTCACCCCACCGCTGTGACTGTCTTCACCCCACTGCTGTGACTATCTTCACCCCACCGCTGTGACTATCTTCACCCCACCGTTGTGACTATCTTCACCCCACCGTTGTGACTAGCTTCACCCCATCGCTGTGACTATCTTCACCCCACCGCTGTGACTATCTTCACCCCACCACTGTGACTATCTTCACCCCACCGCTGTGACTATCTTCACCCCACCGCTGTGACTAGCTTCACCCCACCGCTGTGACTATCTTCACCCCACCGCTGTGACTATCTTCACCCCACCGCTGTGACTATCTTCACTCCACCGCTGTGACTATCTTCACCCCACCGCTGTGACTATCTTCACTCCACCGCTGTGACTATCTTCACCCCACCGCTGTGACTATCTTCACCCCACCGCTGTGACTAGCTTCACCCATCGTTATGTTATCTATGTCTAACTCGGAGACTAGTTTCCCGAAAAATCCCAAATAATTTTGATAAACCCCCGAAATAAATGTATAAAATAGAAGCCGATATGAGAAACAAAAGTGGATGTGAATAGTTAAAAAGGCAGTTAGGGAACACCCCCGCAGTAGAATATGTTAACAAACATTTCAATTATATAATGAGGCTAAGTAACAACGGTTTGGCTACAAAACACAAAACAAATAAAATATCAAAAGAACGTAACCGTAAAAGATGGTTTTACCGAATAGTAGAAGAACTCGTAATCATGACAGTAGAATAATTCATTATCATCATCATTGAGTGCCGTCTCCGCATCGAAGGTTGGCTACCATGGAGCGCCATTCTGCTCTGTTTCTTGCTTTGATGGTGTAGAATGTCTTAGGTTGACTTGTCCATCTTTTGATGTTACCCGTCCATGTTAGTCTTGGTCTGCCTTTGCCTCTTTTACCTTGTAATTTCCCTTCCAATTTTACTTTTATTAGGCTTTTGTGTCTTTTAACATGCCCCAAAAATGTCATTTGTCTTGTTCTAATTGTATATAGTAGCTCTCTTTTCATTTTCAGTTGTTTTAAAACTTCATTGTTTTTTTTTTTACAGGCTTTAGAATAATTCAATTGAAACAGTAATTGAGCGTAGTCGATCTCTCTCTCTCTCTCTCTTTCTCTCTCTGTCTTTCTCTCTCTCTCTTTCTCTTTCTGTCTGCCTCTGTCTCTTTTCTCAATGGTGTACGGCTTATAAGGAAGGAACGAAGAAAATAGAAGAAAGATTAACAAAGGTTACTCTAAACGATATCTCTCTCCACAATACTGTAAGACGTAAAATAAGAAATAATGAGAACTCTGTACCTACTGATATAAAATAAGAAATAATGAGAACTCTGTACCTACTGATATAAAATAAGAAATAATGAGAACTCTGTACCTACTGATATAAAATAAGAAATAATGAGAACACTGTACCTACTGATATAAAATAAGAAATAATGAGAACTCTGTACCTACTGATATAAAATAAGAAATAATGAGAACTCTGTACCTACTGATATAAAATAAGAAATAATGAGAACTCTGTACCTACTGATATAAAATAAGGAATAATGAGAACTCTGTGCCTACTGATATAAAATAAGGAATAATGAGAACTCTGTGCCTACTGATATAAAATAAGGAATAATGAGAACTCTGTACCCACTGATATAAAATAAGGAATAATGAGAACTCTGTACCTACTGATATAAAATAAGGAATAATGAGAACTCTGTACCTACTGATATAAAATAAGGAATAATGAGAACTCTGTACCTACTGATATAAAATAAGGAATAATGAGAACTCTGTACCTACTGATATAAAATAAGGAATAATGAGAACTCTGTGCCTACTGATATAAAATAAGGAATAATGAGAACTCTGTACCTACTGATATAAAATAAGGAATAATGAGAACTCTGTACCTACTGATATAAAATAAGGAATAATGAGAACTCTGTGCCTACTGATATAAAATAAGGAATAATGAGAACTCTGTACCCACTGATATAAAATAAGGAATAATGAGAACTCTGTGCCTACTGATATAAAATAATATGTAAGACTGGGCTGGATTCTATCACCATTAACTTATACAGAGAGTATATCTTCAAGGATATCACGTGGATGCCAGGACAAAATATCAATGAATATATAATCAAAAAACTAAGAAATGCTGATAATACCGTGTTAATGGCAGAAAATCAAGAAGATATACAACTAGTAAACAAAATAAACAAGACAAACAAAGCATTTGGATTGGAAATGAATATTCAAGACTAAAACAATTATTATAATCACAGAAAACGCACAAAGTATATAAGGAAATATTGAAGTAGATAGAAGCCCTGAAATAGTTCGAGAACATAGTTATCATGGCCATATTATAACAAATGATGGAAAATGTAGAACAGAAATAAACAAATAAATAGGAATGGCAAAAAGCAATTTTAACAACATGAAAAATATACTCACATCAAAGCAAATAACATCATCATTAAAACTACGAACAACAAAATGCGTTATCTACTCAACATGTATTCTATGTTTTCTAGTGTTTCTAATGTTCCGTCAATCCATATTTTTCGTGGTCAGCCCTTGGGTCTGGTGTTCTCGCAATATTTGTTGAAGGCTTGTTGTGTTGTGTTTTGATCTTTCTGCCTTTAACAATGTTTACTTAAGATGTCAATGTGATAGCTTTTTGCGACATCATTGACGAATTGTACTTCTTTCTCAAACCAATTTCACGTCGTTACTATTTTGATGTTTTTGATATTTTTAAAAATTCGAAACAAAGAAACAAAGACAACTGCTCGTGTTGATTGATGACATTTGACATCCTTTTGCAGCGGAAATGGACCTCAGTCAGTCCAAATATTTCTAAACACAGCCGCGATCGGAAGTCTGTAATCATCTAAGCTAGACAAAAGACAATTATATCTCAATGCTGATACGATTTATCACTGGAGAAATCATTCATGATAAACCAAGTTGCTGTCTTTGACACGCTCAAACATTACCGGAAGCTGCGGCAATAACCATTTTATTAATTATTCGTTATTAATTTAATTTGAATTTGTTGGCAGCTGTATAACATAACCACACTTATTTTTATTAAAAGATCAATTTCGTAAAATTATTTTTAAACTTATCTGTTCTGCTTATTTTATGTTGCATTATTGCCTTTTTACTCTCTTTTGGGGAGAGTCCATCACCAACAAATGGCAACCCAGTGATTTCTGATTTTTGCTAATTCTTCTAATTTGTGATCATCAAGTTTAATTTGTCTATTATAAGAAAAGAACGCCTCAAGAATGCGTGACGTGCTACATAAGGAAAATAATGATAGAAGAATAATAGCCGTGTGTTCATGATCACATATTACAGAGTTTATTTAGCCCATTTTGACAAATAACAACATAGCTTCAGAATCATGCTATTAGTCATTGTTCATTATTTCGTCCTATGATCTGTCTCATGTTTTGGTATAGTCTGAAAACATTGTTTTGTGCTTCATTGTCAGTTCTTCTTTCCCCATTCTTGCACTTTATTTCTCAAGCACTTTTACCAGAATTTAGAATGTTGACCTATCTAAAACAAAACAAAAAAAACTATCTTTACGTCACATAGTACCATTGCTGGTGTATGACGGGGGGCAACGATAGAACTAGAGGGATAAAGGCCGCTTGGTCAAGCAGTCACCACGACGTGTGAGACTCACGATTTTTATTTCACCCCCGATAGAAAAAATCCTTCCTGTCTACCGCGGGTTTCGAACACCGAACGTCGGCTTTTCAGCCAGCGGAACAGTGGTTTTAGCCACACGGCTACGCGCACCTCTTGTGATCGAATGTTAATCACCAGTTCCTATTTCTTATCCTTATTATTCTTATTCCTATTATTTGAAATATCGTATGCAACAAATCTATGTCAATAGAAGTGAGAAAGAGAGTTCATCGTTGCTATATAGAACCAATTCTGGAAGTGAATCATGGACAGAAAAAAAAAACAAATGAAATGACGGCTAGAAGCCACAGAATACCAGAACTGTGGCATTTACATGTCAAGTATGTCCAAAGTCCAGCAGCTTTACTTGATGTTTTAGCTAGTGAGAGGTTCAATGTTACTGGTCCGTGCATATTTGCTTGCCATGTCTTTATTTAAACACTGTATATAATGTAATATAATATGATATGATATAATATAATATAATAAAATATAATATAATATAATAAAATATAATATAATATAATATAATATAATATAATATAATATAATATAATATAATATAATATAATATAATATAATATAATATAATATAATATAATATAATATAATATAATATAATATAATATAATATAATATATAATATAATATAATATAATATAATATAATATAATATAATATAATATAATATAATATAATATAATATAATATAATATAATATAATATAATATAATATAATATAATATAATATAATATAATATAATATAATATAATATAATATAATATAATATAATATAATATAATATAATATAATATAATATAATATAATATAATATATAATGTAATGTAATGTAATGTAATATTATTGTATTGTATTGTTTTTCATTGTATATATATATACGGCATCGATAATCGTTCAAATAAGGAAAAATGTAATTTAGAGCTAACAAGTGAAGATAGGTATGTGTAAACAATTATCTTTGTCTACACTAAATAATCAGGGAGCCGCGACAGATTAGTGGTTAGTGTACTGCACTACAAAGAACAAGAGGTATGGTTCGATCCCAATCGACGGGGTCCGGTTCACCCAGCTTTTAATTGGTACCGGATATTTTTCTGTGAAAGTAAAGCGGCACGGGTGTAATACCGACCACATTACCCCAAAAATCATGTGCCGAGAAGGTCTGTAAAATGTATGGTCACTAACACCATATTCCCTATAGGCTACTTGGAGTGACATGGGTACTTTACTTTGTTTACACTAAATAATCGTAAATTATATCCGCTGGTACATGCCAAATCGATGTATTTTACTTCAACAGCATTAATCTACTAATTATAATCATTGCTATAACAGGAGATCGGGGTACAAAACTGTCTAAAATATATTAGTTTTTATTTAAAAAAGGGACATGGAAATATTAGCATATTTTTACATCCTTTGGTGTAGAAATATAAGAAGCGATGTAATAATATTTGAAAATGAAATATTAATTATGTGAAAGAAAATAGACGAGACTTCTCTACATAAAGCTGCCTTGATGGGTGCACCGTTTCAACTCAAGCAGCGCCACCTACGAGAGAAGCTGCTCGACAATTCAGAACAGGATAGTTGGAGATTGACGTCTGCGTGTTTAAAACACATCAGTGAGGGGCGTTTGCATGTTTTAAGTACGTCCGTGAGGGACGATTCCATGTTTTAAGCACGGCAGTGAGGGACAATTCCATGTTTTAAGCGCGGCAGTGAGGGACGATTCCATGTTTTAAGCACGGCAGTGAGGGACGATTCCATATTTTAAGCGCGGCAGTGAGGGACGATTCCATGTTTTAAGCGCGGCAGTGAGGGACGATTCCATGTTTTAAGCACGGCAGTGAGGGACGATTACATATTTTAAGCGCGGCAGTGAGGGACGATTCCATGTTTAAAGCACGACAATGAGGGACGATTCCATGTTTTAAGCACGACAATGAGGGACGATTCCATGTTTAAAGCACGGCAGTGAGGGACGATTCCATATTTAAAGCACGGTAGTGAGGGACGATTCCATGTTTAAAGCACGGCAGTGAGGGACGATTCCATGTTTAAAACACGTCCGTGAAGGGCGATTCCATGTTTAAAGCACGGCAGTGAGGGACGATTCCATGTTTAAAACACGTCCGTGAAGGGCGATTCCATGTTTAAAGCACGGCAGTGAGGGACGATTCTATGTTTAAAGCACGGCAGTGAGGGACGACTCCATGTTTTAAGCCAGTTAGGGAATGACAAAAAAGAACGTTAACAACAACAACTTAAATGGTTTGGCCACCCGGTCAGAATGAACCCTTACCAATCACCATCAAGGGCGTTCTTCTCGAGAATGCATGGAAAAAGACCAAGAGGAAGACCCAGAAGAAGATGGATAGATGCAGTGACAGAGACATGTAACAACAAAGTAAAATCACTAATTCAGACAGTCCGAGCAGCTCAAGAACGACAAATGATATAAACCACGACACCTTCTCTGTATCAGTGAGAACGAGAAAAGAAGAAGAAGAAGAAGTGAATGACGTCTCCATGTTTAAAGCACGTTAGTGAATGACGTCTCCATGCTTACAGCACGTCAGTGAGAGACGTCTCCACAACATCTTCCAAACATTTCTTTATGTTCGAATATAATAGATAGTTCCCTGGACAGCTAAAAAGACACCCTGAAAAAACATCAGAAAGAAACAATCAGCATTTTTACTGACACATTATGAGAAGAGTTAATTTGGAATACTTTTAGTTACAACTGATAAAAAACAGGGAAAGAGAGATCGCAAACAAAGAGAGAAGATACTGGATAGCTTGGTATCATGGCACGGAAAAAAACCAACAGCAGAATTGATACGATGCATTGTGTTTAGAAGATTGTGGAAGGACATGATCGCCTATGCCAACCGGTATGGTTCATGATAATGATGATGTTGATGATAATGATGATATAACGCTTGTGTAGTTTACTTTCCTGGAAAGACACAAATTAGCAAATCAACTAAAGTAACATTGATAAACAACTGTATGGGACCTTAACTCTTTCAGTACGGAAAGTTATTATCAGTTCAGCGGTAGAGAGTTCAGAGATAACATTTTTTCAAGTTTTTAAATATTAATTTACATGTTTATATTTATCTAACTCTTAACATATTATATATGAATTTTTAGATAAAATTAAACAAGGAATTCGATTTCACCAATACCAAGATGATACAAGACACATAAAAAATATGATTTGATGACAGTTTACACTAATCAAATTGTGAGTGACGCACTGTGCGGCTAAACGTACATGACTGAAATCGGTGCGTCGAAACGAACTGAAAGAGTTGATCTACTTACTGATACTTTTAACAAGAAACACCCAGACCAAACTGAAAGCCTAGAACAGAGAATTCAAAATTTAGTCTGAGTGACGACCATAAAGTACAATAAATATAAAATATTTTCAACTAAGAGAGAATTAGTACCAAAATTTTAACAATTCTGTGCATGAGCTTTGTTTATTATTATTGAGTTATTATCAGGTCATCATCATTGCACTCCGGACATGTCCATAGGTGCTCAGATCCCCTCCTCAGCAAGTCCCGTCCAGCGACTAACGACTCCAGATCTGTGTTGTTTGAATAGTCTTCTTATACGCCCACTAAGTTTCTCGCTTCTGGCTGTGCCCATCTTAACTCCCATCTCTTTCATCCGAAGTAGTGACGTGGACTCAAGGTTGTTGAAGTCCTGTTTGTTTATTTGTTGTTAACGTGTCTAAGTTTTGTTTATTTGTTGTTAACGTTTCTATAAGTTTTGTTTATTTGTTGTTAACGTTTCTATAAGTTTTGTTTACTTGTTGTTAACGTTTCTATAAGTTTTGTTTATTTGTTGTTAACGTTTCTATAAGCTTTGTTTATTTGTTGTTAACGTTTCTATAAGTTTTGTTTATTTGTTGTTAACGTGTCTAAGTTTTGTTTGTTTGTTGTTAACGTTTCTATAAGTTTTGTTTATTTGTTGTTAACGTGTCTATAAGCTTTGTTTATTTGTTGTTAACGTTTCTATAAGTTTTGTTTATTTGTTGTTAACGTGTCTAAAATTTTGTTTTTGTTGTTAACGTGTCTATAAGCTTTGTTTATTTGTTGTTAAAGTGTTTATACACTTTGTTTATTTGTTGTTAACGTGTCCATAAGCTTTGTTTATTTGTTGTTAACGTTTCTATAAGTTTTGTTTATTTGTTGTTGACGTGTCTAAAATTTTGTTTTTGTTGTTAACGTGTCTATAAGCTTTGTTTATTTGTTGTTAAAGTGTTTATTCACTTTGTTTATTTGTTGTTAACGTGTCTATAAGCTTTGTTTATTTGTTGTTAACGTGTGTATAAGCTTTGTTTATTTGTTATTAACGTGCCTATACACTTTTGTTTATTTATTGTTAACGTGTCTATAAGCTTTGTTTATTTGTTGTTAACGTGTCTATAAGCTTTGTTTATTTGTTATTAACGTGCCTATACACTTTGTTTATTTGTTGTTAACGTGTCTAAACTTTGTTTATTTGTTGTTAATGTGTCTATAAGCTTTGTTTATTTGTTGTTAACGTGTTTAAGCTTTGTTTATTTGTTGTTAACGTGTCTATAAGCTTTGTTTATTTGTTGTTAACATGTCTAGCTTTGTTTATTTGTTGTTAACGTGTCTATAAGCTTTGTTTATTTGTTGTTTACGTGTTTAAGCTTTGTTTATTTGTAGTTTATGTGTCTAAGCTTTGTTTATTTGTTGTTAACGTGTCTAAGCTTTGTTTATTTGTAGTTTATGTGTCTAAGTTTTATTTATTTGTTGTTAACGTGTCTATAAGCTTTGTTTATTTGTTGTTAACATGTCTAAGCTTTGTTTATTTGTTGTTAACATGTCTAAGCTTTGTTTATTTGTTGTTAACATGTCTAAGCTTTGTTTATTTGTTGTTAACATGTCTAAGCTTTGTTTATTTATTGTTAACGTGTCTATAAGCTTTGTTTTTTTGTTTTTAACGTCTCTATAAGCTTTGTTTATTTATTGTTAACGTGTCTATAAGCTTTGTTTTTTTTGTTTTTAACGTCTCTATAAGCTTTGTTTATTTGTTGTTAACGTGTCTATAAGCTTTGTTTATTTGTTGTTAACGTTTCTATAAGCTTTGTTTATTTATTGTTAACGTGTCTATAAGTTTTGTTTATTTGTTGTTAACGTGTCTATAAGCTTTGTTTATTTGTTGTTAACGTGTCTATTAACTTTCTTTATTTATTGTTAACGTGTCTATAAGCTTTGTTTATTTGTTGTTAACGTGTTTATAAACTTTGTTTATTTGTTGTTAACGTGTCCTATAAGCTTTGTTTATTTGTTGTTAACGTGTCTATAAGCTTTGTTTATTTGTTGTTAACCTATCTAAGCCATGATATCCGTTATATTTACTAACGTACTCACAGAACAAAAACAACATTCAACCTTTACTGCCAGGAATCTATATTTTATTTTCAGAACTCGATTTTACATCATGTTAGGGTCATTTTTTTTCTCTATCGAGGATGAAACAAAAACAGTGACAGAAACAATTCGTAACGACTGCACTGGTCAAGCTGCCTTTATTCCCCGGTCGTACAAGTCCGGTGGTATACCCAAGAAATGAAAACAATGTCGTAAATATTGTTCATCATCATCAAGAACCGGGCCTGCTGGCGTAGG
This sequence comes from Megaustenia siamemsis, assembly GCA_032433765.1. Taxonomy (NCBI): domain Eukaryota; kingdom Metazoa; phylum Mollusca; class Gastropoda; order Stylommatophora; family Ariophantidae; genus Megaustenia; species Megaustenia siamemsis. The sequence goes on along the minus strand of JAVIAB010000046.1, from coordinate 36,259,052 downwards.
TGATCATGTATCTCCACAATTTTCGATCTCGACAGTTATTTATCATTTCTGTTGTTGACCTTCTGCCAAGCCATTCTCTTAAGCTGTCTGGTATTTTTCTTTGCTTCCCTCTGTCTCTTCGTCCTTCAATTTTCCCAGTTGTTACAATATATTCCCGTTGTTCTCTTCTCATTACTTCGCCAAAAAATGATGATTAGCGATTCATGATTGTATAAAGAAGTTACGACGGTGGTTTTCTGTTGCCTTCCGTTGATTTGTTTACGGTTGGCTCCGCTAGCCTTTGACTAAAAGGTCTCACCCACAACACAGCGGAGTTCTTTTACTTCTGGGTACCCTCCCTTAGCCTTTTACTCTCCCGAGCTTACATACAAGGCAGCAGGGCAGCCACTGTTGTACTGTTTACTGCATACAGTAGCAGGTACAATTACCCGATCTGACAATAAATTGTTCAAATTCCACTTTTAAAGCGGTCTGGGTGTAACTCTAAACACTTAATATTAAAGCGAACACCATCGAGGTGACCATGATAGGCAAACTTAGCCACAAGACCATTTATCAGCTTAGATATGATTTGGAACTAGATACAGAGCCCCAGAAATACAATCTGTTAATCACATAAGGACAGTGTTTTATGGCAGGGAACTATGGTAGAAAATACAATGGGAGGAAAAGTAAGCAGAGCTCGGCTAAGACGGAAAGCAAACATCAAGAACACTACAACAGCATTAATAACAGCGGCTGGCTGAAGAGCGAGAATAAACGTTGTTTACATTCTTCGATAGGGGTAAATAGAGAAAGATGGTTTGATAACATTAAAGAATAGACAGGCCTCGACTTCGTGAAGTTCAAAAGAGTTACTGTGGATTGAGATCAGTGGAGAGGGTTCATGGATTTTGTGGTGCCTCAGGATTTTGGGATGAAACATGGGCGAGAGGGATCTAGTAGAAGTGAAGATGAACTAGCAAGATTAGCTCTTAGTGAATCGTTTGTACAATAGCTGATAGTGTTTCGATCAGTGTATCGCTGGTACAATAGCTGATAGTGTTTCGATCAGTGTATCGCTGGTACAATAGCTGATAGTGTTTCGATCAGTGTATCGCTGGTACAATAGCTGATAGTGTTTCGATCAGTGTATCGCTGGTACAATAGCTGATAGTGTTTCGATCAGTGTATCGCTGGTACAATAGCTGATAGTGTTTCGATCAGTGTATCGCTGGTACAATAGCTGATAGTGTTTCGATCAGTGTATCGCTGGTACAATAGCTGATAGTGTTTCGATCAGTGTATCGCTGGTACAATAGCTGATAGTGTTTCGATCAGTGTATCGCTGGTACAATAGCTGATAGTGTTTCGATCAGTGTATCGCTGGTACAATAGCTGATAGTGTTTCGATTAGTGTATCGCTGGTACAATAGCTGATGGTGTTTCGATCAGTGTATCGCTGGTACAATAGCTGATAGTGTTTCGATTAGTGTATCGCTGGTACAATAGCTGATAGTGTTTCGATCAGTGTATCGCTGTTACAATAGCTGATAGTGTTTCGAAAAGTGTACCCTGTTACAATAGCTGACAGTGTTTCAATCAGTGTATCGCTGGTACAATAGCTGACAGTGTTTCCATCAGTGTATCGCTGGTACAATAGCTGACAGTGTTTCCATCAGTGTATCGCTGGTACAATAGCTGATAGTGCAGCGGTCTGTGTTGTTTACTCCGTTGCATTCATTAACCGTTTAAAATGGCAGCACATCAAGCTAAAAAAAATGCAATGAAATGAAGAACTCGAGATGAGAAAATGGTATAATATTGGACATAAACCTAATAAAGCAATATAATAATATATATTTATATACTATTTACAATTTTCAACAATTTAATTATCCTTCATAGGACCATTGCTTACCTATAACACAAACATGACACCGGGAATCAAGAATGAGGAAGAATGAGAAAAATGTACATAATATTCCTTATTCATTTAAAAATAACGGAGACACACTGTATATGTCGCAGCCTTGAGCTGACGAATGATTTTTGTGAACGTATGTTCATGTATTCAGGTAGACGAGGAAGGAAAGTAGTAAAAAAGTAATATACCACGTCACGCGAAGTGGCGTATAGGGAATATGGTGTTGGTGACCATAACATTTACAGACCCTCGGCACATGATTTTTGGGGTAATGTGGTCAGTATTACGCCCGTGCCGCTTTACTTTCCCAGAAAAAAATCCTGTACCCATTAAAGGCTGGGTGAACCGGACCCCGTCGATTGGGATCGAACCCTACCTCTTGTCCTTTGCAGTCCAGTTCACAAACCACTGAGCTATCGCGGCTCCTACCAGGAAGGAAAAGTAATATGAGAATCTCAATTAATTGCATAAACATATTGAACATTAAATAGAACAGAGAATTGAAGCCTTTGAAATGTGGATATATAGAAGAATAGGTAGAATTGGGTGGAAAAAAAAAGAAAAAAAACGACGAAGTCTTAAAACAACTAAAAATGAAAAGAGAACTTCTGAACACATTTCAAACAAGACAAATGCGATTTTTGGGCCATGTTAAAAAACACAACAGCCTACTAAAAGTAATCCTGGAGGGGAAAATACAAGGTAAAAGAGGCAGAGGTAGAAAAGACTAAGATGGACGAGTAACATCAAAAAATGGACAAGTCAAACCTATGACAATCTGCACCATCAAAGCAAGAGACAGAGCAGAATGGCGCTCCATGGTAGCAAACCTTCGTTACGGAGACGGCACTTGATGATGATGATGATGATGATGATGATGATGATGATGATGATGATTATTGAGCCTGACCTTATTCTTCACTGACAACACATAGTTAGAGGTTGACTGTATATCGACATGATCGTATCGTGAATATTTTTTGTTTTATTTTATCCATGGAACCAGATTCATTGTAGTCAGAAATTCCTCATATCCGCTCCACGACTTGTCATGGTTATTTCCCACAATGCATCAGTAAATTTTGTTTATCACAGTCGCTCCGTGCACGTCCTACTCGATTGCACAGGCGACTATTCCAAACATTCTAAGTCCTCACTTATGACATACGTGGCAGGTAACAGTGGCTCTATTCGTTTCTATCATCACCGTTAGCCACATGGGGATCATGAATAATTCATTTTCTGATGGAGTATCTAGCGTTGACAATTTAGTGGAACAAGAAAAATATGACCGCAATGAAAGCGGTAGAAACGAAACAAACATCGTCATTTTTTTAACGCTAAAAACCGAAAGAACGACTTGGACATATAACACACACACTCACACATACACGCGCGCACGTACGCTCGAAGGCACACATATACACGCACACACTATTCGTCTTTTCAATCGGAAAAGAATGGCCTATCTAATTATTTACCGGCTCCATATTCGTCATCTTTTGCTCAGTCCTTCAGCTGTAAACACCGACGGTAATATGCGGGAGTTTTCTATTTAGTTGGCCTCGTCTGCTCTCTGTTTCCGAATAATGTTCGATCTGCGCATATTTGTGTAGGATGTCCTCTCGGTTTGGTGTTGCTACTCACTGATTTATTTATTTGTTTTAAATAATATAATACATGGGTTTTAAATATCACACACTATTATGTTTACCTACAGTTCAAGAGGTAACCGATGATAACTATTATAAACGTCACAAAAGTAAAATGCTGAGAAATGATTATTTCTCGCTCTCTTTTAACTCTCGCTAAATTACCCATAAATTTAGTACATACAGTAATTAGAAGAGATAATAACATAATTTGTGTCTATCGTTTTCTTGAGGGAAAAAAAAACTGTAAAACTCTATTTAACTGAACTCATTCATTTCTGAGAGTCAGTGATACAACAGTTTAAATTTACATTTACGCAAAAATGTCACGGGATATATGTTTTCATAACAAGCATGGTGTTGATAATAAGCAGGATATTAAATATTTCACAATACATAAACTGTCATAGATATATCAATGATGATGTGATAAATTGTAAGTGTGGGCTGAATCGACCAACAGTTGAGCCGGGACAATCGCAGTGTGTTTTAGAGTGTGTTACAGAAAGCTGGTTCGATATCAAATGAAATGCCAGGTGTTTTGTTAATGCTTTAATATATGTGTAATTACATTTGAACCAGCTCAAACGAACTTAAGACGGGCATTGTATTGGGTTTTACATGGGAAGCGGACCTGACATAGACATAAATTTACATACATAAAGCGTGTTTAAATTTAACACAACAGAGATAGGCAGGCAGCATTACCACTGTGGAAAGGAAGGTGAGATATAAAAAAGAATACGGACGATCAGATGTATTACAGTATCAAGTTAGCAGTCATTGTAATGAACCTTATGTGGTTGAATATAGTAAGAACAAATAATAACATTTTTTTTTCATCATCATCAAGTACCGCGTCTGCTGGCGTAGGTGATCATGTCTCTCCACAACTTTCGATCTCGACAGTTATTTATCATTCCTGTTGTTGACCTTCTGCCAAGCCATTCTCTTAAGTTGTCTGGTATTTTTTTTCTCTTTGTTTCCCTCTATCTCTTCGTTCCTCCATTTTTCCAGTTGTTACAATATATTCCAGTTGTTCCCTTCTCATTACATGGCCAAAAAAATGATGATTGTTTCTTCCTAATATTGGAAATTAGTTCTCTTTTTGCTTAGACCTCATTCAGACCATTTTCATTACTCTTCTTAGCTGTCCATTGTATTCTCAACGTTCTTCTGTAAAACATTTCTACGGACTCCAGTGATTTTCTTGTCTGTTGTCCTATTGTCCATGATTCACATCCATATGTTAAGACTGACTCTACATAACATCTAAGAACTCTTTTTCTTGTTTCTATTGTCAAAAATGGATTGCATAGTAAAAAAAAAGTAAACAGCCCCCGTCACGCTAAGTGGCGTATAGGGAATATGGTGTTAGTGACCATATATTTTACAGACTTTCGGCACATGATTTTTGGGGTAATGTGGTCGGTATTACGCCCGTGCCGCTCTACTTTCCCAGAAGAAAATCCGGTACCTATTTAAGGCTGGGTGAACCCGGAAGCCGTCGATTGGGATCGAACCCTACCCCTTGTCCTTGTAGTCCAGTTCACTAACCACTGAGCTATCGCGGCTCCCGGATTGCACAGTATCTTCCTTATTTTTTTGGAAAGCTGCTTTTGCCTGAGCCATTCGGCATCTCACCTCTTCTGTACATCTGCCGTCTGAGGTTAATAATCTTTTTTTACTCTGGGGAAATGTCGTAGCTGCGAAGCAGGAACTTTCAATAAATTATTTATAATAATTCTGCTAGTCAACAACAAGATATTTATTTATTTTTATTTATTTTAGTTTTCTTTCAATTTGTAATTATGAACTTCATTTACTGAACGTATATTTTGTTTGTATCTTCTTAATAAATATATATATATTTTTTGTTTAAAATGTATTTCTTTATTTTTTTTTAAATTTTAAACAAATTTCAAATTTTGTTTCATTTACAAACTTAATTTTGCGTCAAAGTCTTTATTTCCCCTTTTTGTTTGGAGTCGGAAAATTCGAGAATCGTGAAATTCGAGAGTCGGAAAATTCTAGAATCTGGAAATTCCAGAGGTTTAAGATTCGAGACATGTATTTAAGAACATTTAGGGTATTCTGATTTAGAGAAAGTTTATGAACCAACTCATCTATAATTTGTTTTTTAAAGTCGACAATAATGTATTTATTTATCCTTTATTCAGATTACGAAGTAAAATATGTCCTTAATTAATATTAACTGGAAGTAGAAGACCTGCAATAAATAAGTATTGTTGAATAAGAGTGGGTAAAAGGTCACGGTCAAGTACGGGACTTGAACCGGCATCTTAGCACTCGAGTTTCCACCCATATGTGCTCGGCCGCCTATCCAGAAATGTTCGGAGATTTCTGTATAGTGTCGCCTCAAGCATCGAAACTCAGATGCGATGCGACATTCCTCACCTTCCCAGGGAAATACCCTGGTACCCATTTCTGCCAACGGCTGGGTCGACCGTGTGGGTATTTTTTTTTTCCAACCACGAGTACAATTCACACTGCTCCCAGCGGGAATCGAACACGGGTTGTCCGAACGTCGGTAGTCCAGTCGGGTGGTTTTCCAAACTAGGCGACCGATCTTGATTGTACTGTCCTGCATTTGAATGTGAGAGAAGCGTTCCTAACCACACTGTTAGCACCTCCCAGATCAAGCTACAATTAGCGTCGTGAAGCGCTCTCTGTCCCAACAGATAGTTCAATGCTGGGTGTTCATTTACGTTTCTGGGCGATTATTTGAAATGAGTGATTTGCACAAGTCACGCACATTCAGATTTCTATTTTTTTTTACATTTTACATTTGGCAAGACCCCGGGTGTGTTTGAACACGTTTGATTTCATTATTTATGATCTATTAGTTAGACATTTATTTATGATCTATTAGTTAGACATTTATTTATGATCTATTAGTTAGACATTTATTTATGATTTTATTAGTTAGACATTAATTTATGATCTATTAGTTAGACATTAATTTATGATCTATTAGTTAGACATTAATTTATGATCTATTAGTTAGACATTAATTTATGATCTATTAGTTAGACATTTATTTATGATCTATTAGTTAGACATTTATTTATGATTTTATTAGTTAGACATTAATTTATGATCTATTAGTTAGACATTAATTTATGATCTATTAGTTAGACATTAATTTATGATCTATTAGTTAGACATTAATTTATGATCTATTAGTTAGACATTTATTTATGATCTATTAGTTAGACATTAATTTATGATCTATTAGTTAGACATTAATTTATGATCTATTAGTTAGACATTAATTTACGATCTATTAGTTAGACATTAATTTATGATCTATTAGTTAGACATTTATTTATGATCTATTAGTTAGACATTAATTTATGATCTATTAGTTAGACATTTATTTATGATCTATTAGTTAGACATTTATTTATGGAGTTCCTTAAAAATAATAAAATTAAGCACTCATTAATCTGATGTATCAATTAGCTTTCATCAGTTATTTAAGATGCATCAAAATGTCGTTAATATACTATTTATTGATGAATATACAATATTAAAACAGGTAAATGAATTTAAAAATGTGGGAACTTTGTTAACCTCAGACGGAAAATGTAAAAAAATAGGTGAGATGCAGAATGGCTCAGGCAAAAGCAGATTTCCAAAAAATGAGAAAGATTCTATACATTCCACTTTTGACAATAGAAACAAGAAAAAGAGTTCTTAAATGTTATGTAGAGCCAGTCTTAACATATGGATGTGAATCATAGACAATAGGATAACAGACAAGAAAATCACTGGAGCCTGTAGAAATGTGGTTTTACAGAAGTATGTTGAGAATACCATGGACAGCTAAGAAAAGTAATGAAAATGTTCTGAATGAGGTCAAAGAAAAAAGAGAGCTAATTTACAATATGATTATTTAATATTACTATATTAACATTTAATTACAAAGTTAGTTTGAATTTTGCGCAAAACTTTTTTTGTTATGTAATTTTAGGAAAATATCACATCGTGTGCTCTAAACATTAGATTTTACTGTAAATTATGTTAATTTTCTAACAAACCTCTCAGTTGATTGCGTCTTACAAGTTACGGTTCAGTGAGCGGGAGCTGGTGGTTAGATTGTGTGGAGAGCACGTGAAATTTGCTTTTTTAAAGGATGAGTCGATTACAACAAATTTTGGTATTGTAAACTCCTAAAAATTAGGACAAGCAAGAAAAGCATATGTTTATATACCTCAGAGAAGCAAAAATCTTACCTAAATGCATGACAGTAGAGGACAAAAATCAGACTTAAGGTCGGTGAAAAAAAAAAAAAGAATTTATGAAACCGAATTACAGAAATTCATCTAACAGTTTCCGAGGTGATTAATAAACTTTGTGGGCACGAATTTCTGAACGAACTATAGTAGATATTTCACCATTTATTTCATTATTGTCTTTCTCTCAGCGTTTCCTATGTAGAAGCCTTGAATAACCTGCCGTAGGATCATCTAGCTGTAAAGCTATAATTGCTATTCCTATATTTAATATTTACTATTAGTTTATTTCTAACAAAAGTTGAATCTATCCTTATCCCTTACCCAGGTCTCATTTAACGACGCAATATAACACGTGTTATTCTAGCCTTTAATATTATTTTATGACGATAGACACAGATAACGATTTTAATAACATCAAAAGTTGAGATGGGTTAAGACTGCGTTATTACTGAACGTATATATTTTGATTCATATTTTCTTTGTGTGCGTCGCTTCATCGATCTTTTGTCTACATGACTCGAAACACAAGCATGTTCAACCACACACAAATATAGTTCATGTAAGAATCGGCTAACGTACTTGATGGTGATGTGATGTGAGCTGTGCAGTAAGGAATCTCAACATACAACAAACAAGAAGCACATTAAAATTATATTTGGGAAGCTCCCAATTTCATTAAAGATATTGCTTCGGTGCATTTTTAAAGAATTTAGGGTTGGATAGCTCGAAGATAGGAAAATATCATACACATATTTGACAAACATATCCAGTGGGTTCTTTTACGAAGTCGTGGTTACAATAATTTGTTGGCTGGTATGTTGGTAGTGGTTAGTTGGTTTCTTCGCTGGGAGACCAGTTATTTGGCTGGTTTGTTGGTAGTGGTGGTTGGTTTCTTGGCTGGGAGACTAGTTAGTTGGCTGGATTGTTGGTCGTGGTTGGTTAGTTTCTTGGCTGGGAGACTAGCTAGTTGGCTGGTTTGTTGGTAGTGGTGGTTGGTTTCTTGGCTGTGAGACAAGTTAGTTGGCTGGTTTGTTGATAGTGGTTGGTTTCTTGGCTTTGAGATTTGTTAGTTGGCTGGTTTATTGGTCATGATTGGTTTCTTGGCTTTGAGACTTGTTAGTTGGCTGGTTTGTTGGTCGTGGTGGTTGGTTTCTTGGCTGTGAGACTAGTTAGTTGGCTGGTTTGTTGGTAGTGGTGGTTGGTTCCTTGGCTGTGAGACTAGTTAGTTGGCTGGTTTGTTGATAGTGGTTGGTTTCTTGGCTTTGAGATTTGTTAGTTGACTGGTTTATTGGTCATGATTGGTTTCTTGGCTTTGAGACTTGTTAGTTGGCTGGTTTGTTGGTCGTGGTTGGTTTCTTGGCTGGGAGACTAGTTAGTTGGCTGGTTTGTTGATAGTGGTGGTTGGTTTCTTGACTGGGAGACTAGCTAGTTGGCTGGTTTATTGGTTTCTTGACTGGGAGACTAGTTTGTTGGCTGGTTTTTGGTTTCTTGGCATGGAGACTAGTTAGTTGGCTAGTTTGTTGATAGTGGTTGGTTGTTTTCTTGGCTGGTAGACTAGTTAGTTGGCTGGTCTGTTGGTATTGTTTGGTTAATTTCTTGGATGGGAGACTAGTTAGTTGGCTGGTTTGTTTGTTTCTTGGCTGGGAGACTAGTTAGTTTGCTGGTTTGTTGGTAGTGGTTGGTCGGTTTCTTGGCTTGGAAACTAGTTAGTTTGCTGGTTTGTTCATAGTGGTTGGATGGTTTCTTGGCTTGGAGACTAGTTAGCTGGCTGATTTTTGGTAGTGGTTGGTTGGTTTCTTGGTTGGGAGACTAGTTAGTTAGCAGGCGTGTTGGTAGTGGTTAGTCGGTTTCTTGGCTGGGAGACAAGTTAGTTGGCTGGTTTGTTGGTAGTGGTGGTTGGTTTCTTGGCTGGGAGATTAGTTAGTTTGGCTGGTTTGTTGGTAGTGGTTAGTCGGTTTCTTGGCTGGGAGATTAGTTAGTTTGGCTGGTTTGTTGGTAGTGGTGGTTGGTTTCTTGGCTGGGAGATTAGTTAGTTTGGCTGGTTTGTTGATAGTGGTGGTTGGTTTCTTGGCTGGGAGATTAGTTAGTTTGGCTGGTTTGTTGGTAGTGGTGGTTGGTTTCTTGGCTGGGAGATTAGTTAGTTTGGCTGGTTTGTTGGTAGTGGTGGTTGGTTTCTTGGCTGGGAGATTAGTTAGTTTGCTGGTTTGTTGGTAGTGGTTAGTCGGCTTCTTGGCTGGGAGATTAGTTAGTTGGCTGGTTTGTTGATAGTGGTGGTTGGTTTCTTGGCTGGAGACTAGTTAGTTGGCAGGTGTGTTGGTAGTTGTTAGTCGATTTCTTGGCTGGGAGACAAGTTAGTTGGCTGGTTTGTTGGTAGTGGTTGGTTGATTTCTTGGCTGGGAGACAAGTTAGTTGGCTGGTTTGTTGGTAGTGGTTGGTTGATTTCTTGGCTGGGAGACAAGTTAGTTGGCTGGTTTGTTGGTAGTGGTTGGTTGATTTCTTGGCTGGGAGACAAGTTAGTTGGCTGGTTTGTTGGTAGTGGTTGGTTGATTTCTTGGCTGGGAGACAAGTTAGTTGGCTGGTTTGTTGGTAGTGGTTGGTTGATTTCTTGGCTGGGAGACAAGTTAGTTGGCTGGTTTGTTGGTAGTGGTTGGTTGATTTCTTGGCTGGGAGACCAGTTAGTTAGCTGGTTTGTTGGTAGTGGTTGGTTGATTTCTTGGCTGGAAGACCAGTTAGTTAGCTGGTTTGTTGGTAGTGGTTGGTTGATTTCTTGGCTGGGAGACAAGTTAGTTGGCTGGTTTGTTGGTAGTGGTTGGTTGATTTCTTGGCTGGAAGACCAGTTAGTTGGCTGGTTTGTTGGTAGTGGTTGGTTGATTTCTTGGCTGGGAGACAAGTTAGTTGGCTGGTTTGTTGGTAGTGGTTGGTTGATTTCTTGGCTGGAAGACCAGTTAGTTAGCTGGTTTGTTGGTTTCTTGCCTGGGAGACTAATTAGTTGGATGGTTTATTGGTTGGTGTCTTGACGCGGAGGCTAGTTAGTTGGCTTGTTGCCTAAGTGGTTCGTTCGCTGGTTTTTCATCCTAAAAGCTATAGAGTTCTATATTTAGTCGCGGTCATCATCATCATTGGCTATTTCGGCTAGATAGGAGATCACGTTTTCCATAATTGTTTTTTTTCCAGTGCAACGTATCAACTATGTTAAATATTTCCAGTTCCGCCCATTTGTAGTAAAGTATTACAACTTTCCTCTTCTCTTAAGCGTGCCCAAATTATGTCGGTTGTTTCTTACTGATGTTTGTTCCCTCTTTTTTCTTGTTGGCCTTTGAGAATTACTTCACTTTTTAAAAATGTTCACTGTCCAGGGAAATCTGAACATTGTTCTGAGAAATCCCATCTCTGTGTTCTCTTATCGTCCTTTGTTCGCTTCCTTAGGTCAGAAGTGACTTATTATAGCACATATAAACGCTCTTTCCACTACAAGTGACATAGATTTGTTGCTCAATATGTTATTCATTTTCTGAAATTCTACTATGGTCAGTACATGAGGCACAGGAGAAAGGTGAGCTAGGCAAAACAAAAACGTCTCGTTCATTCTGCGGTCGAATCTGTCTATCTAAAATGGGTAAATTCAGCCACGAGAGAAGCTGTTTACTAAAACAGCATCCAGCGCTATTCACTAATATTTTACCAAACTACTGACATCATATTTGGTTGGTAATAATCGTCTGTTAAGACGCCATAGGCTATATATACTTTAGCCAGAACATTTCTCCTTTTTATTTCTGCTATACATTTTCTGTCTGATATTATTATCTAATATTTGTTATTAATACTGAATTGTAATACGGAATTGTAATACGGAATTGTAATACGGAATTGTAATACGGAATTGTAATACGGAATTGTAATACGGAATTGTAATACGGATTTGTAATACGGATGTACTCTTTCAGGAAGGAAGATTTTTTGTGTTTATCATTTCAGCGGTAGAGATTTCAAGAGACACAATTTGTCATGTCTTTAAATATCACACAATCTTCATATACCGTGTTCTATCGTCATCATCAATGAGTGCCGTCTCCGCATCGAAGGTTGGCTACCATGGAGCGCTATTCCGCTATTTCTAGCTTTGATGGTGCAGGTTGTCGTAGGCTGACTTTTCCATCTTCTGATGCTACTCGTCCATGTTAGTCTTGGTCTGCCTCTTTTATCTCGTATGTCCCCTTCTACGATTACTTTCAGTAGGCTGCTGTGTCTTTTAACATGACCTAAAAATTGTCTTTAGTAGTTCTCTTTCATTTTGTAATGTTTTAAGACTTCATTGTTTGTTTTATTTTCTTTCCATCCAATTCTACCTATTATTCTATAAATCCACATTTCAAAGGCTTCAATTTTATGTTCTGTTTTCTTGTTTAATGTCCATGTTACAGCACCATACATGAATGTTGAGAGGATACAACATTCGTCTATTTTTAGTTTTAGCCCTAGTGTTAACTTACTTCACATTAGTATATTTTTCATTGCATTAAATTTTCTTTTTTATGCCATTCCTATTCTTTTCTTTATTTCAGTTGTACATTTTCCGTCACTGGTTATAGTATGTCCAAGGCAGTGGTATAGGTGAATTGTCTCCAGATGTTTTCCTTCAAATGTGATATCCACTTGTAGGTTTATAGTATTATCTTTGATTATGATGATAGTTTTAGTCTTTTTGATATTTATATCTAATCCATATTTTTTGCTTGCCATGTTTATCTCAGTAACCTTTCTCAGCCTTTGTAAAGGAAAAGTAATCTTTTAGTTGGTTTAATTTGTAAAAAAAAATGACTTATTTTGGCACATCGCTTTCTCTCTATAGAAAGAATGCCCAATGTTGCAGTATTCTGTCCTGAACAGTTATCAGAATGGGGCATACCGGTGTATCACCATGGGAAGAGTGCCCACAGTTGCATTATTACGTCCTTTATTACATCTGAATGTCCGCGTCGTGATAAATTATTCAAGAAATGTCGCGAATTATTTTAGGTATGACCGCAATGAATAAACTGGTTATCGCTGGCAAGGTGGCTGTATAAACAAACATATGTTATAAGTGTGTATTTGGTGTATCTTGCAAGCCAGTAGTAGAAAGCTTTATCCGCATCTATTTCACGTTCTATTCAACATTGCATGCAAACATGAACTAGATCAACAGAATAAGTCCTGTGTTTAAATCAACAAACAGTGCCCGCAAACATAAAGTAGATCAACAGAATAAGACACATGTTTACATCAACAAACAATGTATGCAAACATGAAGTAGATCAACAGAATAAGACTCATGTTTACATCAACAAAAACTACATGCAAACATGAAGTAGATCAACAGAATAAGACACATGTTTACATCAACAAACAATACATGCAAACATGAAGTAGATCAACAGAATAAGACACATGTTTACATCAACAACCAATGCATGCAAACATGAAGTAGAAAAACAGAATAAGACACATGTTTACATCAACAACCAATGCATGCAAACATGAAGTAGATCAACAGAATAAGACTCATGTTTACATCAACAAAAACTACATGCAAACATGAAGTAGATCAACAGAATAAGACACATGTTTACATCAACAAACAATACATGCAAACATGAAGTAGATCAACAGAATAAGACACATGTTTACATCAACAACCAATGCATGCAAACATGAAGTAGATCAACAGAATAAGACGCATGTTTACATCAACAAAAACTACATGCAAACATGAAGTAGATCAAAATAATAAGTCACATGTTTACATCAACAAACAATGCATGCAAACATAAAGTAGATCAACAGAATAAGACACATGTTTACATCAACAAACAATGCATGCAAGCATGAAGTAGATCAACAGAATAAGACACATGTTTACATCAACAAACAATGCATGCAAACATGAAGTAGATCAACAGAATAAGACACATGTTTACATCAACAAACAATGCATGCAAACATGAAGTATATCAACAGAATAAGACACATGTTTACATCAACAAAAACTACATGCAAACATGAAGTAGATCAACAGAATAAGACACATGTTTACATCAACAAAAACTACATGCAAACATGAAGTATATCAACAGAAAAAGACACATGTTTACATCAACAAACAATGCATGCAAACATGAAGTATATCAACAGAATAAGACACATGTTTACATCAACAAACAATGCATGCAAACATGAAGTATATCAACAGAATAAGACACATGTTTACATCAACAAACAATGCATGCAAACATGAAGTATATCAACAGAATAAGTCTCATGTTTACATCACCATCACTCACACATTTCACCAAGAATTCATTTTGTTTCACCTGAAGCGACGTCATTATTTAGAGACGTCAGTTTCATTAACTTTTAGAAAAGCAAAATTATGACTCTCGTTTTGAATGACAAAACTAATCTGCGTCAACTTACTAAATTACAGGTATAGAAACCTCGACACTTATTAAACGCAAATGTCCCGCGTGGATATCTCAGGTGTACATTGCGAGATCCAGCTGGCACTGTGAGGTATGTCTGCTCAAATCATTCAATTTCATCTGAGTATACGTGTGATGTAATCAAGCCAGACCGTCCGCTCAAAGACATTATCAATGTTAGTTCAAGCTGGCTGCTGCACGTTATTATTATCATCATCATGTGCTATACCGGTTGGCGTAGGCGATCATGTCCTTCCACAAACTTCTGTCTACAGTGCAGCGTATCAGTTCTGTTGTTGACTGCTGTCCATCCAATGACACCAAGCCATCTAGTATTTTCTCTCTTTGTCTTCCGTGATCTCTCTTTCCATTTATTTTGCCAGCTGTAACCAAGTATTCCAACTTTCTTCTTCTTATGATGTGCCCGAAAAATGTTGATTGTTTCTTTCTGATCTTTTTTAGGAACTACCTTTTTATGTTGGCCTCTTTGAGTATGTTTATAATATTCGGAAAAATCCACAAACGATCAACAAAAGAAAATAAAAAAAAAACAGTCCGGTCTTTGTGTTTTCTGTTGATGATTGTTTGTGATAATATAAGAGCGGAAACTGATTTCTTATGGACATCGTTACACCTGCATGGGTGAAAACTTGCGAGTGCTAGGACACCGGTTCAAGTCTCATACTTTACCCGTACCCTATTACCTATCGTTACACGTTCCACAGACCTTACCAAAACCATTCTACAAGACACAGTAACAGGAAAAATAAGACAAGAGAACAAGAGAAAATATGGTGAATAGCATCAGAGAATGGACAGGATTGTCTTTTGTTGTATCGTAGAAAGCTGTTCTAAATCGCCACGATAATGAGGAAATTGTGTAAATGTCAATTGTGGCGACACAACGAACGATAAGGTCACAGCATAATTGATTGTTTGTGGATTTCTCTTAGTGTTGTAAATATATTTTCCCATGAAATTAGTCATTGATGTGTTCCCTCGGAAGTTTCCACTCAGAATAATATTAATTAATTATGTTTTTGTCTTCGTTATTATTATCACTTACTAATCATCATCATCGGGTGCCATCTCAGCAACGAAGGTTGGCTACCATGGAGCGCCATTCTGCTCTGACTCTTGCTTTGATGTTGAAGGTTCTCATAGGCTGACTTTTCCTTCTTTTGATGTTACTCGTCAATGTTAGACTTGGTCTGCCTCTGCCTCTTTGACTTTGTATTTTCTCCTCCAAGATTACGTTTAGTAGGTTGTTGTGTCTTTTAACATGACCCCCCCCCCCCCAAAAAAAAAAAAAAAAAAAAAAAATCTCATTTCACTTGTTTGAATTGTGTTTAGTAGTTCTCTTTTCAATTTAGTTGTTTTAAAACTTCAT
Organism: Megaustenia siamemsis; assembly: GCA_032433765.1. NCBI lineage: Eukaryota > Metazoa > Mollusca > Gastropoda > Stylommatophora > Ariophantidae > Megaustenia > Megaustenia siamemsis. Next base: position 36,243,381 of record JAVIAB010000046.1, on the reverse strand, counting down.
CGTTTGTTTTCTTTTCCTTCCATCCAATTCTACCTATTCTTCTATATATCCACATTTCAAAGGCTTCAAATTTCACTATACTCTACAATATTTGAAACAGCGACATGAAGTATTGTTGCTATGTCGTACTTGAATCTTGCTCACTGTTGCAACTGTTCAGTCAACTTCGGTTTGTTATTTTAAGTTCGAGATGCATGCTCTCACCAAGCTTGTTCAATCTATACACTGGGCAAATCTTTAAAAACAACATAGAGATGTCGAGCCTACAAATTAATGGAAAGATGATCAATAACCTAAGTAAGACATGCTGATGATACTGTACTACTAGCAGAAAATCATAAAGATCTGAACAATTACTTAATGGAATAAACACGACAAGCAAAAAATATGGATTAGATATGAATATCAAAAAGACCAAAAATATAATCATAAACAAAGAAAATACTCAAAACACAAGTGGATATCAAAATTGAAGGAATTGACCTTGAGACAGTTCAGAACTACAACTGCTTTGGACATACTATAACCAAGTGATGGAAAATTTACAACTGAAATAAACAAAAGAATAGGAATGGCAAAACGTAATTTTAATGTCACGAAGAACCTACTAACGTCAAAACAAATAACACCAGGGCTAAAACTAAGAATAGCAAAATGTTACATCTTCTCAATATTCCTATGTGGTGCAGAAACATGGACATTAGACAAGAAAACAGAACAGAGAATTGAAACCTTTGAAATGTGGATATATAGAAGAATAGGTAGAATTGGATGGAAGGTAAAGAAAACAAACGATGAAGTCTCAAAATAACTAAAAATGTAAAGAGAACTACTAAACACAATTCAAACAAGACAAATGCGATTTTTGGGCCATGTTAAAAGACACAACAGCTTACTAAAAGTAATATTGGAAGGGAAAATACAAGATAAAAGAGGCAGAGGCAGACCAAGACTAACATGGACGAGTAACATCAAAAGATGGACAAATCAGCCTATGACAACCTGCACCATCAAAGCAAGAGACAGAGCAGAATGGCGTCCCATGGTTGCCAAATCTTCGTTACGGAGACGGCACTAGATGATGATGATGATTTTAAGTTCAAAACTCGTTTTGCTCCTTTCTGATAGGAAACACATATGACCCGCGGGCAGAAGATAACATCGGAAAACACCCCCAACTAGTATGACGTTTTCACCTTTGCAAGCGGGATCTGTTGCGGGATGGGTGTGGGACGTCAGCCGTCTATAGCTCGTATAGCTGAAAACGTCATGCTGGTTTGGTTTTTTTTTCCCGATTGTATTAGCGGGAAATCTATATACTTGGCTTTAGTTCATCACAACGACGGAGAACCATGACATTTTGCAATTACAATTTATTCTGGGCATATTTTGTGGGATTCGTATAGTAAAACGTCATCTATATTAGCATTTTACATGCGGTGGTTATACCATTTTACATGCGGTGGTTATACCATTTTACATGCTGTAGTATACCATTTTACATGCGGTAGTTATACCATTTTACATGCGGTGGTTATACCATTTTACATGCGGTAGTATACCATTTTACATGCGGTAGTTATACCATTTTACATGCGGTGGTTATACCATTTTACATGCGGTGGTTATACCATTTTACATGCGGTAGTTATACCATTTTACATGCGGTGGTTATACCATTTTACAGGTTACAATTCATGTCATTTGATATTGCAAGAAACACGCGAGGTATCTTTAATCAGTTCAGTATATGTGTCATGTAATCTGCCTGATTAATTCCTCAGATCCCTTGAGAGCTCTTCGGATGTGGATTTAATGAGTTGTTTACGAGATGTCTTCATTGTTTCTTTGTGTTTGTCTGTTTCTGAGTTGGCCTCTATATTCTGTCCCTCTAATCTTTGAATTTGTGAGTTCATTTTGCTTATTTTAAGTACCTTTACAGCTTTCACTATACCCTGAAATTCAATGCCTCGTCAGATTTGAGGTAAGAGAATACCTGCTTCTTCGGCGAGGGAGACCTGTGCACACGACTGCCGGGGTGGAAAAGTAAGGAGGATGAGATATTCACGCAAAAAACTCAGTCTCAGAGATGTCTAGACCTCTCTGGCTAGTGAGATGAGATGTCTAGACCTCTCTGGCTAGTGAGATGAGATGTCTAGACCTCTCTGGCTAGTGAGATAAGATGTCTAGACCTATCTGGGTAATGAGATGAGATGTCTAGACCTCTCTGGGTAGTGAGATGAGATGTCTAGACCTCTCTGGCTAGTGAGATAAGATGTCTAACTCTCTCTGTGTAGTGAGATGAGATGTCTTGACCTCTCTGTGTAGTGAGCTGAGTTGTCTAGCCCTCTCTTGGTAATGAGATGAGATGTCTAGACCTCTCTGGGTAGTGAGATGAGATGTCTAGACCTCTCTGGCTAGTGAGATAAGATGTCTAACTCTCTCTGTGTAGTGAGATGAGATGTCTTGACCTCTCTGTGTAGTGAGCTGAGTTGTCTAGCCCTCTCTTGGTAATGAAATGAGATGTCTAGCCATCTCTGTGTAGTGAGCTGAGTTGTCTAGCCCTCTCTGGGTAGTGAAATGAAATGTCTAGCCTTCTCTGGGTAATTAAACGAGATGTCTAGCCCTCTTTGTGTAATGAGATGTGTTGTCTAGACTTATATGGGTAATGAAATGAGATGTCTAGCCCTCTCTGGGTAATGAGACGAGATATCTAGACTTCTGGGCTAACAGTGAAAAACAGAAGGTCACGTGGGTAATCGATGCACACTACAAATACGTTGGGAGTTGGAAATGTAAAAGAGAATAACAAATAGAGTTGCTGTCAGGACAAAATGAATACACAAAATATCAACGGTAAACAAAAAAATTGAGTTTGTCAGACATCGGAGAATGTCTGCCTAAATGAGATAGACACCTTGGAAACGACTGTCGGTGTGATCAAAATAGAACGAGAAAAAAGTGATATTCACATCAACTTCACTTCATTCGGACTAAGCTTGTGACTTAAAGCTGACACAAAACACATTTTTGTCTCTAGCCTTTGTTTTCTAAATGAAGTCTCGAACATGATCGTACGTATAATGTATTTACATTCAAACTTTAAGGTACGTATTCTAGTGGTTTTTTTCTTCATCATTTCATAGGAAACATGTAAACAGAATGCAATTAAATGACTTCTCTATGACTCAATTATTTAAATCTTCTTCTCTCTACTTGGTATTCAACTGTTGATCTGTTTGTTAATTCGTTTCAGTAAATCGCAGCTTGCTCAGGATTTTGTGTTTACCACAGTTCATATTGTAGTTGAAATGTCTTCATGTACACAGCGACCATCTGTTTTTGCGATTCAAAGACTGATAATTGAGAGAACATTTATCGCGTTACCTTTGATAGGAAGAGTGAGAAAGTCTTGGCACTGTTCATTTTGATTGTGTGAAGCGAATATAACACCGGAAACGGGAGTTAAACGGTTGGAGGTCGGAGGGGAGTTACATTTCATAGAAGAAAGAAGAGAGGTGCTGTTTGCTGAGGTTCCGCTTACTGTCTTGTTCTTGCTGTGTCATTGATGTATGCCACCACAATCGTGTGTTGTGTGTGGGGACAGCAATGACCTTGGCATATTTCATGTAGAAATGAATACACACATTTAGTCATGCTGACCCAATGGCAAGATTGTGTACGACAAAAATAACCACACATTTATGTAATACCCCCCCCCCCCAAAAAAAATATTATATATATATATATATATATATATATATATATATATAGATAGATAGATAGATAGATAGATAGATAGATAGATAGATAGATAGATAGATAGATAGATAGATAGATAGATAGATAGATAGATAGATAGATAGATAGATAGATAGATAGATAGATAGATAGATAGATAGATAGATAGATAGATAGATAGATAGATAGATAGATAGATAGATAGATAGATAGATAGATAGATAGATAGATAGATAGATAGATAGATAGATAGATAGATAGATAGATAGATAGATAGATAGATAGATAGATAGATAGATAGATAGATAGATAGATAGATAGATAGATAGATAGATAGATAGATAGATAGATAGATAGATAGATAGATAGATAGATAGATAGATAGATAGATAGATAGATAGATAGATAGATAGATAGATAGATAGATAGATAGATAGATAGATAGATAGATAGATAGATAGATAGATAGATAGATAGATAGATAGATAGATAGATAGATAGATAGATAGATACACAGGAAGCTATATATAGAAAAAAGAAGTACCAATAGAAACTATAATGATGTGAATTGCTAATTATTAATGTTTGTATGCATGTAAAGCGATCTCTGGAAATTTTTTTTTTTTAATTGACAATTATATCGAAGGAAGAAGAGAAAGAAAAGTAAGAAGAAGATGCAGAAGAGAAGTGAGAAGAAGAGAGAGAGGAGAAATAATAAATGAGAAGAAGGGCCAGAAGAGAAGTGAGTAGAAGAGAGAGAGGAGAAATAATAAATGAGAAGAAGGGCCAGAAGAGAAGTGAGAAGAAGAGAGAGAGGAGAAATAATAAATGAGAAGAAGGGCCAGAAGAGAAGTGAGAAGAAGAGAGAGAGGAGAAATAATAAATGAGAAGAAGGGCCAGAAGAGAAGTGAGAAGAAGAGAGAGAGGAGAAATAATAAATGAGAAGAAGGGCCAGAAGAGAAGTGAGAAGAAGAGAGAGAGGAGAAATAATAAATGAGAAGAAGGGCCAGAAGAGAAGTGAGAAGAAGAGAGAGAGGAGAAATAATAAATGAGAAGAAGGGCCAGACGAGAAGTGAGTAGAAGAGAGAGAGGAGAAATAATAAATGAGAAGAAGGGCCAGAAGAGAAGTGAGAAGAAGAGAGAGAGGAGAAATAATAAATGAGAAGAAGGGCCAGAAGAGAAGTGAGTAGAAGAGAGAGAGGAGAAATAATAAATGAGAAGAAGGGCCAGAAGAGAAGTGAGAAGAAGAGAGAGAGGAGAAATAATAAATGAGAAGAAGGGCCAGAAGAGAAGTGAGAAGAAGAGAGAGAGGAGAAATAATAAATGAGAAGAAGGGCCAGAAGAGAAGTGAGAAGAAGAGAGAGAGGAGAAATAATAAATGAGAAGAAGGGCCAGAAGAGAAGTGAGAAGAAGAGAGAGAGGAGAAATAATAAATGAGAAGAAGGGCCAGAAGAGAAGTGAGAAGAAGAGAGAGAGGAGAAATAATAAATGAGAAGAAGGGCCAGAAGAGAAGTGAGAAGAAGAGAGAGAGGAGAAATAATAAATGAGAAGAAGGGCCAGAAGAGAAGTGAGTAGAAGAGAGAGAGGAGAAATAATAAATGAGAAGAAGGGCAGACGAGAAGTGAGTAGAAGAGAGAGAGGAGAAATAATAAATGAGAAGAAGGGCCAGAAGAGAAGTGAGAAGAAGAGAGAGAGGAGAAATAATAAATGAGAAGAAGGGCCAGAAGAGAAGTGAGTAGAAGAGAGAGAGGAGAAATAATAAATGAGAAGAAGGGCCAGAAGAGAAGTGAGTAGAAGAGAGAGAGGAGAAATAATAAATGAGAAGAAGGGCCAGAAGAGAAGTGAGAAGAAGAGAGATAGGAGAAATAATAAATGAGAAGAAGGGCCAGAAGAGAAGTGAGAAGAAGAGAGAGAGGAGAAATAATAAATGAGAAGAAGGGCCAGAAGAGAAGTGAGAAGAAGAGAGAGAGGAGAAATAATAAATGAGAAGAAGGGCCAGAAGAGAAGTGAGAAGAAGAGAGAGAGGAGAAATAATAAACGAGAAGAAAGGCCAGAAGAGAAGTGAGTAGAAGAGTCATAAGAGAAGAGATACGAAGAGACAGAAGAAAAGAGAGAAGAACAGACAGAAGAAAACAGAGAAGAAGAGACAGAAGAAAAGAGAGAAGAAGAGACAGAAAAAAGAGAGAAGAAGAGACAGAAAAAAGAGAGAAGAAGAGACAGAAAAAAGAGAGAAGAAGAGACAGAAGAAAAGAGAGATGTACTGTTGAATGCACGATGTACTTTTGAATACACTATTTACTGTTGAATACACTATTTACTGTTGAATACACTATTTACTGTTGAATACACTATTTACTGTTGAATACACTATTTACTGTTGAATGCATGACGTAGCTTACATTGAAGAAAAAAAGTTCATCTTGAATACTTTATCATTGTTATGTTCTTGCATCATTCAGCTGTTGCCATGAAGCGTCACAGAACATAGGGAAACTGTATGATATAATTAAATGTCTACAGATGTATAGGGAGTCGCGATAGTTCCGTGGTTTGTGAACTGGACTACAAGGAACAAGAGGTCGGGTTCAACCCTGATCGACGGCTTCCGGGTTCACCCAGCCTTAAATGGGTATCATATTTTTTTTTCTGGGAAAGTAAAGCGACACGGGCTTAATACGGACCACATTACTCCAAAAATCATGTGCTGAAGGTCTGTATAAAGTATGGTCACTAACACCATATTCCCTATACGCCACTTGGCGTGACGGGGCTCTTTACGTTACTTATATGCATATTTCATGGGAAAGAAAAGCAAAACACGGTTTGTATTGTTTTTTTTTATTTATTAAAGTCGTCATTAAAAGCTGTGCCTAAGTTATAGGCGATCATGTTACTTCATTTAGTTGAATCCTCGGCGTTCCTTATCTGCTCTCCTGTTGGTCTCAGGCCATGATATATATACTGTTATTCTGTCTAATGAATTAAATAATAGCTGTTTTTCTCTCTCTATCCTTCTTTAGTTTTTCTTTCTTTCCCCTGTTACAATACTTTCATGTTTTCTTTTCTTATTAATGATTAAAGAGGTTTGACTACTTGTGTAATGTGTCAATGTTTCTCTTAATGCATTAGCTTCAACCACGTTATCTTCATTACTACTTTCTTCTGTAAATTATACTTCTGTGGTTTTACGTTATCTTATCGCTTGTTCATGAACTGCCTATGGCCGATCTTTGTTTTTTTCTTGTTCAGTTTGAAACAAAAACACAAAAACAGATGGAGATTTAACAGTTGACATATTGTTGGTATAAGAAAAGGTTTAATGTCGACAGAGAACTGATTGACATTCGTATATACTTGCGTGTACTTTGCAGAACCTTGCTTTCATCACATTTCAATTGATGGCATATCTGTCATTAGTCGGAAAAGCCATTTGGTTATCTAGCAGTCTACAATTCAGTAGTTTGCTGTTGTCTGCATTTCCTAAAAGTCTACAAATCAGTAGTTTGCTGTTGTCTGCATTTCCTAAAAGTCTACAAATCAGTAGTTTGGTGTTGTCTACATTTCCTAACAGTCAACAAATCAGTAGTTTGGTCTTGTCGACATTTCCTGACAGTCTACAAATCAGTAGTTTGGTCTTGTCTACATTTCTTAACAGTCTACAAATCAGTAGGTTGGTCTTGTCTACATTTCCTGACAGTCTACAAATCAGTAGTTTGGTCTTGTCTACATTTCCTAACAGTCAACATATCAGTAGTTTGGTCTTGTCTACATTTCCTAACAGTCTACAAATCAGTAGTTTGGTCTTGTCTACATTTCCTAACAGTCTACAAATCAGTAGTTTGGTCTTGTCTACATTTCCTGACAGTCTACAAATCAGTAGTTTGGTCTTGTTTACATTTCCTGACAGTCTACAAATCAGTAGTTTACTCTGGGTTTCTGAATGCAATTTAATAACTTTGCTCCTTCTGAAGAAAAGATATACTAGAGGACACATTAACAAACAAACGAACAATTTACGATAGTGAGTAATAAAACACACAATGAGAAAAACAAGGGAACCGAATTTAATAAATGTTCCGCATTTTACGTTTTCACAAAAGTATGAACAGGTCCCACAGGGAGCTGAAAGTGTTTGTTGAAGACCCATGCTCCACAGGGAGCTGAAAGTGTTTGTTGAAGACCTATGCTCCACAGGGAGCTGAAAGTGTTTGTTGAAGACCTATGCTCCACAGGGAGCTGAAAGTGTTTGTTGAAGACCTATGCTCCACAGGGAGCTGAAAGTGTTTGTTGAAGACCTATGCTACCAAGGGAGCTGAAAGTGTTTGTTGAAGACCTATGCTCCACAGGGAGCTGAAAGTGTTTGTTGAAGACCTATGCTCCACAGGGAGCTGAAAGGAAGAAGTAGAAGAAGAGTGAATTGACAACTTCGGCAGCCAGAATGAACCTGGTCAGTTAAAGTGTTGGAGTGTCGCTTCTCTTCTCACGCGATTTCCTCTGTTTTCTTATGCTTTTGTTTATGTTTGTTTTACAAGGGGAACAATATTGAAACAGGTAAATGAATTTAAATATTTGGGAACTTTGTTAACCTCAGACGGAAGATGTACAAAAGAGGTGATATGCAGAGTGGCTCAGGCAAAAGCAGCATTCCAAAAAGTGAGGAAGATATTATGCAATCCATTTTTGACAATAGAAAGAAGAAAAAGAGTTCTTAAATGTTATGTAGAGCCAGTCTTAACATATGGATGTGAATCATGGACAATATGACAAGAGACATGAATATCACTTGAGTCTGTAGAAATGTGGTTTTACAGAAGAATGTTGAGAATACTATGGGCAGCTAAGAAGAGTAATGAAAATGTTCTGAAAAAGGCCAAAACAAAAAGAGAGCTAATTTCCAATATTAGGAAGAAACAATCATCATTTTTGGCCATGTAATGAGAAGAGAACAACTATAATATATTGTAACAACTGGACAAATTGAGGGACGAAGAGATAGAGGGAAGCAAAGAGAAAAAATACTAGACAACTCAAGAGAATGGCCTGGCAGAAGGTCAACAACAGAAATGATAAATAACTTTCGAGATCGAAAGATGTGAAGAGACATGATCACCTACTCCAGCAGGCTCGATACCTGATGATGATGATGTTTGTTTTCCAGATGTTGCAATTTCTCTTTTATTACGGACACATCAATATAAAGACAAAGGAAGCTCGTGTAGGATCACAGAACAGACCAAATATCCGCATATGGAAACTGTCGTGTAATTAACAATTGATAAAATGGACTGGACTGGAATTCAAATGCAGCCAAACAGGTGCCAAGAAGGTCATGTAATATCATAACTATCATCGCCGTAGCTATTTAAGTATTTTTTCTACGCCAGAAAAAAAACAGATATAACTCCACAAAAGTTACATTTTATACGTTACCAAAATGAATATAACAAATTATTGATGCAAAAATATATTCATTTTACCGTTATTATTATCTTGTGGTCTTTACCGGCGCATAAATACGTTACATTACTACCCATATACTCACAATTAAAATTGATATATTACCATACCGAAGAGCACAACTACCCCATATTCACTGAGTATAACATCCAGTACAAACAACATTTAGTCGCCATATACCGCTTACTCCCTCTACCGGACGAACACGTATACAAACGCAATAATTCTAATACACGCCCGCATTTCGAAATCATAAAAGTCCGCTATAATCTATAAATTATGTTTTAATCTAAAGCGTGTATATAGCAGGACAAAAATTAATTAGTATCTTTACATGACTATGGGTGTTTGCATTATGCGGGTGCTAGAGCGCTGTACGTATGGTTCTAATGAATTCACAGAGGCTCTCTAAATAAGATACATTGGATTGTAACATTTGGATCTGTTGTGCACTAATTCTGGCGTTCTGTGCTTGGTTCACATATTAATCATTAATGTACGTGTAACATATTTCTCTCGCTTTAATTCACTTGCAGGAGAAAGAATGAAACAAGGTGAACTGGAGCACAGGAAGTGCGGATGGGGTGGAGGGTGGGAGGGGAATAGTGAAATAAAGAATTAGATAAGATACTAAATTTTAAAAAAATATTACAAATATGAAACAAGACTCGATACTGCTTGTTGAAGAGTAATTTAATTGTTATTAGTTTAATGAAGATGATTAATACATGTAAAATAGTTATCAGAGATATAAGGGAAAACAAAATTAAGGAGATTAGTTATATCCGAGGTCCGTAAAGTTTGAGAATATTTGTATATGTTGCCTTTCACTCAACGACTAGTAACAGTCATGTCCTTTGATTTTTTCTCAATGACTGGTAATAGTCAAGTCCTCTGATTGTTTCTCAATGACTGGTAATAGTCAAGTCCTCTGATTGTTTCTCAATGACTGGTAATAGTCATGTCCTTTTATTGTTCCCCAACGACTGGTAATAGTCATGTCCTATGTTTGTTCCCCAACGACTGGTAATAGTCATGTCCTATGTTTGTTCCCCAACGACTGGTAATAGTCATGTCCTACGTTTGTCCCCCAACGACTGGTAATAGTCATGCCCTATGTTTGTTCCCCAACGACTGGTAATAGCCATGTCCTATGTTTGTTCCCCAACGACTAGTGATAGTCATGTCCTATGTTTGTTCCCCAACGACTGGTAATAGCCATGTCCTATGTTTGTTCCCCAACGACTGGTAATAGTCATGTCCTATGTTTGTTCCCGAACGACTGGTAATAGTCATGTCCTATGTTTGTTCCCGAACGACTGGTAATAGCCATGTCCTATGTTTGTTCCCCAACGACTGGTAATAGCCATGTCCTATGTTTGTTCCCCAACGATTGGTAATAGCCGTGTCCTATGTTTGTTCCCCAACGACTGGTAATAGTCATGTCCTATGTTTGTTCCCCAACGACTGGTAATAGTCATGTCCTATGTTTGTTCCCCAACGACTGGTAACAGTCATGTCCTATGTTTGTTCCCGAACGATTGGTAACAGTCATGTCCTATGTTTGTTCCCCAACGACTGGTAATAGCCGTGTCCTATGTTTGTTCCCCAACGACTGGTAATAGCCATGTCCTATGTTTGTTCCCCAACGACTGGTAATAGCCGTGTCCTATGTATGTTCCCCAACTACTGGTAATAGCCGTGTCCTATGTTTGTTCCCCAACGACTGGTAATAGCCGTGTCCTATGTTTGTTCCCCAACGACTGGTAATAGCCGTGTCCTATGTTTGTTCCCCAACGACTGGTAATAGCCATGTCCTATGTATGTTCCCCAACGACTAATGATAGGCATTTCCTTTGATTATACCCCAACATCTTACCAACTCACAGCTACATAAAGCATAGTAAAGAAAAGCATGAAAAGGTTTTGTCTCCTCCATTATCCGACAGCCAGGCATTAATACCTCTGATGACTTCCGGGTTAGTGACATCATCTCTTCTTCCTCTAATACTCACAGTCGCTTCGCGTTAGATATCCGACATATAACCCGTTTTGACACTCTCCAACCGAGAGGTTGCCTCCTTTCACTCTTTTCTTTAATCACTAGTATTTTCTACTTCTCTTTCCTGTCCCCTATCCCTTCTCCTACCCTGCGTTATCGTTATTACTTCTACTCTTCTTCTTTCCCCTTACCACCCCTGTCTTCCCTCTCTTTTCTACTGTTATCGTTTTCATTATACCAAATGGGACAGCTCCTATATTTGTTCACAGTTTGGCTCCTTGTGGTCCAACTAAATCCTACCTGCCTGTTGTCTATTAACAATATAACCAACTTCTGTTTAACTCCGGACCACCGGCTCTTACCGCCATTTTATAGATCATCGTTGTGTTTCCTAGTTTGGATTTATTTGTTTAATTTGAATAGCTTGTATGTTATTAAAACAGGTAAATGAATTTAAATATTCGGGAACTTTGTTAACCTCAGACGGAAGATGTACAGCAGAGGTGAGATGCAGAATGACTCAGGCAAAAGCAGCTTTCCCAAAAAATGAGGAAGATACTATGAAATCTATTTTTGACAATAGAAACAAGAAAAACAGTTCTTAAACATTATGTAGAGCCTGTCTTAATATATAGATGTGAATCATGGACAATAGGACAACGAACAAGAAAATCACTGGTGTCTGTAGAAATGTGGTTTTACACATGAATGTTGAGAATACCAAGGAAAGCTAAGAAGAGTAATGAAAATGTTCTGAAAGAGGTCAAAGCAAAAAGAGAGCTAATTTCCATTATTAGGAAGAAACAATCATCATTTTTTTTGGCCATGTAATGAGAAGAGAACAAATGGAATATATTATAACAACAGGAAAAATTGAGAGACGAAGATATAGAGGGAAGTAAAGAGAAAAGATACCTGACAGTTTATGAGAATGGCTTGGCAGAAGGTCAATAACAGAAATGATAAATAACTGTCGAGATCGAAAGTTGTGGAGAGACATGATCACCTACTCCAGCAGGCCAGGTACTTAATGATGATGAGTATGTTATACCTGATGAAGACCTCTGCCGAAACATCATAGTGTGTTTTAACTTTCTAATAGTTTATCTACTCCATCACCATTTTTATGTTTATTTTACACGATAAATAAATTATCTGTCTCTCAGCTGGGTGGGGATCTGTTCCCTCTACCTCCTCCATTGCTTCCCTCCTCCCCCATACATTTTCTCATATAGTATGTAGTTATATGTCATAGCAACGGTACATTTATTTAATTGACGTTCAAACTACCTCAAGCGTTTTAAGTTAAAATTGCATATTTGATAACAGTTAATTAAATAGTTATTACTACTGACTACACACTTGTTGACACACCTGTGACGCGTTGTTAACGTGAAAACTTGGCTTCTTTTATATTTATATATATATATATATATATATATATATATATATAATTGTATAGATTATACAAAAGCATTTGACAAAGTAAAGCACCAAGAAATAATAACAATTTTAAAAGGCATAAACGTAGACAGTAAAGATCTTAGAATAATAAAGAAGATGTACTGGCAACAAACAGCGGCCATAAGAACTAAAAATCAATTGGGAATGTTTCAACAAAAAAAAGTGTGTTTGGTAAGGTTGTGTGCTGTCACCAGATTTATTTAATATATATATATATATATAGTGGGATTATTTTAAGATCCATAGCGAGCATGCCTGGTATAATAATCGGAGGTCATAATATAAATAATCTAAGGTATGCTGATGATACAGTCTTGATCGTTAAGAGTGAAAATGAGTTACAAGAAATGTTAGATATTATAGTCAAGGAATTCAAAAATAAAGGACTCAGTCTTAATAGCAAAAAAAAAAAAAAAAAGAGGTAATGGTAACAACAAAGAAAAAGACATCACCTCAGTGCACAATAAAGACAAGTTGAACAATATTAAAACAGGTAAATGAATTTAACTATTATAAATTCAGATGGTAGATGTATAACAAAGGTGAGATGCAGAATGGCTCAGGCAAAAACAGCATTCCAAAAAATGAGGAAGACACTATGCAATCCAATTTTGACAATAGACACAAGAAAAAGTATTCGTAAATGTTATGTAGAGCCAGTCTTAACATATGGATGTGAATCATGGACAATAGGACAACACACACACAAATCAATGGACGCTGTAGAAATGTGGTTTTACAGAAGAATGTTGAGAATACCATGGACAGCTAAGAAGAGTAATGAAAATGTTTTGAAAGAGGCCAAATCATAAAGAGAGCTAATTTCTAATATTAGGAAGAAACAATCATCATTTTTGGCCATGTAATGAGAAGAGAACAACTGGAATATATTGGAACAACCGGGAAAATTGAGGGACGAAGAGATAGAGGAAAGCAAAGAGAAAAAATACCATACAGCTTAAGAGAATGGCTTGGCAGAAGGTCAACAACAGAAATGATAAATAACTGTCGAGATCGAAAATTGTGGAGAGACATGTTGACCTACGCCAGCAAGCCCGGTACCTGATGATGATGATAATGTAGATAGATTTTATTACATTTCTCTTTTGTTTCCGTTTGTTTTGTTTTTGTTCCTTTTTTTTCCCGAGAATGGTCTATTGTAGGCCAAAAGGTTATGTTATTTGATTCCTCTCCTACATAAAGCTGTTACCTTACACTGTGTTGAACTCGATATTTGCTTTATTGCATAACCGCAATTATTTGCTGGGTAATCCAGACCTATTTGAACTCACTTTTAACAAAGTGGACACAAGAGAACAAATGGAAGCCAACATAAAGGAGCGAGACATTTATATCTACTCATCGCGATGGACCTTAGTCGCTTATTTTGATTTCTTGTCCGCCTCTACATCATCATCATTCAGTGCTATTTCCTCATCGAAGGTTGGCCACCATGGAACACCATTCCATTCCGTCTCATGTTTTGATGGTGCAGATTGTCATAAGCTGACTTGTCCATCTTTTGATGTTACTCGTCCATGTTAGTCTTGATCTGCCTTTTCCTCTTTTACCTTTTATTTTCCCCTCCAGAATTACTTTTCGTAGGCTGTTGTGTCTTTTAACATGCCCCAAAAATCTTATATGCTTTGTTTGAATTGTGTTTAGTAATTCTCTTTTCATTTTTAGTTGTTGTAGTCGCCTATAAAAGACTTATTTGTTAAGATTTCATCATTTGTTTTCTTTTCTTTCCACCCAATTCATCATACTCTTCTATAATTCCTCATTTCGATGGCTTCAACGTTTCTGTTCTGTTTTCTCGTCTAATGTCCATGTTTCTGCACCATGCAGGAATTTTAAGAAGATATAACAATTTGTCTATTCTTAGTTTTAGCCCTGGTGTTATTTGTTTTGATGTTAGTATATTTTTCATAGCATTAAAATTACTTTTTGCCATTCCTATTCTTTTGCTTATTTCAGTTTTACATTTTCCGTCACTGGTTATATATGTCCAAGGTAGTTGCAACTCTGAGCTGTCTCCAGGTGTACTTCTTCAACTTTGATATCCACCTGTCCGCCTCCACAGTTCCTCAGAATTTGTTGTTAAAATTCAGCACCACTCAACATGAACTGAAGCAACCACGTGATTCAAACACACATGTCAGATATATCTTTCGGAACAGGGATTCACATTTCTTTGCAAGCATTTCTCCCTCTTTTTTTTGTCTCACGTCAAAAATACAACAACGCAGTGAGGACGGACATACTGGCTGATGTGTGATATAGAGTCCCCTTTCGCTCGCTCACTCGTTCTCTCTCTCTCTCACTTTCTCTCTCTCTCTTTCTCTCTCTTTCTCTCTTTCTCCATCTTTCTCTTTCTCTCTCTCTCTCACTTTCTCTCTCTCTCTTTCTCTCTTTCTCCATCTTTCTCTTTCTCTCTCTCTCTCTTTGCCTCTATCTCTTTCTCTCTCTCTCTCTCTTTCTCTCTTTCTCCATCTTTCTCTTTCTTTCTCTCTCTCTCTCTCTTTGCCTCTATCTCTTTTTCTCTCTCTGCCTCTTTCTTTCTCTCCCTCTCTCTTTCTTTCTCTCCGCGAGATCGAAATTTGTGGAGAGACATGGTCACCTACGCCAGCAGGCCCAGTACTTGATGATGTTTATTTAAAATAAAAAATAAAAACATAGTTTTCAATAATCTCCCCTTTTGCTGAGCATTTCCTTGTAAAGAAAGATCAGTAGCTGTGTTAGCTTTCATCCAGAAGTGTTACTGAAGTTATACAACTCTTACCCACATGAATGGAATGAAACACCCGCATGATTGGAATCAGACATCCACATGATTGGAATCAGACATCCACATGATTGGAATCAAACATCTACATGATTGGAATCAGACATCTACATGATTGGAATCAAACACCCACATGATTGGAATCAGACATCTACATGATTGGAATCAAACATCTACATGATTGGAATCAGACATCTACATGATTGGAATCAGACATCTACATGATTGGAATCAAACATCTACATGATTGGAATCAGACATCTACATGATTGGAATCAGACATCTACATGATTGGAATCAGACATCTACATGATTGGAATCAAACATCTACATGATTGGAATCAGACATCTACATGATTGGAATCAGACATCCACATGATTGGAATCAGACATCTACATGATTGGAATCAAACATCTACATGATTGGAATCAGACATCTACATGATTGGAATCAAACATCTACATGATTGGAATCAGACATCTACATGATTGGAATCAAACATCTACATGATTGGAATCAGACATCTATATGATTGGAATCAAACATCTACATGATTGGAATCAAACATCTACATGATTGGAATCAGACATCTACATGATTGGAATCAAACATCTACATGATTGGAATCAGACATCTACATGATTGGAATCAAACATCTACATGATTGGAATCAGACATCTACATGATTGGAATCAGACATCTACATGATTGGAATCAGACATCTACATGATTGGAATCAGACATCTACATGATTGGAATCAAACATCTACATGATTGGAATCAAACATCTACATGATTTGAATCAGACATCTACATGATTGGAATCAGACATCTACATGATTGGAATCAGACATCTACATGATTGGAATCAAACATCTACATGATTGAAATCAAACATCTACATGATTGGAATCAGACATCTACATGATTGGAATCAGACATCTACATGATTGGAATCAGACATCTACATGATTGAAATCAAACATCTACATGATTGGAATCAAACATCTACATGATTGGAATAAACATCTACATGATTGGAATCAAACATCTACATGATTGAAATCAAACATCTACATGATTGAAATCAAACATCTACATGATTGGAATCAAACATCTACATTATTGGAATCAAACATCTACATGATTGGAATCAAACACCCACACGATTGGAATCAAACATTTACATAATTAGGTTCAAACACCCACACGATTGAAATCAAACATCCACATGATTAGAATAAAACATTTACATGATTGGAATAAAACATCTACATGATTGGAATAAAACATCTACATGATTGGAATAAACATCTACATGATTGGAATAAACATCTACATGATTGGAATAAACATCTACATGATTGGAATAAACATCTACATGATTGGAATAAAACATCTACATGATTGGAATAAACATCTACATGATTGGAATAAAACATCTACATGATTGG
This sequence comes from Megaustenia siamemsis, assembly GCA_032433765.1. Taxonomy (NCBI): domain Eukaryota; kingdom Metazoa; phylum Mollusca; class Gastropoda; order Stylommatophora; family Ariophantidae; genus Megaustenia; species Megaustenia siamemsis. The sequence goes on along the minus strand of JAVIAB010000046.1, from coordinate 36,226,477 downwards.
AATAAACATCTACATAATTGGAATCAAACACCCACATGATTGAAATCAAACATCCACAAATTTTGTAATCAAACACCCACATGATTGTAATCAAACACCCACATGATTGTAATCAAACACCCACATGATTGGAATCAAACTCCCACATGATTGTAATCAAACACCCTCATGATTGTAGTCAAACACCCTCATGATTGTAATCAAACACCCACATGATTGGAATCAATCATCCACATGATTGTAATCAAACTCCCACATGATTGTAATCAAACACCCTCATGATTGTAGTCAAACACCCTCATGATTGTAATCAAACACCCACATGATTGGAATCAATCATCCACATGATTGTAATCAAACACCCTCATGATTGTAATCAAACACCCTCATGATTGTAATCAAACACCCTCATTATTGTAATCAAACACCCACATGATTGGAATCAATCATCCACATGATTGTAATCAAACACCCTCATGATTGTAATCAAACACCCTCATGATTGTAATCAAACACCCACATGATTGGAATCAATCATCCACATGATTGTAATCAAACACCCTCATGATTGTAATCAAACACCCACATGATTGTAATCAAACACCCTCATGATTGTAATCAAACAAACAAGATTTGAGATATTTCATTAAAGCTAAAAATATGTAATTTATATCATAGTTTCTTGTTTGATTATTAAAGTAATATTTTACTTCTATTCTGAAAAATTGTACATCATTCATGGGTGAAGATGCCCCGAGTCACGTACATCCCATTCTTTCTTACAAATGAATATTTTACGGAAGTGGTTTAAATTTGTAACACTAAACAAAAACATTCAAATGTTAGTTTAGTTTTCGCACAAGTGATATTTTAGTACAATATCTATCTATTGTCCTTTCGAGCCGAAGACGGCATATAGGGCAGAACCACAATCTCAAAAACAGAAACCTTGCGTGTCAAAATGGCACATATTGCAGAGATCACTGCTTCTAAAATCTATGGCTGTTTCCATAACAATGCTTTTTACAATGACAGCTTGTCAAGCCATCGATCAACCTCCTTAGTCGCCTCTTACGACATGCCTGGAAGGTCACAGTGTCACTATTCTTTACTTTCCTCATAATGAGTTCACGGATTTGTACAATTTGAGATCGTCTTATATAATCACATTTGTTTTGTAAAATGTAAAATATTGCCTCTTCTTGTGTGCTAGCGAAGAAACATATGCTTGGAATATATCTGAGGAGAAACAAATAACCAAAACAACTGAATTTGAATGACAAACAATTTATAAGAAAAAAGTATACAGAGCCCTGTATAAGGAATATGGTGTTAGTGTCCATGATCATAACCAATGCCAGACCTGGACCCTAGATGCAAGAACAATAAGAAAATAACCTCTACAGAGATGAAATGTGTCAGACGAATGACAGGAAACAGTCTGAGAGATAAGATCAGAAATGAAGAACTGAGAAAAAGTGTGTTAGACGAATGACAGGAAACAGCCTGAGAGACAAATATATCAGAAATGAAAAACTGAGAAAAAAACTAGGAATAACCCCCGCCATAGAATATGTAAAGAAACAACAGATAAAATAGTTTGGCCATGTGACTAGGCAGAGTGATCAAAACACAACACAACGAGCCCTCAATAAACGTTGAGAGAATACCAGACCAAAGGGTCGACCACGGAAAAGAAGGATTAATTGAATATCAGACGCACTAGGAAACATAAGAGCAGCAAAGGCGAAAAGAAGAGCAAAAGACGGCAAATTATATATCCCCTCGACGCTGAAAAGCAAATGAGGAAGGAAAGACGAAGAAGAGGACCATATTTTTACAGATCTTCGGCACATGATTTTTTTGGGGGGAAATGTGGTCGGTATTACGTCCATGCCGCAATGACAAACAGTAAAGGTGGAAAAAGTGTTTCAACGCCATTTTTGTCAGTGTGTTATTTAATGCTAAAAATATGTAAATATATTTTTACCTATTTTTCTACCTATCTATCTACCTAAATACCTACCTACCTACCTATCTATCTATCTATCTATCTATCTATCTATCTATCTATCTATCTATCTATCTATCTATCTATCTATCTATCTATCTATCTATCTATCTATCTATCTATCTATCTATCTATCTATCTATCTATCTATCTGTCTGTCTGTCTGTCTGTCTGTCTGTCTATCTATCTATCTATCTATCTATCTATCTATCTATCTATCTATCTATCTATCTATCTATCTGGCTGTCTGTCTGTCTGTCTGTCTGTCTATTCTTTTATTTTTTTAACCAAAGACGGTTATCAAGTATCACACCTTGCACAGGACGTGTATTGTATCTCGCCGCACATCTTTGTTCTGAGCGATAAGATACAAACTCGGCGAGGGGTTTCTATTGTTGCTTCTTACGTCAGTGATCTTATAGTGTTTTCCTAGGTCGATCTCTCTTCCTGTTACCCGTTAGTTCCCAGTTGAGGCCGTGTTCACTTACAATAGAACTACATTTATCGTTAGCTTTTAGCTTAATTTTGTTGAACAGGCATGCATCAAACCTGTTTAACCTGACTGTATAGTTTGGAGAAAAAGAAACGATGCGCTAAAAACTGTTATAAGAACATACTGCACATTTTATAACAACAAACTGAATGAAGAAGAATCCGAAAAGAAGGATAGAGTGGAAAAGTATGAAAAGCGAGAAGAATATGAAGAAAGAAGAACTTTGAGAAGGAGAAGAAGAATATGAAGAAAGAAGAACTTTGAGAAGGAGAAGAATATGAAGAAAGAAGAACTTTGAGAAGAAGTGGAATATGAAGAAAGAAGAACTTTGAGAAGAAGTGGAATATGAAGAAAGAAGAACTTTGAGAAGAAGTGGAATATGAAGAAAGAAGAACTTTGAGAAGGAGAAGAAGAATATGAAGAAAGAAGAACTTTGAGAAGGAGAAGAAGAATATGAAGAAAGAAGAACTTTGAGAAGGAGAAGAAGAATATGAAGAAAGAAGAACTTTGAGAAGGAGAAGAAGAATATGAAGAAAGAAGAACTTTGAGAAGGAGAAGAAGAATATGAAGAAAGAAGAACTTTGAGAAGAAGTGGAATATGAAGAAAGAAGAACTTTGAGAAGAAGTGGAATATGAAGAAAGAAGAAAACCAGAAGAAGAAAATGAAAAGGGAAGAAAAAGTATACGTGTAAGAGGAAGAAGATGAATAAGAGAAAATAGGAAAAGAAAAGTAGATAGAGAGCAAGAAGAAGAAAAAAGAAGGAAAAAGAAGAAGAAAAAGAAATAGAAAAAAGAAGTAAAATAGATTTACCGACAGCTTTAACAAACATAACTGTTTTAATAATTCAATGGAATTAAGTCCTTCTTTTATGGTTCAGTTCATTTGTGTGGATTCGTGGTGGAGTTGTGTAAATGTTACAGCTGTTATCAATATTGTCATCATCATCATCAAGTATCGGGCCTGCTGGCGCATGTGATCATGTCTCTCCACAACTTTCGATCTCGACAGTTATTTAACATTACTCTTGTTGACCTTCTGCCAAGCCATTCTCTTAAACTGTCTGGTATCTTTTCTCTTTGCGTCCCTCCATCTCTTCGTCCCTCAATGTTCCCAGTTGGTACAACATATTCCAGTTGTTCTCTTCTCATTACATGGCCAAATAATGATGATTGTTTCTTCCTAATATTGGAAATTAGCTCTCTTTTGCTTTGACCTCTTTCAGAACGTTTTCATTACTCTTCTTAGCTGTCCATGGTATTCTCAACATTCTTCTATGTAAAAGAAATGTAAAACCACATTTCTACCGCTTCCAGTGATTTTCTTGTCTGTTGTCCTATTGTCCATGATTCACATCCATATGTTATGACTGGCTCTACATAACATTTAAGAACTCTTTTTCTTGCTTCTCAATAATGGATTGCATAGTAGATTCCTCATTTTTTGGAAAGCTAGGAATATTGTAGACAACAAGAACTGGCAAAGTTGGGCAAACTAGAGATAAGTACACTAACAACGTCTTGCGAGCTTTTGCGAGTGCTGTTATATTTAGCACAGAGTGCCACGTGTCTCTCGTCAGGATGACAAGCGGCACCTCAACCATCCTGGCGTGGTAGCACGGACATAAAAATGTCGTCGCGCTTCCAATGACCACCCACTGGTTTACCTACACGGAGTTCACAAGCCGGACGTGTAAGTAAACATGTAGATTTGTTACTGACTTTGCTGCTGATTTGTTACTGGTTAGTCAATCTCAGGATGAAGTGAAAAGAGGAAAAAATAGAGGGCATTATTACCATCATCGGGGGCCGCGATAGCTCAGTGGTTAGTGAACTGGACTACTGTGGACAAGAGGTAGGGTTCAATCCCAAACGACGGCTTCCGGTTCACCCAGCCTTTAATGGGTATCAGATTTTTTTCTGGGAAAGTAAAGCGGCACGGGCGTAATACCGACCATATTATCCCTAAAATCATATGCCGAAGGTCTGTAAAATGTATGGTCAATAACACCATATTCACTATGCGCCAATTGGCGTGACGGGGGTACTTTACTTTTTTTAAAATTTGTATTACCATCATCATCAAGTGCCACGGACATAGGCCATCACGCTCCACACGCAATTCTCTTTCCTTCCACTGCGTGGCAAGATGACAACGTCCCTTCGCCGCCCGCCGTTGAAAAGACGTTAAATAGACGTAGTTGTGTTATGTCACAGTTTACCTCAACAACAGCCTCTTTTAGCCAAACAGGTCAGGTTTTAGGTCGGGGTCATGAATATCCAGGATCTGTGATAACTCATACAAGAAAACACACAAATTAAATGCCACGAAGTTCATATACCAACAGGCAGTAAAATGAAACTACTAGGACATGCATCCCCCTCAATAGTAACATATGATTATAAACCACAGACAATATTGTAAACAAAATGAAGATAATTGACTCAGTTCAAACAAAATTCTACAATATAATATGCCTTGGATAATGAAAAAGGACAATGAATACATTAAAAGATCTAAATATTGGGGGGGGGGGAGGGGATACTGGCTTATAATTACCATTATACATAGGAAATTTAAATAATATGGCCACGTTGAAGCTTTTATTCGGCGGGAAAGTAAAGGAAGTCATTTTTCCTGGACGCATCAGGGGCAGACCAAGAAAAGGTGGTTTCAAGGCAACAAAAAGACAATAAACTTGACAGTAGAAGAATTAGGAGATCTGGCTAGAGACAGATTCTTTCTGAATGTCTGTGGTGAGAGGGACACGCAACCCGATGATGATTATTTGAGCTTATCCTCGATCTTTACTCGTCTGGCTCGATTTGTTGTCAATGTCAGGTTGATCAGGGTCTTGGTAAGTTCCGGTTTACAGAACACGGTACACAAATTCAACTAAAATGTCCAGCTTAATCCGTATCATACGAGCATTGCCTTTATTTTATTTATTTTGTAACTTCTGATTAATCTTTCATACGTCATCGCTTTAATACTTTTATTTAGATTGTTCACTCAGGTGTCAGGTTGTTCTGTAGTTATGGTGATGGTGATGGTTATGGAAGGCCCCGGTATCACTGCAAACGAATTAAAATCCATAATTGCTCAACCGCCCGTGTCAATAGAAACATCAAAATTAATATCTCATCTCCCAAACAAGGAAAGGTAGCTACAGTTTCAATCATAGCAGTCTCAGCACACGCCAAAAGACATAAGGCGAAACCGCACAGAAAGTGAACACAGCCATCGTTTCTCTATCATACAATAGTAAAGGTAAAGTACAAGACTTGAACCGGCGTTTTAGCACGCGAGTTTACACCCATATGTGCTCGGCCGTCTATTCAGAAATATTTGGAGATTTCTGGATAGTGTCGCTTCAAGCATCGAAACTCATGATGCGAGGCGACATTCCTCACCCTCCCAGGGTAATACCCTGGTTCCTATTTCTGCCAACGGCTGGGTCGACCGTGGGGGTATTTATTTTTTCCAACCACCAGTACAACGCACACTGCTCCCAGCGGGAATCGAACAGGGGTTTTCCGAACGTCGGTAGTCCAGTAGGGTGGTTTTCCCAACTAGGCTACCTGGGCCCCCAATACGATAGTGTTTAGTGGTAATGCAAGGTATATACCAGACCAGTGTTTAGTGGTAATGCAAGGTATATACCAGACCAGTGTTTAGTGGTAATGCAAGGTATATACCAGACCAGTGTTTAGTGGTAATGCAAGGCATATACCGGACCAGTGTTTAGTGGTAATGCAAGGCATATACCGGACCAGTGTTTAGTGGTAATGCAAGGCATATACCGGACCAGTGTTTAGTGGTAATGCAAGGTATATACCAGACCAGTGTTTAGTGGTAATGCAAGGTATATACCGGACCAGTGTTTAGTGGTAATGCAAGGTATATACCAGACCAGTGTTTAGTGGTAATGCAAGGTATATACCAGACCAGTGTTTAGTGGTAATGCAAGGTATATACCGGACCAGTGTTTAGTGGTAATGCAATATACCAGACCAGTGTTTAGTGGTAATGCAAGGTATATACCAGACCAGTGTTTAGTGGTAATGTAAGGTATATACCAGAGCAGTGTTTAGTGGTAATGCAAGGTATATACCAGACCAGTGTTTAGTGGTAATGCAAGGTATATACCAGACCAGTGTTTAGTCTAACGATGGCGCTGGATAGGACACACACTACGGAAGCCAACTGAGAGTATTACACAACAGGCCCTTTTTTGGAATCCCCAGGGGAAAAGACAAAGAAGAAGACCAAGGAATTCTTGGAGAAGACAGATAGAAGCAGAGATGAAGATGATGGGGAAGACATGAAATGATCTTAAAAGAATGGCAAAAAAACAGAGCGACTTGGAAAGTGTTTGTTGAAGACCTATGCTCCACTGGGAGCTAAAAAAGGTAGAGAGAGAGTGTGTTTAGTCTATGGTTCCTTCACTATTTGTCAAGAAACACACTATATCTAAAGTGTAATGAACAAATCTAGTTTTATGCTCGGGCTACTTCTAGGTAACTGTCAACGACACGGAAAGTGTTGCTACATTCAGATACGAGCATTCAGTAACTGTGGCAACATCACGATAGAAGCTGTCATGAATAAGATAGCAGAATCTCTCTATCGCTGAGATGTCCTGAAATACAAAACACAGATCAGGTGTCTGTCATCCGGTCACAGATCCTAGGCTGCCTTTCTTTAACGTGGCTTGTGTTTGGGACCAAGTTCTAGGCTTTGTCTGTCACAGAATATCACGGGGGGTGGAGTGATAGATGAAGATTACAGAGATCTTCTTTCTTTGCTTCTACACGCCCATACTAATGGTGCTTCAAAAGGAAGAGTCCTCTTTCCTTCTTTATTTGCCTTTTAGCATCGAGGGGAGATATAGTCTTCAGTCCTTTGCTCTAATGTTGGTGTTTCCTGCTGATGTATTCCCAGGTCTTTCCAGTATTACATCAATTCATCATTCCTGCTGATGTATTCCCAGGTGTTTCCAGTATTACATCAATTCATCATTCCTGCTGATGTATTCCCAGGTGTTTCCAGTATTACATCAATTCATCATTTTCATTTTCAATCCGAGTAACGTGTTCTTGTAGCGTTTGTTGACGGCTCGTGTTGTATTTTGAATGACTATTTCATCACGTGGTTTAACCATTTTGTCTGTTGCTTTTTTATATATTCGAAGGCTTGAATTATTCCTAGAATTTGTTTCAGTTCTTCACTTCTGATCCTGCTCCTCAGGTTTCTTGTCATGAGCCCAACTAATTGGATTTCTGCAGTGGTTATTTCTTTGCACGGCCCTTCAGTCTAACATTCGCGACAGGCATTGGTAGCACAACGTTGGGATGAGGATTGTATTATAGAGTGCCCGTTATGTCTCTAGAGTTATTTCCTCGTTGGACAATAGTGCCTACAGATGTCCGATTATTTAACAACCTTTGTTGTATCTTGAGTCTATTTCTCCTGCGTTTGAATTATCGTTTGTGACTAGACTTTCTAGGTATTTAAATTCTTCCACTTCTTCTTTCGTTCGCCTGAAGTATTTGGTCTATATTTGCAAAATTGTTTGATGTATAAATTGTTCTGCTTTCATAATTCTTGAAGAGAATTATATAGTTTTGCCTGTAATGTTGTATCAATGGGCCATAAAGTTTTCTCCCCGAGTACTATATTCAGTGAGAGCCGCGATAGCTCAGTGGTTAGTGAACTGAACTGGAACAGACGAGAAGCCGGGTTCGATCCTGACCAACGGCTTCAAGGTTCACCCAGCCTTAAATGGGTACCGAATTTTTCTTCCGGGAACGTAAAGCTGTACGGGCATAATATCGACAACATTACCCCAAAAATCATGTGCGAAGGTTTATAAAAGACATGGTCCCTACACCATATTACCAATACGCCACTTGGCGTGACTGGGCTCTTTATTTTTACTTTATATTCAATGCGCTCTTGCGTGTGTATTCCCCCACTTGTTTTAATTGTCTGCAATCAAGGAATAGTCAATTTATTATACTGATATTATTGTATAACTTCAGTTATCAAACATCTATATACCGCTTTTATTCCCGGAAGTAGTTATACTCATGTTATCATTTAAAAGATTTCGACGAAGTTTCCCTACAAACCAAAGATTATTGAAACAGGGTTGAGCACGTGACCGCTGTGTGTGAAACATAATACAGCCAATCTGGTAATACGCGAAAGAAAGTGAGGGGAAAAATGCTTGATTAATGACGTTTTATTTATTCAAAAACTATCATTTGCTTTAGTTCCTCCTGTTGATTTTATTTTCCGAAATGTTGTCCTGTTTTATGTTCCTGTCTTTATCGATCTGTTGTTGCTACTTTGAAGTGTCGAAGGGGAACAGAGGGATGTATTGTAATCTGATGTCTCCAGATGCTGTATTGTAATCTGATGGCTCCAGATGTTGTATTGTAATCTGATGTCTGCAGATGTTGTATTGTAATCTGATGTCTCCAGATGTTGTCTTGTAATCTGATGTCTCCAGATGTTGTATTGTAATCTGATGTCTGCAGATGTTGTATTGTAATCTGATGTCTCCAGAAGTTGTATTGTAATCTGATGTCTGCAGATGTTGTCTTGTAATCTGATGTCTCCAGATGTTGTATTGTAATCTGATGTCTCCAGATGTTGTATTGTAATCTGATGTCTGCAGATGTTGTATTGTAATCTGATGTCTGCAGATGTTGTCTTGTAATCTGATGTCTCCAGATGTTGTATTGTAATCTGATGTCTCCAGATGTTGTCTTGTAATCTGATGTCTGTAGATGTTGTATTGTAATCTGATGTCTCCAGATGTTGTCTTGTAATCTGATGTATGTAGATGTTGTATTGTAATCTGACATCTCCTGATGTCATATATATATATATTTCAGTCAGGCGCAATATCATTCCGATCTGTTCTCTGCTTTCCCATTGAATATTCCATCAATCTTTATGTTTGTTTTCTTCCACAAGGACCTTATTTCGGAGGTTGTGATCTATTATGTCAGGGTTTTGTTGAATTGTTCTATTTGATATTGGTAATATAAGGTTAGTATGACAATGATATTTATATGTTGTCTCTAAGATGTGATTGAAGTATTTGGATGTTTAAAAGGTGAAGCCAATTTTTGATATAATTGGCTCTCTATATTCTAGTCTCCATCTTCCTGTTTATCTAGCCTCTTCCTGTAAATACACTGCCTATGTGTGTGAGTTATTTAACTATTTTAATTAGGTGACTATTTATTTATTTACCGTTATGTTGAGCCAGGCTTAACATATGGATGTGAATAATGGACAATAGAAAAGCAGACAAGAAAATCACTGAAGTCAGTAGAAATGTGGTTTTACAGAAGAATCTTGAGAATACTATAGACAGCTAAGAAGAGTAATGAAAACGTCCTGAAAGAGGTCAAAACAAAAGGAGGGCTAGTATCCAATATTAGGAGGAACCAATCATCATTTTTGACCATGTACTAATAAGTAAACAGCTGGAATATATGGTAACAACTGGGAAAATTGAGGGACGAAGAGATAAGAGTGAAGCAAAGAGAAAAAATTACCAGACAGCTTGAGAGAATGGCTTGGCAGAAGGTCAACAACAGAAATGATAAATAACTGTGGAGATCGAAAGTTGTGAGGAGACATGATCACCTACGCCAGCAGGCTTGGTACTTGATGATGATGATTTATGTTAACGTTTAATGAGTACTCTTGCGTTCCTCGATCCCAGCCTATGCGAGTACGAACGTAAGCTTTTATATTCACTTCAATATAATGTCGTAAAATAATATAATTCCTCCTCGTTTACATATTTCATAGTATTGATCATTTTGACGACATTTTTAAGTACCTGTCAACATTACATGTTGTCATTGAGTTCACGTTCATCAGCGCGCGCTTCTCCCACACAGGAACATGTAACAGGTGTGTCATTGGAAACACATCCGGGCGGTTTCTGCCGCAGCGAATCAAAAGGAAGATAACAATCGACAGTGGCACATGTGTTCCCGTGTATTTATCAAACTGAAAGTCCCGCTACATTGAACATGTAGATATGTATCTGCGAAATGTAACATATTTATGGCTGTCACCAAACTCAATCTTTTTGGTAGTAACATCAATTATTTAGATCTTTCCTTTTTTTACGTCAAATTGAAACAAAGTGCTGTGGTCTATACAAATTGTGTATATATGGCCCTTGACGTCTTGACAGACGGTTGGTAGCAAGCAGTCATGATAAGCCAGTAGTTTCGTAACGCATTTGTGTCTCATACTGGGTGCTGCTTTACTGAACATCTTCTCTCGTGACTGAATTTGCCAATCCTGGACAGCCAGATCCATCCACAGAACGAGCAAGGTGTATTTGCGGTACCTGGCCTTGTCTCCTTTCTGTTGCGCCTTTTGTCTTCTGAACTTAACATCAGCACTGTCTCGAAAGTTGCTGTGCCAATTTTTTGGAGAGCTCTCTCTCCACGTGCTACGATCCGCAGCCACATTTTCCCAGCTCCTTTCACTTATAGAAAATTACCTCAAGGAAGCCCTGCAAACATCCTTATATCCCAGCATTGGTCTGCCCTTTGGTCTCTTTCCGTCCCTAAGTTCGCCATACAATATTTGTTTGGGAATACGAATCTTTGCCATTCTTCTTACATGGCCCAGCCACCTCAGTCTACGAATCCTAATTGTTGCCATGATGGATGGGAGTTTGGCTCGTTGTAAGACATTAGAGTTAGTTACTTTTTCCTGCCATTTGATGTTCATAATCTTGCGAAAGCAACGTACATGAAAGCTGTTTAACATTTTCTCCTGCCCTGCATAGATAGTTCAAGTTTCTGATCCGTATAGAAGTGTACTAAACACACAACTTTGATCAATTTGAATCTTAGTCCTGAGTGTTAAATTGGTGTTGGTCCATGCTCTATCTTTAAGTGGGCCAAATGTTGAAGATGCCTTTTCAATCTGCAGTGTCCTAACGAGGATGGAACTGATATTTCAGCTTGTGTACATTTATAAATAAAAGATATAATATTTAACAAATATGATACAATTTAAAAAATGCCTTAATGGTAAAAAGACAGAAGTAATGGTAACAACAAAGAAAAAGACTTCACCACAATGCACAATAGAGACAAGTGGAACAATATTAAAACAGGTAAATGAATTTAAATGTCTGGGAACAATGTTAACCTCAGATGGGGGATGTGCAACAGATATGAGATGCGGAATAGCTCAGGCAAAAGCAGCTTTCCAAAAAATGAGGTAGATACTGTGCAATCCATTTTGAAAAGAGTTCTTAAATATTATGTAGAGCCAGTCCTAACATATGGATGTGAATCATGGACAATAGGACAACAGACAATAAAATCACAGGAGGCTGTAGAAGTGTGATTTTACAGAAGAATGTTGAGAATACCATGCACAGCTAAGAAGAGTAATGAAAATGTTCTGAAAGCTGCCAAATCAAAGAGAGAGAGAGCAAATTTACAATATTAGGAAGAAACAATCATCATTTTTTGGCCATGTAATGAGAAGAGAACAAGTGGAATATATTGTAACAACTGGAAAAATTGAGGGACGAAGAGACAGAGAAAAATAAAAGAGAAAAAATACCAGCCAGTTTAAGAGAATAGTTTGGCAGAAGGTCAAAAAGAGAAATGATAAATAACTGTCGAGATCGAAAGTTGTGAAGAAACATGACATGGTAGTTGATGATGACGATGATGATATCATTACAAAAAACTCCATGTTGTGTATGGATTAACTAAATCCCTGGCAGCTGAATGGTTAGAGCACTTTCTACAGAACCGGGAGGTTTATGATTCTTATTCCTGGATCTGACGATTTTTGTTTCCCCTGAACCGATGTGACTTTGGGGTTCTCCTGGTATCTAATTATAGATTTCTTCCGGGCAAAGCAAGCCATCTTGATGTGATACCGACCATGTCACCCAAAAAATTAAGCCGTTCGTCGTTGTAAAATGTGGTCACTAACACCACACTTCTCATACACCTTACGTGTTTTACTGTTTACTATTATATTTATTACATTATCATGATAGATGTATGAAGTAAGAGTAAATAAGATACAAAACAGAGCCAACAATTTTTTTAATATTATCCATAAGAATTCACTAAAAAGAGACTGAGGTACTATGCACTCGCCACATAGAAAGAAGCTCCATTAGGAATCTCATGTCCAACTGTTATTTTATAATTTTTTTTATTGTTCTCCTTATTTTGATAATATTGAACATCTTATCCAAGTGGATACACTGGGAAGATTGAGACACGAAGAGTAGATGGAATCAAAGAGAAAAGATACCAGACAGCTTAAGAGAATGGCTTAGCAGAAGGTCAACAACAGAAATGTTAAATAACTGTGGAGATCGAAAGTTGTGAAGAGACATGATCACCTACGCCAGCAGGCACTGAGGGTACTTGATGATGATGATTATTATTGAAATGGGATAAAAACAAAGATCATCAACTAAAATGATGACATGTATGAAGGAGCGAGCGATTTGGAGAGAGATGATTTTCTACACCAACCGGCCTGACACCCGATGATGTTGAATTTTGTGATTAGGTCACTTTTACTTCATTTATGCATTATCCACGCTGGTGGCGTTAAATATCATGTTTTCCACGCTAGGGAATATGGTGTTAGTGACCATAATTTTTACAGATCTTTGGCACATGATTTTTGGGATAATGTGGTCAATATTTCGCCCATGCCGCTTTACCTGCCCAGAAAAAAACCCGGTACCCATTTAAGGCTGGATGAACCCGGAAGCCGTCGATCAGGATCGAACCCTACCCCTTGTCCTTTGTGGTCCAGTTCTCTAACCACTGAGCTTTCGCGGCTCCGTATTCATTATATGGGTCCGCCAATAAAAAAAATGTAGACACATTCTATCCGGTGTTGTATCTCTTTATTTACTGTCCATGATTCGCAGCCATAATTCAGCACTGGTTCTATATAGTACCTTAAAACACCATTTCTTACCTTCAATTATAGTAGCTTGTGCGAAACAACCTTGTCATTTATAAACATTCCTTTTTCCTGTGCAATTCTACAACTTTAACCTTAGTAAGATGTCGCCAACTTGATCTGAACGCTTTTCCGATTTGCTTGAATTTTTGACTGTTTGCTTGTATCATCTTCATCAAGTACCGGGCCTGCTGGCGTAGGTGATCATGTCTCTCCACAACTTTCGATCTCGACAGTTATTTATTATTTCTGTTGTTGACCTTCTGCCAAGCCATTCTCTTAAGCTGACTGGTATCTTTTCTCTTTGCTTCCCTCTATCTCTTCGTCCCTCAATTTTCCCAGTTGTTACAATATATTCTAGTTGTTCTCTTCTCATTACATGACCAAAAAATGATGATTGTTTCTTCCTAATATTTGAAATTAGCTCTCGTTTTGCTTTGACCTCTTTCAGAACATTTTCATTACTCTTCTTAGCTGTCCATGGTATTCTCAACATTCTTTGCTTGTATATTAGGTGAAATCTTGCCTTCTGAGACCTCCATTAGTTCTATTTTCTGTTCATTTAAGCCGAGTCCATATTTCTCACTTTCTTGAAATTCTCTATCAAGCTTTCTATAAAGCTCTTTTTATATTGAATGACTCGGCATGTTGGATATGGACGATGAGGCGTGTCTTCTGTGTTCATTCTGAACGAGTCTTAAAATATTTATAGAATAACGTTCGAATCTTCTTTTTTTTTCTTCCTTACTTGTCTTTCAGCGTCGAGGAGAGATATAATATCCTGTCTATTGGCTTCTGCCGCTATGTTTCCTAATGTTTATAATATTCCATCAATTCTTCTTTTTTTTCGAGGGCAGCCCTTAAATCTGGTGTTCTCGCAACGTTTATTGAAGGCTTGTTTTGTTGTATTTTAATCTTTCTGTTTCATCAATGACCAAACTATTTTGTCAGTTGTTTTTTTTTCTTATGTATTCATAGGCAGAAATTACTCCTATCTTTTTTTCTCAGCTCTTCATTTCTGATCTTGTCTCTCAGACTGTTTCCTGTCATCCGTCTAACACATTTCAGCTCGGTAGTTATTTTTCTTATTGTTCTTTCAACTAAAGTGCAGTACTGTCGTTGATAGCACAACGTTGGGACAATGATCGTATTGTAGAGTGCCAGTTTTACCTCTAGAGCGGTGTCCTTGTTGGACAATAGTGACGATAGTGTTAATGGAGAATACTTAGAATGCAAGTGTTAATGGAGAATACTTAGAATGGAAGTGTTAATGGAGAATACTTAAAATACAAGTGTTAATGGAGAATACTTACAATACAAATGTTAATGAAGAATACTTAGAATGCAAGTGTTAATGAAGAATACTTACAATACAAGTGTTAATGGAGAATACTTAGAATACAAGTGTTAATGAAGAATACTTACAATACAAGTGTTAATGAAGAATACTTACAATACATAAGTGTTAATGGAGAATACTTGCAATACAAGTGTTAATGGAGAATACTTACAATACAAGTGTTAATGAAGAATACTTAGAGTACAAGTGTTAATGGAGAATACTTAGAGTACAAGTGTTAATGGAGAATACTTAGAGTACAAGTGTTAATGAAGAATACTTAGAGTACAAGTGTTAATGAAGAATACTTAGAGTACAAGTGTTAATGAAGAATACTTAGAGTACAAGTGTTAATGAAGAATACTTAGAGTACAAGTGTTAATGGAGAATACTTAGAATACAACGGACGGAGAAAACAACAAAGTTGTTAATTTTATCATCATCATTGAGTGCCATTTCCGCATTGAAGGTAGGCTACCATGGAGCGCCATTTCGCTTTATCTATTGCTTTGACGGGCAGATTGTCATTGGCTAACTTATCCATCTGTTGATGGTACTCATCCATGTCTTGGTCTGCCTCTGCCTCTTTCATCTTGTATTTTTTATTCCGAGTTTACTTTTAGCAGGCAGCAGTGTCTTTTAACATGCATTAGATATCTCATGCGTCTTGTTCTAATCGTGTTTAGTAGTTCTCTTTTCATTTTTAGTTGCTTTAATAGTAAGACTGTTCACTTTATAAGGAGATGAAACTGTAGAAAAGTTGGTGATAACGAAAATTTAAAAAAAGGAAAAATAAAATATTGATATCATATCAACGACATAATGGCCTATGTTAATTATGGAGAGCTTAGTTTCAAGTGAACGAAATAAGGGAAGACATAGAAAAAGGTGAGTGAATGATAATACAGGTGAGGTGGGATTGACTGCTGCAGAAGCTGGATATCTCACTCAGAACAGAGAAAGCTTCAGAGTAGCTGTAATGAAAGCCATGTTCAACAAGTGCAAGTTAAGTGATGATGATGATGATGATGATAAAAATGATGATGATGATGATGATGATGATGATGATGATGGGGAATATTCTCTTCTCGTGTCCTCATTTGTGTCTGATATTACGGAAAACATCTATTGAAGCTTTAACATTTTAAAAATAATAAGATACATCTTTATCATTTGCAGTAAAATATCTAAAACAAGAATCATCATGTTGTGTGACAATTTACAGCAAATAAAAGTTGATACGTTCATGATACGATACACAGAAATAAAGTGCACTGTAAAACCTATGGACTTGCAGATAAATGTCCGCAGGTTATTTTTATAGTTACACCCTAAGTACTAAAATGTGTTTTGACTTTCATTAAAGGTCTATTTTTTTATGGATTACCTGTAATATCTGCCTCGTAATTACCTGAATACTTTTGAAGTTGGGTGAACGATAATTGGCTAAGGTTTATGTCTCGTCTTTCACCTGGTGTGCACATTATTTGCAGGTAAAATAAATCGCTAAGTGGCCACACAGGCGCAAGCAGTTTGTGTCGACTTCATGGAGGCTTCACACTGAAGCCATTGCATCATTGACACCGTAAAATAACTTAAAAAAAATAATTAATGTTAAATATTTGATATAAATACATTATATATTTATATTTTACATTTACATATATATATATATATATATAATTATTTTGTAGATAAAATTTAAAACACTATTTATACATTTTTGCTGGAATGTTGGGAAGATAGGCAGTTGTGTATAATTGTTTCTTTATAATTTACTTCATGAGGAGAGTTCTTCAAATTATTTGTTGTATGCCAATTTGTTATCAATTTAATGTAGGTGGGAATAAAGAGCCATTATAAATTAAATTGGAAATAGATGGAAGAAATGATGTTGAAGTGCGAGATAAGGACAATTCGGACCTAAATTCTAATGCGACCATGGACTTTCATGTCGTCATTGTAATGTATAAAAAGTAACTAAACCCTCGTGTTGAAACTAAACAGTAAAGATGAAATAATTTGTGTGAAAATGATTGGACTAAAACATGAAAAAGACAGGCTTATAACCACCATTCTGCAGAGAAAATTAAAATTAAAATGGTCTGGCCACGTCAAAAAACACAGCGGGCTGGAAAGAACAAAAAATGGAAGGTATGGTTCCTGGGCGACGTATCATGTGGCAGACCAAGAAGAAGGTAATTTCAGGACATAATGCATGAAAGATACCTTGAATATGACCACAGAAGAAGTGTGAGATCTGGCGAGAAGCAGAGATTCTTTGAGATGGGCTGTGGTGAATGCAACGATCTGTTGGAGATCTGACTAGAGACATAGATTCTTTGAGATGGGCTGTGATGAATGCAACGTTCTGTGGGAGATCTGACTAGAGACAGAGATTCTTTGAGATGGGCTGTGATGAATGCAACGTTCTGTGGGAGATCTGACTAGAGACATAGAATATTTCAGACGGGGTGTGGTGTATGCAACGTTCTGTAGGAGATCTGGCTAGAGACATAGATTCTTTCAGACGGGCTGTGGTGAATGCAACGTTCTGTAGGTGATATGGCTAGAGTCATAGATTCTTTCAGATGGGCTGTGATGAATGCAACGTTCTGTAGGTGATATGGCTAGAGTCATAGATTCTTTCAGATGGGCTGTGATGAATGCAACGTTCTGTAGGTGATATGGCTAGAGTTATAGATTCTTTCAGATGGGCTGTGATGAATGCAACGTTCTGTAGGTGATATGGCTAGAGTCATAGATTCTTTCAGATGGGCTGTGATGAATGCAACATCCTGCAAAGGACATGCGACCTGATAATGAAGTAAATTAGGACGGAGACACAAGAGGACAATCGGATCAGTTATAAAGAAGTAATCAAGCACCGAAAGAAAGAACAAGCGAAAACAAGACCATTAGTGCAATGCAAAGAAAGACTATACCTATAGTTGCTAATCTGTCTACTATATCTCCGTACTTCATTTACTTCTTCTATCTTTCCTTATTTGCCTTTCAGATTCGAGGGAAGATATAATTCGCTGCCTTTTACACTTCTGTTGGCGACTACTGATGTTATATTTCCTATTGTTTATAAATTTCCACCTATCCATCTTTTTGTAGTCGAAACTTGAGTCGTGTTTTTGTAATGTTTATTGAAGGCTTGCTATGTTGTTTTTTTTGGTCGTCACGTGGCCAAAATATTTTATTTGTTATTTATTTATGCATTCTAGGGCGAGGAGCATTCGCCGTGCATTCTATAGCGAGGTGCATTAGCCATACATTCTATGACTAGAAGCATTAGCCACACATTCCATGACTATGAGCATTCGCTATGCAATCTATGAATAGCAGCACTCGCCACACATTCTATGTCGAGGAGCATTCGCTATGCATTCTATGGCTAGAAGCATTAGCCATACATTCTATGACTAAGAGCATTAACCGTACATTCTACGGCCAGGAGCATTCGCCATACATTCTATAGCCAAGATCATTCGCCATACATTCTATGGCTAGGAGCATTCGCCATACATTCTATGGCCAGAAGCATTAGCCATGCATTCTATGATTAAGAGCTTTCGCCATATATTCTATGACTAGGAACATTAGCCATACATTCTATGGCAGTGCGAAATTCATGGGGCCAATGCCGAATCCGTGTAAACCTATTGATCAGAGAGCGTAGCCCAAGAATCGCTGTCCCAACAAATGAAGTCAGGCCTCCATTTCTGTGAAAAACTCGATCCAACCGCAGTCCAGCAGATGGCGAATTTGTCCATATCACCAACATGCATCATAAACAGGACAAGTCTGAAACAAGTGCAACGCGTCAAATACTTGGGCACAATAATAAGATCTGATAAAAGATGTACAACATAGATTTAAAAAAAAAAAAGCAGAATAGCTCAGGCCAAAATAGCATTTCGGAAAATGAAAAATATCTTATGCAACAAATCTATGTCAACAGAAATGAGAAAGAGAGTTCATCGTGCTATATAGAACCAATTCTCACATATGGAATAGAATCATGGACAGTAGACAAACAAATGAAAAGACGATTAGAGGTCACAAAGATGGGATTTCTCAGAAGAATGTTGAAAGTTCCCTGGACAGCTAAAAATACCAACGAAGAAATTCTCAAAGAGGCCAACACAAAAAGGGAACTCCTAAAAAAACATCAGAAAGAAACAATCAACATTTTTGGGTACATCATGAGAAGAGGAAAGTTGGAATACTTGGCTACAACTGGCAAAATAAAAGGAAAGAGAGATCGCGGGCGACAAAGAGAGAAGATACTGGACATCTTGACGTCATAGCATGGAAAACAGTCAACAACAGAACTGATACGATGCACTGTAGATAGAAGATTGTGGAAGGACATGATCGCCTATGCCAACAGGTATGGCACATGATGATGATGATTCTGTCGTAAGCTTATTTTAGCTTCTCTGGATAGTTTATATAGAGGCTGGTTAAAAAAAGACAGCACGTCCAGTGCAGTCGTTGCAGAACGCGGCTTCGAATCATGGTAAAGTCAACATTTTTGTTTCTGTCGAGGTTGTTTGCTCGTGGTGATTGCACTGGACATGCGGTCTTATTCTCCGGTCCTTTAAGTTACTCACCCCCTCCCCTTAACCCTTGCCTGATCTTAGAAATTGGATAATGCCGTAAAGATACATGCAGATAACCTTTGACCCTATCCATCATCATGTCGCCGTCCATCTTGATTCTAAACAAAAACGACCGGTTAAATCTCCCCAGTCACCCGCCCCTCAACACTCACTCCTCATTGAACAATCCCATATTTATATAAAAACCACCTTAAATTTCCAATATCTTGATATTTATATCTTCCAAAATCCATCCTAATCCACAGACTCGGAATAATCCGCTTGACGATATGCATTCACAGCCAGTCTAAAGTTACCGCGTGCAGTGAAATCCGCTTTCTGTAATTTTAGAAGCCGATGAAGCACAAGCAGCGAGAAGAATAACTCTGAACAATAACGGACAAACAAATCTTTATGTGAAAGAAATAAACAGAGGCTGTAAGAACTAACAGCTGGTTGGTTGGAACTTAGTCATATGGGAGTTATTTGTTTGACAAGCTCTTTGCTACAGTTCTAATATCTCATCAAATGATGTATTTAAAAGATAAACTGTTAATCACTCGCGTAACGTTATCGCTAATGATTAAAAAAATATAGTAGAAAATAATCGACTGGAGTGTTTAAAGGGTATAATGAGGATTAATGTTAAACCTGGTCGTTATATTTGTTCAAAATTTAAGCTTATATACAATTAGATCATGGATGTAGGGGATCATGGATGTAGGGGATCATGGATGTAGGGGATCATGGATGTAGGGGATCATGGATATAGGAGATCTAAGATAAAGGGGATCATGGATGTAGGGGATCATGGATGTAGGGGATCATGGATGTAGGGGATCATGGATGTAGGGGATCATGGATGTAGGGGATCATGGATATAGGAGATCTAAGATAAAGGGGATCATGGATGTAGGGGATCATGGATGTAGGGGATCATAGATGTAGGGGATCATGGATGTAGGGGATCATGGATGTAGGCGATCATGGATGTAGGGGATGATGGATGTAGGGAAACTTGGATGTAGGGGATCATGGACGTAGGGATCATGGATGTAGGGGATCATGGATGTAGGGGAATATGGATGTAGGGGATCATGGATTAGGGAATCGTGGATATAGGGGAATACGGATGTAGGGGGTCATGGATGTAGGGGATCATGGATATAGGGGAATATGGATATAGGGGATCATGGATGTAGGGGATCGTGGGTGTAGAGGATCCTGGATGTAGGGGATCACATGGATGTAGGGTATAACATGGATGAAGGGGAATATGGGTGTAGGGGATCATGGGTGTAGGGGATCTTAGATGTAGGGGATCATTGATGTAAGGGATCATGAAAGTAGGGGATCATGGATGTCGGGGATCATTTTGGAAGGGTTGTGTTCGAATTTTGGCGATTTCAAGGAGTTGAGTCGCCAAATTTGATAGTCAAATGTTTTATTGTAATCTTTATTTGATGTGACTAGATTAAAAAAATATAATAAATAAAAAAAAACCCTGAACAGAAGTTTGTTGTGATCAAATGTCAAATACTATCGGAAGAGTCTGA
Source organism: Megaustenia siamemsis (assembly GCA_032433765.1). Lineage (NCBI taxonomy): Eukaryota > Metazoa > Mollusca > Gastropoda > Stylommatophora > Ariophantidae > Megaustenia > Megaustenia siamemsis. The sequence continues at coordinate 36,205,460 of JAVIAB010000046.1, read as the reverse complement.
TAATACGTTCAATGTAGCACAACTGGTGCAAATAAATGGATCACCCTTAGGTGTGTATGAATGTATATTATTTAGATAGTTTTTGCACAAGTAGCTATACATTGACAGTACCAGCCACGAGAGAAACTGCTCAGTAAAACTGTATCCAGCATCAGACAATAGTATATTACCTAGACTGTTGACTAACCGTGTTTCCTTGTTATAAATCGTCTATCAATGTTAAGTCGGTCCTATTATATGGCTGTGAAACATGGAGAACAATAAAATTGACAAACACGAAGATACAGACTTTCATTAATGGATGCTTACGCAGAATAAAAGGGATGGAAATGGTAGGACAAAATCACTAACATAGAATTATGGAAATGTACCAGTAAAATACCAGTGGATAAAGAGATACAGCGAAGACGATGGCGCTGGATAGGACACACACTACGGAAGCCAACTGAGAGTATTATACAACAGGCCCTTTTTGGAATCCCCAGGGGTAAAGACAAAGAGGAAGACCAAGGAATTCTTGGAGACGACAGATAGATGGAATGATCTTAAAAGAATGGCAAAAAACAGAATGACTTGGAAAATGTTTGTTGAAGACCTATGCTCCACTGGGAGCTGAAAAGGTAGAAGAAGAATCGTCTATCAAATATATATATATATATATATATATATATATATATATATATATATATATATATATCACCCCTTAAATCTTTGATAATATTTACCTACCTCGGTTCTATGGTCACAACCACTGTGTCTCTTGAAGATGAAATAAATTCCCAAATCGGAAAGGGAGCTACAATATTTGGTAAACATAAAGATAAAATGATGGGTCAACAGAAAGTTAACATTTAGGACTAAGATTCAAATTTACTAAAGTTGTGTACATTGTGTACTTCTATACGGATCAGAAACTTGGACTACCTATACAGGTCAGGAGAAAAGTTTAAACAGCTTTCATGTCCGTAGCATTCGCAAAGATTATGAACATCAAATGGCAGAACAAAGTAACTAACTCTAATGTCTTACAACGAGCCATACTCCCATCCATCATGGCAACACTTAGGAGTCGTAGACTAAGGTGGCTGGGTCATGTAAGAAGAATGACAAACAATCGTATATCCCAAACAAATATTGTATGACGAACTTAAGGACGGAAAGAGACCAAAGGGCAGACCAGTGCTGAAATAATAGGATGTTTGCATGGCTTCCTAGAGGGAATTCTCTATCAGTGAAAGAAACTGGGAAAATCTGGTTGCAAATCGTAGCACATGGAGAACAAACATAAAAAAATGGCACAGCAACCTTCGAGACAGTGCTGATATTCTTAAAACAGAAGACGCAGGAGAAAGGAGACGAGGCTAGGCGCCACGAAAACATCCTGTTCATTCTGTGGACGGATCTGTCTATCCAATATTAGCAGATCTACCACGAGTGAAGTTGTTCAGCAAAGCAATATCCAGCATGAGACAGTCATATTTTTACCAAACTACTGAATTATCATGATTGCTTGCTACCAACCGTCTGTGGCCATATCATATCATATCATATCATATCATATCATATCATATCATATCATATCATATCGTATCATATCATATCATCATCATCATCATCCAGTACCATGTCTGCTGGTGTAGAGATCATGTCTCTCCACAACTTTCGATCTCGTCAGTTATTTATCATTTCTGTTGTTGACCTTCTGCCAAGCCATTCTCTTAAGCTGTCTGGTATCTTTTCTCATTGCTTTCCTCTATCTCTTCGTCCCTCAATTTTCACAATTGTCACGATATCTTCCAAATGTTCCCTTCTCATATTATGTCCAAAAAAAAATGATGATTGTTTCTTCCTAATATTGGATATTAGCTCTCTCTTTGCTTTGGCCTCTTTCATAACGTTTTCATAGCTATCCGTAGATGTCCATAGAATTCTCAACATTCTTCTGTAAAACCATATTTCTAGTCTCCAGTAATTTTCTTGTCTGTTTCCTATTATCCATGACACACAGCCATATTTCGAGACTCTACATAACATTTAAGAATTCTTTTTATTGTTTCATTTTCAAAAATGGATTGCACAGTATCTTCTTCATTTTTTTGGAAAGTTGCATTTGCCGGAACTATTATATATATACATATTAGCATTCATGTACATTTGTAAAAATTAAGAATGCTAAATAGTTCTTGTAATTTTAGTCATTGAGTCTTTCTTGCAACGTTTGACTGTTCAAGGCTGTTCAAAGCAGGATGTTCATCATTACTAGATGAAAATGTAAAAAAGACATTAATAAATAAAATGAACAATTTTCTTTACCTAACATTTTCTTGCGATATTTTATCGTATGTGACGCCGTTTATCTTATTTTAGAATATTAAAAGCGCGTAAAAGTTACGTTTTATTACGGGGATTTAACGGCTACAGTTGTAAAGTGAACTGTGGACATCATAAGAGATTCAGCAAGAAAATGACAAACATTGGCTCGTGTGACTACGTCCAGAACAGAAAACTATCGCTCCTAACAAAAGTGTGTAAAGTCATAAATTCCTTTATTGTTTCACGACATAACAAGTCAGTTGTTCCGAGTTAATAAACCTTTCAGGACTGTTCAACGTTAAAAAGCAACTGAGTGGACTGCATCAGAACTAAAACTAGGAATTGTATAAAATTATATCTACTCAACATTCCTGTATGGTACAGAAACATAGACATTAAATAAGAAAGTAGAGCAGAAAATTGAAGTCTTTGAAATATGGATCTATAAGAGAATAGGGAGAATTTGGTGGAAGTAATAAGCAGCAAAGAAGGAAGTTCTGAATCAGCTAAAAATGAAAAAAAAAAAGAACTACTTTAACACAATTTCAAAAAGACATCTGAATTTTTTTGGACACGTGACAAAAAACAATGCCCTACTGAAGGTAATCTTGGAAGTTAAGATACAAGATAGACAAGGAGGCAGAGGCAGACAAAATGTAAAGTGGACTGGTAATATCAACAGAGGTAAGGTAGAAACTGTGACAGCGTTTATCATCAAGATAATAGACAGAGTAAAGTGACGCTCCATGGTAGCCAACTCTTGATGCGGAGACGGCACCGAATGAATGAAGCGCTCTCTATGGTAGCCAGCCTTGCAAGAGAAAACAACACCGAATGAATGGAGCGCTCTCTATTGTAGCCAGCCTTCCATGCGGAGACGGCACCTAATGAATGGAGCGCTCTCTATTGTAGCCAGCCTTCCATGCGGAGACGGCACCGAATGAATGGAGCGCTCTCTATTGTAGCCAGCCTTCCATGTGAAGACGGCACCGAATGAATGAAACGCTCTCTATGGTAGCCAGCCTTCCATGTGAAGACGGCACCTAATGAATGGAGCGCTCTCTATGGTAGCCAGCCTTCCATGTGAAGACGGCACCTAATGAATGAAACGCTCTCTATGGTAGCCAGCCTTCCATGTGAAGACGGCACCTAATGAATGAAGCGCTCTCTATGGTAGCCAGCCTTCCATGTGAAGACGGCACCTAATGAATGAAGCGCTCTCTATTGTAGCCAGCCTTCCATGTGAAGACGGCACCTAATGAATGAAGCGCTCTCTATGGTAGCCAGCCTTCCATGTGAAGACGGCACCTAATGAATGAAGCGCTCTCTATGGTAGCCAGCCTTCCATGTGAAGACGGCACCTAATGAATGAAACGCTCTCTATGGTAGCCAGCCTTCCATGTGAAGACGGCACCTAATGAATGAAGCGCTCTCTATGGTAGCCAGCCTTCCATGTGAAGACAGCACCTAATGGATGAAACGTTCTCTATTGTAGCCAGCCTTCCATGTGAAGACAGCACCTAATGAATGAAACGTTCTCTATTGTAGCCAGCCTTCCATGTGAAGACAGCACCTAATGAATGAAACGTTCTCTATTGTAGCCAGCCTTCCATGTGAAGACGGCACCTAATGAATGAAACGCTCTCTATGGTAGCCAGCCTTCCATGCGGAGACGGCACCGAATGAATGAAGCGCTCTCTATGTTAGCCAGCCTTCCATGCGGAGACGGCACCGAATGAATGAAGCGCTCTCTATGGTAGCCAGCCTTCCATGCGGAGACGGCACCGAATGAATGAAGCGCTCTCTATGGTAGCCAGCCTTCCATGCGGAGACGGCACCGAATGAATGAAACGCTCTCTATGGTAGCCAGCCTTCCATGTGAAGACGGCACCTAATGAATGAAACGCTCTCTATTGTAGCCAGCCTTCCATGCGGAGACGGCACCGAATGAATGAAGCGCTCTCTATTGTAGCCAGCCTTCCATGCGGAGACGGCACCGAATGAATGAAACGCTCTCTATTGTAGCCAGCCTTCCATGCGGAGACGGCACCGAATGAATGAAGCGCTCTCTATTGTAGCCAGCCTTCCATGCGGAGACGGCACCGAATGAATGAAGCGCTCTCTATTGTAGCCAGCCTTCCATGCGGAGACGGCACCGAATGAATGAAACGCTCTCTATTGTAGCCAGCCTTCCATGTGAAGACGGCACCGAATGAATGAAACGCTCTCTATGGTAGCCAGCCTTCCATGTGAAGACGGCACCTAATGAATGAAGCGCTCTCTATGGTAGCCAGCCTTCCATGTGAAGACGGCACCTAATGAATGAAGCGCTCTCTATTGTAGCCAGCCTTCCATGTGAAGACGGCACCTAATGAATGAAACGCTCTCTATGGTAGCCAGCCTTCCATGTGAAGACGGCACCTAATGAATGAAGCGCTCTCTATTGTAGCCAGCCTTCCATGTGAAGACGGCACCTAATGAATGAAACGCTCTCTATGGTAGCCAGCCTTCCATGTGAAGACGGCACCTAATGAATGAAGCGCTCTCTATGGTAGCCAGCCTTCCATGCGGGGACGGCACCTAATGAATTAATGTAGCCTACATACATGACTTGTTTATCACTGGGTAGTCTGCTTAGAATAGGACCGTCTTTCCTTTCACTGACGGTTCGATTTTTATTATTGCATAATCGTGCTATGTGCATCGATGCTAGTAGTCTGAGAGTTGTTCATTTATTGAGATGACCTCTCTCTCTCTCTTTTATTGTACACATTACATTAGTGTTCTTTAAGGGCAGTATAGTATGTCAGTGAAATATTAAATGTTCTGTAACAACAATATCGCATGTCAGTGAAATATGAAATGTTCTATAACAACATTATGGTATGTCAGTGAAATATGACATGTTCTGTAACAACAATATCGTATGTCAGTGAAATATTAAATGTTCTAGGACAACAATAACATATATGAGTGACACATTGCATGTTCTGTAATAACAGAAATGGGTGAGTGACACATTAAATGTTCTGTTACAACAATAACATATGTGAGTGACACATTAAATGTTCTGTTACAACAATAACATATGTGAGCGACACATTAAATGTTCTGTTACAACAATAACATATGTGAGTGACACAGTACATGTTCTGTTACAACAATAACATATGTGAGTGGCACATTAAATGTTCTGTTACAACAATAACATATGTGAGCGACACATTAAATGTTCTTTTATAACAATAACATATGTGAGTGACACAGTACATGTTCTGTTACAACAATAACATAAGTGAGTGGCACATTAGATGTTCTGTTACAACAATAACATATGTGAGTGACACATTTAATGTTCTGTTACAACAATAACATATGCGAGAGACACATTTAATGTTCTATTACAACAAATATTAACATATGTGAGTGACACATTAAATGTTCTGTTACAACAATAACATATGTGAGTGACACATTAAATGTTCTGTTACAACAATAACATATGTGAGTGGCACATTAGATGTTCTGTTACAACAATAACATATGTGAGAGACACATTAAATGTTCTATTACCACTAATAATAACATATGTGAGTGGCACATTAAATGTTCTATTACAACAATAACATATGTGAGTGGCACATTAGATGTTCTCGTACAACAAACAATATCATATGTGAGTGGCACATTAGATGTTCTATTACAACAATAACACATGTGAGTGACATATTAAATGTTCTATTACAACAACAATAACATATGCGAGTGGCACATTATATGTTCTATTACTACAAATAATAACATATGTGAGTGACATATTAAATGTTCTATTACAACAACAATAACATATGTGAGTGACACATTAAATGTTCTATTACAACAACGTATGTGAGTGACACATTAAATGTTCTATTACAACAACGTATGTGAGTGACACATTAAATGTTCTATTACAACAACGTATGTGAGTGACACATTAAATTTTCTATTACAACAACGTATGTGAGTGACACATTAAATGTTCTATTACAACAACGTATGTGAGTGACACATTAAATGTTCTATTACAACAACGTATGTGAGTGACACATTAAATGTTCTATTACAACAACGTATGTGAGTGACATATTAAATGTTCTATTACAACAACAATAACATATGCGAGTGGCACATTAGATGTTCTATTACAACAAATAATAACATATGTGAGTGACACATTAAATGTTCTGTTACAACAACAATAACATATGTGAGTGACACATTAAATGTTCTATTACAACAACGTATGTGAGTGACACATTAAATGTTCTATTACAACAACGTATGTGAGTTAAACTTTAAACATCACCACACTAGCTCAGCCAATGTGTAGGTGCGCACACGTCCTCAACGTTAATACTTAACATGGCGCAGCGGTGGAGGTACTCATTCTATTTTTATATTCGGGAGAGTTCTCTCGGGACTGATTTTGCGATCATGTTATCCCTAACCCAATGCGCTAACTTTTACATAAAGACCTTTCCGGTATTTGACATAGCTTAAGAAGAAGACATAATTTTCCACGTTTCTTGTACTTCACCCCAAACCCCGAAAGATGTTGTAGGTACCACTGACAGACTTAGTCAAATTACTCCATTTTTCTCTACTTTTTAATCATACCTTCATCATCATCATTGAGTGCCGTCTCCGCATCGAAGGTTGGCTACCATGGAGCGCCATTCCACTCTATGTCTTGCTTTGATGGTGCAGATTGTCATAGACTGAGTTGTCCATCTTTTGATGTTACTCGTCCATGTTAGTCTTGGTCTGCCTCTGCCTCTTTTACCTTGTATTTTCCCTTCCAATATAATTTTTATTAGACTGATGTGTCTTTTAACATGACCAAAAAATTGCATTTGTCTTGCTCTAATAAATAATAATCATCCCTTAGGACTCTGCAAAGTTTGGGCCTGTTCATTCTTTGATGTTATCTTGATCATCTCCCTCTCCACCTACCTCTTCTTCTAGCTCCTTTCATAGTTCCATCCAGAGTGGTCTTTGTTAGACCAACAATCGAGATACATGACTAAACCATTTTATTTTGCGTTGCTTCACAATAGTCAAGATATCATTGTGTGCTCCCATTGCTTGTTTGATTTTTTTTCAAACATTTTTTTTTTCTGATGCTAGATTCCTAAAATCCTATGATAACTATATTTCATTCGTTGTCCATGTCTTTGTGCATTTTAAAATATTTGGCCTATTCCTCTTTATTTTCTGTACTCTCTTACATTACTGGTTTTGTTCTTTTGGCTTCGGCTGATTTTGTCGTATTTGCTTCGGAACATTTCGACATCTTCCCTCAAGAAGATTACTGCAACGTCTAAATGATTACTTGTCTAGTGTTTTAAAACACTTTTAATGCCGTAGAGATATTTGGTTTCTAAGAGCGTGGAAAATAGTTTATGTTCTGTCGATCGCTGTATAATTTACGGTTGTGCTGTTACGTCCGTGCACCTGGCAGAGGTCCCCTTTGGCGAGTCATCATCATCACTTGCCGTCTCCGCAAAGAAAGTTTGGCTACCATGGAGCGCCATTCTGCTCTGTCTCTTGCTTTGATGGTGCAGGTTGTCATAGGCTGATTTGTCCATCTTTTGATGTTACTCGTCCATGTTAGTCTCGGTCTGCCTCTGCCTCTTCTACCTTTTATTTCCCCCTCCAGGATTACTTTTAGTAGGCTGTTGTGTCTTTTACCATGGCCCAAAAAATCACCTTTGTCTTGTTTGAATTGTGCTTAGTAGTTCTCTTTTCATTTTTTTTATAAGTGGGGCCTCGGTAGCCTAGTTGGGAAAACCACCCGACTTGACTACCGACTTTCGGACAACCCGTGTTCGATTCCCGTTGAGAGCAGTGTGAGTTGTATTCGTGGTTGGAAAAACAAAAATACCCCCACGGTCGACCCAACCGTTGGCACAAATGGGTACTAGGGTATTACCCTGGGAAGGTGAGGAATGTCGCCTCGCATCGTGAGTTTCGATGCTTGAGGCGACACTATACAGAAATCTCCGAACATTTCTGGATAGGCGGCCGAGCACATATGGGTGTAAACTCGCGTGCTAAGACGCTGGTTCAAATCTCATACTTTACCCTTACCTTTACCTTTACATTTTTAGTTGTTTAAGACTTCATCGTTTGTTTTCTTTTCCTTCCATCCAATTCTATCTATTCTTCTATATATCCAAATTTCAAAGGCTTCAATTCTCTGTTCTGTTTTCTTGTCTAATGTCCGTGTTTCTGCACCATATAGGAATATTGAGAAGATGTAACATTTTGTTATTCTTAGTTTTAGCCCTGGTGTAATTTTTTTAAATGTTAGTATGTTCTTCATGACATTAAAATTACTTTTTGCCATTCCTATTCTTTTGTTTATTTCAGTTGTACATTTTCCATCACTAGTTATAGTATGTCCAAGGTAGTTGTAGTTCTGAACAGTCTCCAGGTCTATTCCTTCTATTTTGATATTCACTTGTGGGTTTTGAGTATTTTCTTTGTTTATGATCATAGTTTTAGTCTTTTTGATATTCATATCTAGTCCACATTTTTTGCTTGTCATGTTTATTACATTAAGTAATTGTTGTAGATCTCTAGGATTTTCTGCTAGTAGTACAGTATCATCAGCATATCTTAGGTTATTGATTATCTTTCCATTAATTTCTAGGCCTTGCATCTCTATGATGTTTTTAAAAATTGGCTCAATGTATAGATTGAATAAGCTTGGTGATAGGATGCATCCCTGTCTTACTTCTCTTTTTATATCAATGGGTGTAGAGTTCTCTTTGTTATATTTTATTATTGCTGTTTGCTCCCAGGATAGATTACATATTAGTCGTATATCCATGTCATCTAGATGTATCTCTTTTAGGTATTCTATAAGTGGTTTGTGGTGTACTCTATCAAAATCGGTGGTGTAGTCTATGAAGCAGGCATATATTGGTTTATTTACTTCTGTGTACTTTTCGATTAATGTTCTCATGCAGAATATGGCTTCTTTTGTCCCGCTATTTTTCCTAAATCCAAATTGCTGCTCATCTAATTCAATATATATGCTATATGTGCGGTAGTAGTGCCTGTGTTCGCTGTATTGCTTCACTGACTTGTCTGAATCTGAACTGTCCAAAGTCATACGATATCATCATTCATCGTGAAGCAATCTGGCAAGTAACGTAACGTAAATGAAACTTCTCCTGTTGTGAAGTCGATATGGGGTATACTTCATCAAATTGAGAGCTGTTCAATTACCGTTGTTGAATTTAGTCGATGCTAATGACTCACAGCTCCTTAGTATATATTGTACTGCCAGGTCAACCGAAGGTTCAACTTTTGAAGATTCGGTGCCATCGCTACGGTGTTTCATGCACCGTTTAGACTGCATTCTTTGGAGTGAATCGGGTATTGTGGGCGCATAAGTTGTGTGTGTGTGTGTGTATGTGTGTGTGTGTGTATGTGTATATGTGTGTGTGTGTGTGTGTGTGTGTGTGTGTGTGTGTGTGTGTGTGTGTGTGTGTGTGTGTGTGTGTGTGTGTGTGTGTGTGTGTGTGTGTGTGTGTGTGTGTGTGTGTGTGTGTGTGTGTGTGTGTGTGTGTGTGTGTGTGTGTGTGTGTGTCATCTTAAAGGACGTTCATGAATTGATCGTACGCTCGTAATGAACTTCGAAATTTTAGAGTTTTGTTCGTATATTGGCCGCCCTGATGTTACACTACCGGATTTTGAAGTTAGTCAAGTGGGATGTTGTCTAGTTACAGAAGAGCTACGGGAAGATCGGGGATAGATTCATAAAATATAGTTATTTTTATTCGATGGCCCGGTTATCGCTGCAAACAAATGAAATCCATAATTGCTCAACTGACAGTGCCAGTGGAATCAACGAATTGAATATCTCATCGAATATCCAAACAAAGAAAGGCAGCTGCAGTTCCTATCATAGTAATCACAGCAACACGTCAAAAGACATCAGGTGTATCAGCACCGAAGGTTAACGCAACTGAACTGTCCTTCGTCATACGATATCATCATTCATCGTAAGCAATCTGAATATAGAAACACCATCCGGATGAAAAGCGCAGCTCACGGTGTGCACAGAGTACTAAACTTAGTAGCTCCGGCGGCAAGCCAGACTTGGAATATTGAGGAAATTCCACCAAGGAACACTTTCTCAGACAGTTCCTCAACGGTTCCTGCTGCCTATCCGCCATATTGACCGGAAGTCTGACTTTTGAACTAATTTAATACTAAAACTAATGCAATACAAACACAGAAAGTGCGCACTTTCCCAGTTTATCTACTAAATTAGTTAGTCCTTCTCTCATCTGGCCGCTCTCCTGTCAGTGCTAGGGACATTGTACACAGATCTGAGATCTTTATGAGTGACCAGGCCGATAATTGGAGGATAAAAGATACCAGCCGACTGTGTCAGGCACATTTAAATAACACAAAGATCACTCCATGCCGGCATGGTCTACAGCATGTACAGAACAATAGATTCAGACAAGTCAGTGAAGCAATACAACGAACACAGACACACACTACCGCACATATAGAATATATAGGGGTAATACACATATGTGGCGAACCATGGGGGGGGGGGGAGCGTCAGAAACAGTTGCCCTGGGTACAGACTTTTTAGTTGTACAAAGTTTAAAAAGAAAAATAAGTAGATAGTAATAACAAATTAATTAAATGTAAAATGAGCTCATTCGACCTACATAACGAGCAATATCATCATTGAGTGCCGTCTCCGCATCGAAGGTTGGTTACTATGCTGCGCCATTCCGCTCTGTCTCTTGCTTTGATGGTGCAGGTTGTCATAGGCTGATTTTTTTCCGTCTTTTGATATTACTCGTCTATCTTTGTCTTAGTCTGTCTCTGCCTCTATTACCTTGTATGTTCCCTTCTAATATTACTTTTAGTAGGCTGTTGTGTCTTTTAACATGTCCCCAAAATCTCATTTGCCTTGTTCTAATTGTGTCTAGTAGTTCTCTTTTAATTTTTAGTTGTTTTAAAACTTCATCATTAGTTTTCTTTTTTTTTCCATCCAATTCTACCTATTCTTCTATATATCCAAATTTCAAAGGCTTTAATTTTCCGTTCTGTTTTCTTGTCTAATGTCCATGTTTCTACACCATACATGAATATTGAGAAGATATAACATTTTGCTATTCTTAGTTTTAGCCCTGGTGTTATTTTCTTTTTTGTTAGTATAATTTCCATGACGTTAAAATTACTTTTTGCCATACCTATTCTTTTGTTTATTTCAGTTTTATAACGAGCATACAACATGAAAATATCAGAATAAAATTCGAATGTTCGACTCAGGAAAAGTTGGACAAACAGTGTCAGTAAATAAATACAAGATAATAACTCAAGCTACACAATCAGTGATGCCATGCAACACATAATCCATATCATAGCATCTCATTGTATACAAGCATAACAACAGGGCACAAGAATGAGGAAGAAAGAATAAAGTGACTTATGTAATGACAGTAGAAATGCTTGTAACCATTCACTAAATGGAGATAGCAGCAATTTTCAGTTTATAAAATAAAAATATATATATCTTTACGACATTTTCTAATTACTGCGGTCTGAAAGGGGGTCGGGGTGGTGGGGGGGGGACTTATAGGGCCGAGTAATGAAGACCGCTTATCTAGTGCAGTCACCGCGAGGTGATCAGGTCTGAATTTGTATTTCACCCCAGATATTAAAAATATAAAAAAATTATCACCCAACCGCTATTCGAACCCACGTTGTCCATGTTTGGAGCCTGACAAGTTATCAATTCGACCACCCACTCTACTTTTAGTCTGTAAATAGCAATGATAAAACTATTTTAATGGGAATTAGCTGAGACGCCAACATAATGTGTCATAGTCTGCCCGTCAGTTTGGACTGTACTTACAGTATCTGCTTCAGTTGTTATCCTCATATGTAATTTTATAATTTCCATTTGGAATGTTTTCTTTATTCTGCATTTCCTTGTTTTCCCTTTGATTTCCTTTTTCCTTCTTTTTGGCTTTTGTGTTATTTGGATCTTTCTTGGTTCCTGGAATTTATATATTTTATCTTGTTTTTTTTTTCCTTAATAAAGAAAATAGGAAACGCTTAATAAAATAATAAAACGTCTCGGCAACTCTTTTTAATTCCTTTATCTTGTGCCTTTTCCTTATTCCTTCCTTCTTTTACATCTTTCCTTATTTCATCTTACTGTTTTTTTTTTCATTCTGGTTTCCGCTTAGAGTACCTATTTCTTTGGCCTTCTGGCATATCTATTTAACTTTGCTTTTTATGTTTGTCTACTTTTCTAGATCTTCTACTTTTGCGCCTGCATTATTGCTATTCCACCATTTTCTCTTCTTTCTAATTAGTTCTTTCTGATTTATTCTTTCTGCCTTCCATTGTTTTACCCTCGGACCAGTTTCTTTATTCTTATTCTTCCTATCTATTTTCTACCTTTTTGCACTCCTGTCGTTCAGACTAGTTATTTTTTTTAAAGTGGTGTTTCATTCCATCTAAATTCTTTTCTCATCCTTTCTTTTCTTCTTCTTTATAAATTCTTATCTCTATTTTTTTCTTCGTGGAAAATCATGTCTCTCTCTAACTGTAGGCTATTTTGAATAAAGCGAAAAGAAAAAAAAATTATCTTGCTAAAAGAAGGATTGAATTTAATTACACCCTCCTTACATCCGACCTACACAGGTCTTCAAACTTCACCTCCGAGCCAGTTTTTCCTCATGCGAGGGTCAGCTGTCATGGATCAACACTAAATGTCACCACTGCTCTCTCGTCCCAGGCACAGGTTTAAGCAATAAAATGCCAGTTTGAAGGCCTCTCTCATGACGTTCATTGTCCTCAGACACAAGGGGAGATTATTGATCGGACCTAACACAATAATCTATACAAGCCAACTGATTTAACCCATTCCTCATTTAACATCAGACCTCTAAATCTGATCCTGTATAGAGTGTGAAGCGACGGCTCATTTTAACCCATATCCCGTCGAACTGTATATAAATAAGCTTTACACTTCTCTCTCTTGATATATTTTATTGAATTTATTGAAGGAATGTGAAATGGCCATTTGTAAATCAAGTAATATAAATACAGACACGATAATGCATTCCGGTTTTTGAAAGACACTTTTGACGGCCTTGGGATTTAGATGCGAGGGTAAACATATAGCAGACACCGATATGGGGAGTGGATGACAGGGAAGGGTTGTGGGCTCATTAGTTTAGTTGGGAAACAACACCCAACGAGCCACCACCATTCGGACAACCCGTGTTCGATTGCGGCTGGTAGCAGTGTGAGTTGTACTCGTGGGGTTGGAGAAAAAAATGATACAGTAGCGGTCGACCCAGCCGCTAGCAGAAATGGGTACCCGGGTTCATTCTCTGGAAAGGCGAGGAGCGGCGCCTCGCTCGTGAGTTACGATGCTTGAGGCGACACTAGATAGGAGTCTCCGAACACTTCTTGATAGGGTGTCGAAAACATATGGGTGAAAACCCGCATTGAGACGCCGATTCAAGTTTTGTACATTACCTTTACTTTGATTGGACAGGAAGAGAAATCATAGCTTACGGTACCATTCCGAAGATACAAACTTTCATTAATGGATGATTACGCAGAATAAAAGGATTGAAATGGCAGGACAAAATCACTAACATAGAATTATGGAAATGTACCAGTCAAATAAAAGTTAATAAAGAAATACAGCGAAGACGATGGCGCTGGATAGGACACACAATGCGGAAGCCTACTGAGAGTATTACACAACAGGCCCTTTTTTGGAATCCCCAGGGGAAAAGACAAAGAGGAAGACCAAGAAATTCTTGGAGAAGACAGACAGAAGCAGAGATGAAGTTGATGGGGAAGACATGGAATGATCTTAAAAGAATGCAAGAAACAGAACGACTTGGAAAGTTTTTGTTGAAGACCTATGCTCCACAGGGAGCTGAAAGGTAGAAGTAGAAGAAGCAGACTATACGATTCCACTTGCTCTTTCCTCCCTGCACTTATCTTCCACCCACCATAATACCACTTTATATAATAAACTATCTGTAAGAGGCTTGCACAGACATACGACTAATATGTAATTTATACTGGGAGCAAACAGAAATAATAAAATATAATAAAGATAACTCTACACCTATTGATAAGAAGGAGTAGTAAGACAGGGATGTATCCTACCACCAAGCTTGCTTAACTCTTTCCTACGGAAGTTTTTTATCGAATCAACGGAAGAGATTTCAGAGACAAAATTGTTCATGGTTTTAAGAAATAATCTTCATATTTATATTTATCTAACATATAACATATTATATATGAATATTTAGATAATTGAACAAGGTATTAGACTTCACCAATATCAAGATGATACAAGACATGTAAAAAGAATATGGTTTGGTGGCGTTCGCACTAATAAAATTGAGCGTGGCCCACTATGCGGTGAAACGTACAAAAAGAGTTAATATATGCTTCTTCTTCTACTTTCCTTCCTTATTCGCCTTTCAGCGTCGAGGGGAGATATAATTTGCAGTCTTTTGCTCTTCTGTTCCTGTTTGTGTTTTGCTTCTCTGCTGCTGTTTGTGTTTTGCTTCTCAGCTGCTGTTATGTTTCCTAGTGTTTCTAATATTCCATCGATCCATCTTTTTCGTGGTCGACTCATCGGTCTGGTGTTCTCGCAAATTTATTGATGGCTCGTTGTGATCTGTTTAGATCTTTCTGCCTTGTCACGTGGCCAAACCATTTTATCTGTTTTAATCTATACTTAATCTATACACTGAACAAATCTTTAGAAACATCACAGAGATGCCAGGCCTAAACAGTAATGAAAAGATAATCAATAACCTAAGATATGCTGATGATACTGTATTACTAGCAGAAAATCATAAAGATCTACAACAATTACTTAATGAAATAAACATGACAAGCAAAAAATATGGATTAGATATCAAAAATATATAATGTAAGAACACCCAAAAGACTAAAACTATGACCATAAATAAAGATAATACTCAAAACCTAAAAGTTGAAGGAATAGACCTGGAGACAGTTCAGAGCTGTAACTACCTGGGACATACTATAACCAGTGATGGAAAATGTACAACTGAAATAAACAAAAGAATAAGAATGGCAAAAAGTAATTGAAATGTCATGAAAAATATACTAATATTAAAACAAATAACACCAGGGCTAAAACTAAGAATTGCAAAATTTTATTTTATCTTCTATTCATTTCTATATGGTGCAGAAACATGGACATTAGACAAGAAAACAGAACAGAGAATTGAAGCCTTTGAAATTTTAGATGTATGAAAGAATAGGAGAATTGAATGGAAATAAAAAAGAAAACAAACAGTGAGTCTTAAAACACATAAAAATGAAAAGAGAACTGATCATCATAATCGGTGAGTGCCATCTCCGCATCGAAGGTTGGATACCATGGAGTCCTCTGTGTCTTGCTTTGATGGTGCAGATTGTCTTAGGCTGACTTTTCTATCTTCTGAAGTTACTCGTCCATGAAAAGAGAACTACTAAACACAAATCAAGCAAGACGAGTGGGACTTTTGGGGTATGTTAAAAGAGACAGTAACCTACTAAAAGTAATCTTGGTAGTGGAAAATACAGTGTAAAAGAGGCAGAGGCAGACAAAGACTAAAATGAACGAGTCTCTTTTTCTTCTACCTTTTTAGTGGAACATAGGTCTTCAACAAACACTTTCCAAGTCATTCTGTTTTTTTGCCATTCTTTTAAGATCATTCCATGTGTCTCCCATCATCTTCATCTCTGCTTCTATCTGTCTTCTCCAAGAATTCCTTGGTCTTCCTCTTTGGCTTTCCCCCTGGAGATTCCAAAAAAGGGCCTGTTGTGTAATACTCTCAGTTGGCTTCCGCAGTGTGTGTCCTATCCAGCGCCTTCGTCTTCGCTGTATCTCTTTATCCACTGGTATTTGACTGGTACATTTCCATAATTCTATGTTAGTGATTTTGTCCTGCCATTTCCATCCTTTTATTCTGCGTAAGCATCCATTAATGAAAGTCTGTATCTTCATGATTATCAATTTTGTCGTTCTCCATGTTTTACAGCCATATAATAGTACCGACTTGACATTTGAGTAGAACATTTTTATTTTTGTAGTTGACCTAATTTCTTTGGATTTCCATGTTTCCCAGTGCAACGAAAGCTCCTCTTGCTTCCTTATTTTGGTATCATTGACGAGTAACATCAGAAAATTGACAAGTCAGCTTAAGACAACCTGAATCATGTAAGCAAGAGACAGAGCGGAATGGCGCTCCATGGTATAAAAACTTCGGTGCGGAGACGGCACTCGATGATGATGAACAGACATGGCGATAACAAATATCGTGTCTTTGTGATGTACCATGAGCATGACTATACTCAGGAAATGTCTATCAGCTTCTAATTTATTTTCTGATAATAGAGGAAGACCATAGAACAAAGCACATGCACAGTCACACCGGCGAGACATTTAGAGTTTTAAAAAAAAATAGTAACGTACCCCCGTCACGCCAAGTGGCGTATAGGGAATATGGTGTTAGTGACCATACATTTTACAGACCTTCGGCACATGATTCTTGGGGTAATGTGGTCGGTATTACGCCCGTGCCGGTTTAATTTCCCTAAAAAAATATTCGGTACCCATTTAAGGCTGGGTAAATCCGGAAGCCGTCGGTTGGGATCGAACCCTACCCCTTGTCCTTTGTAGTCCAGTTCACTAACCACTGAGCTATACATTTAGAGTAATTTCAGAATATTATTAATAATTGTGAAAGTTTTTGGTTCTTGTATTGAGTTGTTGAGTTATTTGCGGGTCATCATCATTGCACTCCGAACATGTCCATAGGTGCTCAGATCCCCACCTCAGCAAGTCCCGCAGCGTCCAGCGGCTGACGAATCCAGTTCTATGTTGGTTGATGAGTCTTCTTACACGGCCACTAAGTTTTTCGTTTCTGGCTGTGCCCATCTTAACTCCCGTCTCTTTCATCCGAAGGAGTTGCGTGGATTTGTGGTTCTCGAAGTCCTGTGCTCTTCCCACATCTCGGAGGGCATTGATGATGTCCGCCCGATCCATTGGTTGCCCGTCCTCAACGACAGCACAGCTAGCCAACCTGTCCGCTCTTTTATTTCCCCGTACTCCCAATGTCCAGGGACATAGACAAAGGTGACCTTACGTATTTTGGATTTCTGCAACGACTCTACCCATTGCATGCGTACAGAGCCTGCCTCCACTTTTTTATCATGCTCATCGAATCACTCAGTATGCATGCGTGGGTGTAGTCTTGTGACTCTAACCATTTGAATGACTTGGTCACTGCCATCACCTCCATTGTCATGCTACTCGTGGTCATGACAGATGCACCACTGTCTTTTTTGACTATTCTGCCTGCCGTGCGTACTATAAATGCACATGCACTTCTTTGGTGTCGTCTTACAGATCCGTCTGTATAGATGACTGCATCTTTCTCATCGGTGTTATCGCAAATGGGACCGTTGACTTCAGCATTAACCACGATTGGGTTTTGTTCCCTACTTTTCCTGTCGAGTGTGACAATACATGAGAAAGTCCCCTTGAATGACGTAGGCACCGGTATCCACTCCTCACCAACGCTGATATTGGTACCACAGACCTGTTTGATGACATCTTCTGCTCAGCCCACCAATGATTTTCCTCTTTTTAGCCTGTCACCTTTCCCTGTGTTGAGCACGTGGTGCAATGGATGCTCTTTATCTGTACTAATCTTCAGGTATGCTCGTGCTCTCCAGATCTTGACTCTGTCATCCATGGTTGGAAAGTCAAGAAGATATCATTGCTACACAGGGAGCGTCCCTTGTACATCCCAAGATAATGCGCATGGATTCATTTTGTATTTTCTCCAGCCCATCAATTTGAGTCATACTGACAGTATGAATTGCCAGGGCATACTCGATTGGTGCGAGGACTAATCCCTGGAACAGAAGAGTAAGTAGCCTCTGTTCGTTGTTGGCAGCTGCCATGACCTTCAAAGCGGCTAATCTTTTGAGGGATTTTGTTATCACATGGTCGACGTGGTCCCGAAAACACAGGCTGCGATCAAACTTAACTCAGAGGTATGTCATCAACTTGTCCCTGGTCACCTCATCAGCTCCCATTCGTACTACCGGTGTGGTCGTATTAACGATATGATTGTTAAGGGAGAACCATGAACTGATGCTTTATTAGGAATAACTAAGGCACCTGAAACCCCACACCAGGAAGAAATGCGATCGAGTTCGTCTTGTATTGTGGAGGTGATTCCCCGTCTGTCTCTTCCCTGTCGATATACCAGAATATCATCAGCAAAAGTCATAGTTCTTCCCCTCCCTACCAGCTGTTGTTCCGTGATCGTTATTGTGTACACGTTAAATAGAACTGGTGACAATGGTGAGCCTTGTGACAGCCCAGGACAAATGGATGTTGGCTCGGAAGACCAACTTCCACATCTGAGTATCACCTTCGTCTGAAACAGTGCCGCGGCGATCCATCTAATGAGGATGGGGTGCACCGCCAGTTTGAGGAGCATGTGCATGAGGTATTCAAATGGTACCCTGTTGTATGAATTTTCCAGATCTATAGCAGCAGCACATGTCTCCTCTCGTCTGTGGAAGCCTTCGAAGACGTCATAGGCGAAGACTGCGGCATTGAGCCATGTCTCTTTGTTATATCTATAACCTCCCAGTGTGGGTGGGAATGCGCGTTTCTGTTCTTGGTGACAGGTGAGGATACGTCAACTATTTTTCCTTGCCCGCAGTGTTCTGCATTGTGATGAATCTGTAGGCACTGATCTGAGAATGGTCCTTGTTTGGCTTCGGTAGCGGTAGTTAGTAGCTGTGCAGCCACTCCTCCTTAATCTGGCCACTCCGAATGCTGGCATTAAACTCATTGGCCAGTTGTGTCAAGTCGCCGTCAGCTAAATCGTCTATGTCATCGTACCGAACACCATCTGGACCAGGAGCAGTGTTGTGTGACCTTTTAAGTGTCGTGCGAATGGTATTGGTTGTGATTGTGAGATCTTCTTCCAGCACTACATCCTTACACAATTTTGACAGCGACCCCCGTATCCTCATTCTTACAGCCTCATTTCTTTGGTCCGTCTGCTCAATGTAGCGGGCAAGCAGGGCCTTCCCTTTGCTCTCATCAGATTTGTGCCATATCCGGCCTGTGCTCTGAAAGTCTGGTATGCCTCTGTGTCGTGTTGTGCCATTCATGCTCTGATGAAGGCGCTAGAATGTGGCTAGCGATCTGGTTTTTGTGATTTGCGAGTAATGTCACTCGGTTGACTCTTGTTGTCATTCAAGTACCACTGGTTTTTTCAACATGCTCAATCTGATCTCCTTTCATCATCCGTTTCCAATAGGACTCGGTGCTAGACCTCACCTACCTTTCTGTTACAGCCATTTGGAACATTTTCTATCTGCTTTTGTTCGAATTGGTTACCTTCTTATTATATATGTGTGATTTTAGTGCAGTCATAAGGTGCACATTATACCTTTTTTTTGTTTGGTTTTTAATATGTCATATCTTTGTAAATAAAATTGAATTTAAATATTAATCAAATGCACATCGTTGTTCGGTTAAATGAACAACTTTGCCTCAATTATTGAATCACCACCAAAATCGAAATTACATTGGATTTTCAATTAAGAAAAATTATGTGGGTTCAAGTAAAACTGTATTGTTATCTTCCTTCCCATTTGTTCTGTATAATTTACCATGTTTATACTCTGATTGTTATATCTAATTTGTAATGGTAATAAACCAAGTTTTAATTACGTTAGTATTTTTTTTAATAAGTAGAGTCACCATTGTTTAAGTCCCTGGAGATGCGGGAGTAAGGGGAAATGAAAGAGAGGACAGGTTGGCTAGCTGCGATATTGTTGAGGACGGTCAACCAATGGATCGGGCGGACATCATCAATGCCCTCCGGGAAGTGGGAAGGATACAGGACTTCGATAACAATGAGTCCACATACTCCTTCCGATGAAAGAGATGGGAAATAAGATGGGCACAGCCAGAAATGAGAAACTTAGTGGGTGTATAAGAAAACTTTATCAATCAACACAGAAATGGAGTCGTCAGTCGCTGGACACTGCGGGACTTGCTGAGGAGGAGATCTGAGCACATATGGACAAGTTTGGAGTGCAATGGTGATGACCCGCAAATAAACTCAATAGTAATTTTTTTTTAATTGAAAAAAAATTTACATTCCGTTTTTTGGTCTCAAAATGAAATTTGACATATCGCTAGCTATAGTGTTTCAATACATATGGTTATGTGCATCTCTAAACTTAAAACAAAACACTGGCGTTGTATAATAGATGCTATTGTGATGTTGGCGAAGCTTCTAAAGCTTAGTGAATGTTTCTAGAGCGTCAGTGAGTTTCTTCAGAACATCAGTGAATGCCATAAGATGTCAGTGAATGCTTTTAGAACATCAGTGATTGCCGCAAGAATGTCAGTGAATGCTGCTAGAACATCAGTGAATGCCGTAAGAATGTCAGCGAATGACGTAAGAATATCAGTGAAAGTCGTAAGAATGTCAGCGAATGTTGTTTGAATTTCAGTAAATGCCGAAAGATCGTTAATGTTAATAAATGACGTTTGAACGGTAGTGAAAGTTATTGAAACGCCAGCTAGTGTATTATAACGTCAGTAAATATCATTATAACAACATTAAACGTCACTATAACATCAGTGAATGTTATTGACACTTAAAACACCGCTAATTATAGATTTACTTACTCTTGAGAGGAAATTCATAGAAAACGACCAACGGTTGTGACGTTTTCAGCTTCTCGAGTAGGAGTGGTCGTGGATAGATTGAAGTCAGCCTTCCTATATCTAAAAACATATCGTTAGTTAGTGGGTTTTCCGGATTTGTTTTGCCCACGGGTCTTAGTAAATCTATAGTTGGCTGTGTTTTTTTCTGTCCAAACGTGCTAAAGACGACCACAAGTAGGTACGGAAATAACAGACGAGGCCAATACAAGCTCTAAAGTGTCTGATACAGCGAGGGTATAGATGTGTTAAGTGTTGACTTTTAATATGAAGACACGCTGCCTTGAAGCTTCACTTACTAAGGGGTCCATTTTTTTCCAGCTGTTTTCATCAATTACCGTATTTCTTGCCGTTTTCCACTTTTCCTGATAAACAATCAGAGCCAATGTTTTTCAAAGAATCAGCAGTTTCCGATCTCGACTGATATTTGTTATTTCTGTTCACCTCCTGCCAAAGCCATTCTCTTAAGCTGTCTCGTATCTTTTCTCTTTGTTTCCCTCTATTTCTAAATCAGTGATCACGAACATAAACAACGATAATTTAGTTTAGCTTAGTTTTAGTTTAGTTATAGTTATAATTTAGTTCAGTTTAGTTTAGTTATAGGTTACTTTAGTGATATTTTAATTTAGTTATAGTTTAGTTTAGTTATAGGTTACTTTAGTGATATTTTAATTTAGTTATAGTTTAGTTTAGTTTAGATTAGTTATAGTTTAGATTAGCCATAGTTTAGTTTAGTTATAGATTATAGCTCGTTTCAAATAATGTGCCCAACATCAAAACGCTATTACTCAGTAACCGTTTGTTAAAAACTGTTGAAATTTTCCAAATGTTATTAGAATGCAAAAGACCCTTTAAATGTATATTTAACAAATATCTTGCAGCTGCAGTTTTCTTAAAGCGGCGAATTTCTTTGATGTTTGTCAAAATTGTAAATTGTGAAGCCCTAAAGAATAGAAATTACAGTAGTTGCTGGTCTATGATTAATTTTCACTAGGTAAAGGCGTGACCGTAATGGGGAAATAACTGAATAAAACAAAGCACCAGGTGAATTATTGTCTTCTCAGTTCGAGGACGGACGATAATATCAAGTTATACCTGTATGTCCAATTTTCATAGTTGTGTGGTCCTGAAAAGGACCGTTTGTTGAACTAATTTAAGGTAATATAGGGGCCAACATTGTGGGGGCTATATACTTTCATTCTGAATCAGACGAGTCTAAAAGATTAATAACTGTTTGGGGTTGAACATTCTACAAACCATCATTTTTCCAATATTCCTCTTCCTGTTTTAAGACGTGGTCTTCACATTTAGCCCAATAATCTTTGTCTATATTTAATAAAGCGAGATTAGCAAGAGTCTTTACATCGCATATTTTGAATGTTGTATTTTCATCTGCCACTTGTCCTTTTAATTTTGCCCAGATTAGTTCTATTGGATTTAAATGAGCATGGTAAGGTGGCAGCCTCAAACTTATATGACCGTGCTCTTGGATAATCTTATCTTTTTGAAAAATCTTTGTCCTCTGTTTTTGCTTTACTAGAGATAGTAATTCAGGTTTTAAGTACATGTTATTAAATTGTATGTGCTCCTTTGTGAGCCATATCTTAATAGCATCTTTTATACTGGATGACGTCGGGACTTTATCTTCAAGTGCAACAATGTTGTGGTACGCTGCATTGTCCATTATTAGGCAAGATGGTCGATCTAGGGATGGGAGAACAGAATTTTCAATCCAATGTCTAAATATGTGACCATTCATCTCAGAGTGATAATCCCGATTGTCTATGGATTTTGAAAGAAAAATGAGCTCTGCATTCTGTATTAGTCCATGTTGTCGACTACCTGCATGAGCAATTATCAAGCGCTGTCCTTTGCTGCTAGGTATTAATCTCTTAATCTTTCCATCTGATGACTGCCATTCCCTTTGGTTAGTGTGGTGAGCATTGATCCATGTTTCATCCAAGTACACAATATTATAACCTTGCTTGCGCACCTCTTTTACTTCACGTAAGTACTTGCTTCTCATGACTACTATATGTGGCTTCTCACAGATGATGTTTCGTCCATTGGAATACTTTCTGAATGTAAAGCCTGCAGCTCTCACATTCCTCCATAATGTAGACTTGGATATTTCAATACTGTTGTTCTTTCTCAGCGATACTTTTAATTTTCTTATTGTAACAGTTTCATTCATACCCAACATTTTGTGAATTTCACTTCTATTAAGTTCACTGTCGAAATTATCCAACATTTTTGCTCTTCCTTGTGATTTTGTATATTTTGAACATTGACGGTCACGTGCTTGAATCCAGCGATTAAATGGCCGTTTAGATAAATCCAAAATGTGTCTTGTCCTATTCTGAGGGTTTTCTAAAGAATGAAATAATCTTCCTCGTTTAGTCTCTTTGCAAAAATAGTCATACATTTTTATTGCGATGTTTTGTAAACTGCAGAATTTCATTTTAAGACTCATGATAAATGTTATCGTTCCACGTCTTCACCTCTGAATGAACGGAAATGGAACACACAATTTCTCGTGTTTTTTACAAGTGTCTAATTGTGTCAAAAAACCACGATGGAAGCGTGCAAACACGTCAATTTTACCGGGTATGGATTTTTACTCGCTTTTTTTTAACTTAAAATACTGTAAACATTAAGTTTTGACTACATCAATGGGTCGTTATAAATTTATATAAATCAAATAAGCAACAATAATAACCAAATGTTTTTTTTTAATGAAATTAATTCCCTGTTGGGTTCTAATCATTATAACTTTACATGCAAATTTTGAACAACTTACAGTAAGCGGTTAAAAAGCTATCGATTTTAAAAGTTGGGCACGAGTTATGAAACAAGCTATAGTTCATTTTAGTTTAGTTTAGTTTAGTTTAGTTTAGTTTAGTTTTAGTTCAGTTTTAGTTTAGTTTTATTTTAGTTTAATTTAATTTAGTTATGGTTATAGTTATAGTTATAGTTTAGTTTAGTTTTATTTACTTTAGTTTAGTTATAATTTAGTTTAATTATAGTTTAGTTTAGTTATAGTTTAGTTTAATTTAGTTTAGTTTAGTTTAATTTAGTTTAATTTAGTTTAGTTTAGTTTAGCTATAGTTTAGTTTAATTTAATTTAATTTAATTTAGTTTAATTCAGTTTAGTTTAATTTAGATTATTTTAGTTTAGTTTAGTTTAATTAAATTTAATTTAGTTTGGTTTAATTTAGTTTATTTTATTTTAGTTTAGTTTAGTTTAGTTTAGTTTAGCTTTGTTTCGTTTAGTTTAGTTTAATTTAGCTTAGTTTAACTTAGTTCAGTTTAGCTTAGCTTTGTTTAGTTTAGTTTAGTTTAGTTTAGTTTAGTTTAGTTTAGTTTAGTTTAGACGAGAGATCAACATTTTGCACATTTGACAACTGCCTAGTGCACAGTTCCACCTCCCTAGCACTTTCCTCAATGTACAGCAACCACGTCAGACTTGAACGAAATCACTGAAAATGGTTTTCACTCAGCGGCTCGAACTGCACAGAAAGAGCGGATACTTTGAACGAATAACCTCAATACTTACACTCATTTGTTATGCTCATTTCTCTTCTCATTTTTTAAAAATTCAAAATATTTATCATTTCCGCGTCACCATTTAAAAAAAAATTGCCTGCTCTTTCTTTCCAATTCTTAACTCATCTATTTTCTCATCATAAATTTTTTTTTTTTCATTCGTAACTCATCTAGTGGGATCTTGATCAATTATGACTCATTCAAAGTGAGAGAAGGGGTCAGTTATGAGGCAGCGTCAATTTTTTGTTTGTTTTAGGTGTTTTAGAATAAGTAGAGCCCTTTTTGTGCATGATTCCCACTCCTGCTCTGCATGTGTTCAGTTCACTTCCGTGTTTGCCTGTTTTATGATTTCATTCTTTTATATATCACATTTTGTTCAATAGTTGACCGATCCATTCCGGTCAGAGGATGCTTAGTAAAATAGTATCCAAGATAAGACATTAATATATTACCAACTACTAACAAATCACGATTGCTTCCTACCAACTGTCTCTGTAGACATTAAAGGTCATATAAGTAAATAACACTGTCACGCCAAGTGGCGTATAGGAAATATGGTGTTAGCGACCATAAATTTTACAGACCTTCAGCACAGGATTTTTGGGGTAATGTGGTCGGTATTACGCCCTTGCCGTTTTCCTTACCCAGAAAAAATAATCCGGTACCCATTTTTTTTTCGTTCGCCAGCTATTACATTAGACGAAGTCCCTAGAGACTAGGAACTGAATTTTGCGCGTTAATCCATTCTTCCCTGGCAGCCGTGTGCACAGGGGTCCCTCGCCGCACAGGTAGATAACTCCGTCTTCGGAGTTACTCATATTTTTTCCGTCGATAAGTAACTGACGTTTCAAGCCGGGCCTCGCTGCAGAGTCCAGCGGTGGCTGCCGCAGAGAGAAATCATAAATAAAAATCCCAACTGGTGGAGCCAGGATTTGAACCCACAACCTCTTTGTCTCGTGGACGGCGTCTTGCTTCGAGACCAACCATCACCTCCGGTACCCATTTAAGGCTAGGTGAACCCGAAAGCCGTCGATCATGATCGAACTCGACCTCTTGTCCTTTGTAGTCCAGTTCACTAACCACTGAGCTATCGTGGCTCCCATATATATATAACATCATTATAATCATGTCCCGAACCGGTTGTCGTAAGCGATCATGTCCTTCTACAATCTTCTATCCACCGTACATCGTATCAGTTCTGTTGTTGACTGTTTTCCATGCCATGACACAAAGCTATCTAGTATCTTCTCTTTTTGTCGTCCGCGATATCTCTTTCCCTGTATTTTACCAGTTGAACCTAAGTATTGCAACTTTCATCTTCTCATGATGAATGATGAAAATTGTTGATTGTCTCTTTCCGATATTTTTTAGGAGCTCCCTTTTTGTATTGTCCTCTTTTGGAATGTCCTCATTGGTCTTTTTAGCTGTCCATGGAACTTTCAACATTTTTCTGATAAATCCCATCTCTGTGGCCTCTAATCGTCTTTTTATTTGTTTGTTTACTGTCCATGATTCGCTTCCATAGGTCAGAATTAGCTTATTTAGCACCGACGAACTCTCTTTCTCACTTCTATTGACATAGATTTATTGCATAAGACGTTTTTCATTTTCTGAAATGCTATTTTGGCCTGAGTTATTCAGCTTTTTATTTATGTGGTGCATCTTTCACCTAATGTTATTATTGTGCCCAAGTATTTCAAACGTTGCACTTGTTTCAGATATGTCCTTTTTAATTTTATGCTGCATGATGGTGATGATTGTTTCTTCGATATAACCATTACTTCTGTTTTCGTACTATTCAGACAGAGCTTTCTTGTTGCTTACTATTATGTCTGTTATTTCTCGTAGCTTATTCTCTGTCTCTGCTACTAAGATGTATCTCTCTATATCTTTATATATATATACTTAATTTACTTGTACTATGCATACAATCAACAAACCACACGTTTTTATATTGCCTATATCATCATCTTTATTCTTGTATTTTTGTTTTCCCAAGATTAAATTTTCACGCTCATTTCTCATATTTATATTTATCCAGGGTCTGACGTCAGCAAAGAATCATGAAATGTGACAAATCTTTTGGAGTATAAAACCATAAACAGCCCCAGTCACCACAGCTGATAGTACATCGCACTTTCAGTTACCTCCCGTGTTTCTATAACATGTGTCTCATTATAATTCTCGTTTAATGTGATGATTTGATTTGCTCGTTATTGCATAAATAAACTATTGCGTTTCAGTTACTACTAAATAATTTAATTGAAAGTACTGTAACAGAAGCTACCGGGAAATTATAATCACATTTCAAATGTTAGTTTATGATATTGGAAGTACAAAAGAAGTATTTATTTCCACAATTTCAAAGTTATGATACAATAACGTGTCACATTAGAATGATACTGATCAATTGGATTAATTTATAGTTTTTTTTGTTAATTATAATATTTTTATAAATATATTTATAATTGAAGGAGAGGTTAAGAAATCTAAAAGAGATAATAGTTATACACAACAAATGAAAGAGTTTTGCATTTTAACACCAATTTTGATATAATATGACAATTCAAATACAATCATAAATAAAGGTGTAGTATTTTGTGTGCATAATAGTATGGTGTTATAACCAAAAATAAACTGAATATAGAAGTTCATGAAGATCTGAACAAATAAATACATTCACTGAGTCCCACTTTATCGAAAGCCACTTCGCGAAAATTTCCACTATCAACTTCACCATGAATCCGTACACATTTCGAGGCTGGCATTTACCAACTGCTTACTCAGAAACCACCAATTGTGACAGAAACTACCCAAGCATGTACCCAACCTCATGGGCTTCTGGGTACTTCGCTTCCCCATCTGTGTACCCTTTCCAAACCGATAGTACTTCAGCCAAACAAACAAATAGCGGGGATTGGAAATTTAACCCCATCAATTCAACAGAGAGCTCAAACGTACCTCGGGATTCGAACCTGATGAAATCTGGGTACGAGGGCTTGCTCTACAAGTCTGCTGCCAACAACTCTAGATCTGAGTTTGAAACGTGTCCGAGAGATGACCCTCAAAGATCCTGCTGTGCCATTTCATGTTCCTGTAATAACCACCAGAGATTGAACGTGCTGGATAACTCTTGGAGAAACTCCGAGATGTCCCCTAATCTGGACTTTAAGAGCACACCAAGTATTTCGCCATACCAAAGCTTGTGCCAAAGAGGTATGTACTGTTTCTATCTACAGTCTCATTATTCACATTTAAATATTATTTTTATCTATGATTCCTCTTTTTACCAATGAGTGCTGCTACTTACTACTTCTACCTTTAAGCTCCCTGTGGAGCATAGGTCTTCAACAAACACTTTCCAAGGCGTTCTGTTTCTTTGAGATGATGAGTGTTGCGTTCAACAAATATTCCTTTTTTCAAGCAGCTGTGTTTCATTTATCTATTATTTTAAAGAAATTATATACAAAATGAATCTATTATTTTAAAGAAATTAAGTACTAATTTTATTTATTATTTTAAAGAAATTAAGTACTAAATTTATCTATTATTTTAAAGAAATTAAGTACTAAATTTATCTATTATTTTAAAGAAATTAAGTACTAAATTTATCTATTATTTTAAAGAAATTAAGTACTAAATTTATCTATTATTTTAAAGAAATTAAGTACTAAATTTATCTATTATTTTAAAGAAATTAAGTACTAAATTTATCTATTATTTTAAAGAAATTAAGTACTAAATTTATCTATTATTTTAAAGAAATTAAGTACTAAATTTATCTATTTTTTTAAAGAAATTAAGTACTAAATTTATCTATTATTTTAAAGAAATTAAGTACTAAATTTATCTATTTTTTTAAAGAAATTAAGTACTAAATTTATCTATTATTTTTAAAAAAATTATATACTAAATGTATATATTATTATAAAAAAATATGTATTAAATTTATCTTTTATTTCAAAGAAATTATGTACTAAATTTATCTATTATTTTAAAGAAATTATGTACTAAATTTATCTAATATTTTAAAGAAATTATGTACTAAATTGATCTATTATTTTAAAGAAATTATGTACTAAATTTATCTATTATTTTAAAGCAATTATGTACTAAATTTATCTATTGTTTTAAAGAAATTATGTACTAAATGTATCTATTATTTTTAAGAAAGTATATATTTAATTTATCCATTATTTTTAAAAGACTATGTATTGAATTTATTAATTATTTTAAAGGAACTATGTATTGAACGAATCTATTATTTTTAAGAAAGTATGTATTAATTTATATATTATTTTAAACTATATATTGAATTTATCTATTATTTTTCACTATGCATTGAATTTAGCTATTGTTTTTAAGAAAGTATGTATTAAATTTATAATATTATTTTTAACTATGTCTTGAATTTATCTATTATTTTAAGGAAAATATGTATTAATTTTATCTATTATTTTGAACTATGTTTTGAATTTTAAAATTTTTTTTAAACTATGTGTTGAGTTTATCTATTATTTTTTTTAGGAAGTGTCTTCTTCTACTTTCCTTCCTCATCTGCCTTACAGCGTCGAGGGGAGATATAATTTGCGGTCTTTTGCTCTTTTGTTCACTTCTTCTGCTGTTATGTTTCCTAGTGCTTCTACTATTCCATCGATCTATCTTTTTCTTGATTGACCCTTATGTCTGGTGTTCTCACAACGTTTGTTGAAGGCTCGTTGTGTTGTGTTTTGATCTTTCTGACTTGTCACGTGGCCAAACCATTTTATCTGTTGTTTCCTTATATATTCTATGGCGGGGTCTATTCCTAGCTTTTTTCTCAGTTCTTCATTTATGATCTTATCTCTCAGACTGTTTTAAAAGAACTATGTATTAAATGTATCTATTATATAGTATCACTAGGAAGTGTCATGAAGATAAAATACACGTTTATTTATTTTACACACAGTGACTAAATGAAGCAGCATGTTAAAAGAGAAAACAACTTTTGTGGTTAAAAATTAAATACAGTGTGCTATGAGACTCTCAAAACTGGCAGTATTTAAACGTTAGGTTGCTATCGTTGACTATTGTAAAATCATCCATACAAAAATACTGACTTTAGCAAAACATTTGTCAGTTGTATCTGGTTTCACGAACTGAAACCACGTCCATAAAATATAGTTTTAAACGTGAGTGGAATGTACTGGGCTCGGGACATATTCATCCATAACTTTGTTTAATTTTCAAGATTAGAACTAAAATGATGGTTATTGTTATGAACGACCCCGGTATCACTGCAAAAAAATTAAAATCCATAATTGCTCAACCGCCTGTGACAGTGGAATCATCCGAACTAATATCTCGTCTTCCAAACAAGGAATGGTAGCTGTAGTCCCCATCATGGCAGTCTAAGCACACGCCAAAAGAACGAACATGTCACTTTGAAATGAAAACGAAGAACTATGATAAGAGGAGAAATCGTCTAAAGCTGCTAATATAATAGTCATAGAGAAGCGGTACATCAGTGGAGTCCAGAGACAGGAAACGCTACAAACGATGTCAATGACAAATTGAAGAAAAAACTAAAGAAACTAAAAGACAATAGTTATATAACAGTAATGAAAACAACGACGATGATAGGTAACTATGAAAGATCATAGAACAAAAAAAAGATAAATTTAAAACAAGAAAAGATTCCTCTAAACTAAGAGAATTATTTCATTTATTTGTTGCTCATTGTCACAACATCTCTCGATGAATTTCTCTCACTTTCTCTCTTATGGACTTAAGATTCCCTTTGATGTCTTAAACTCTCTTTGTTTTGATCAGCCCTTGTTTCGTCTTCATGGAACCATGCCCTTCATTATTGTTCTTTTAATACCACACGTGTCCCTCAATGTGGCCAAGGTGCTGTATTTTCCTGTTTAAGATATTGTTTATGCGTCAGTTCTCTTCAATATCCGTGGCTTTTTATGTTTTTTTTTATTTTATTTTTTTGTTATTGTTCAAGAATTTGTTACAATTTTTCTTTCAAGTAATTTCTTTCTAACAAAACAGCGTTTTTTTTTAAATTGTTATTTACGCGAGTGTACAAGATTCACAACCATATGATGTTGTCGGAAATATGTATATATATATATATATATATATATATATATATTCGATTATAGGGAGCCGCGATAGCTCAGTGGTTAGTGAACTAGACTACAAAAGACAAGGGGTAGGGTTCGAGCGGAACCGACGGCTTCCGGTTCACCCAGCCTTTAATGGGTACCGGATTTTTTCTACGAAAGTGAAGCGGCACGGGCGCAATACCGACCACATTACTCCCAAAATCATGTGCCGAAGGTCTGTAAAATTTACGGTCACTAACACCATATTCCCTATACGCCACTTGGCGTGACGGCGATACTTTACTATTTTTTTTAAATATATATTCCCTTAGCAATGTTGTCGGAAATATATATAATTACATGTATATATATATATATATATATATATATATATATATATATATATATATATATATATCATATATTCCCTTAGCAATGTTAATATAGCGGCTTTGCTGTCAAATTTATTATTCCATTATCAAATGTCTATATATAGAGAGCAATCATTGTAAATAATTGCTATACCCATTCTGCTTGTGATTTCTGTCTGAGTCTCCATTGGTTATTACAAATCCACGATATTCATAATTTCGTCACAATTTTTAGTACCTCTTTATCGATGAGAATTCTGTGTTGAATGTTAGTTTTATTGAGTGACATCTTAGTTTGTTTTTCCTTTATATTTGGATAGAGAATGTTTATATTCATAAAGCACTGTGCTGTTGTCCGCAATTTTCACTTGATCCTCTAATCAATCCCCTGCGCTGATTGATAGGCGAACGAATCTTCAGCCTGAGTTCTGGTATCACATTTTATACATTTGCTTGCTTGCGTTCGCGCGATAATTAAAGGTGTGTACCTCTTCATTATCCGCCCTTTTAAAAGAACGCTCGTGCTGAAGTCGGATGTGTTGGGCCGAAAGGCGCAAATATCACAGTTATACTGCAAACCACAACACAACGCAGACACGTCCACTTAACGTCCTTTTAAGGGCGGTTGACGAAGAGGAATTCTACAGTCTACGAATACTCTAGAATACTTTAGTCATCGGTGGAACATAAGCAAAAGAACGCTAAGTGGGTGTGTCTGCGTTGTGTTGTGGTTTACAGTATAACTGTGATATTTGCGCTTTCGGCCCAAAACATCCGACTTCAGCATGACATTATTGAGTACCGGTTTGTCTTCCCTCTTCGATCCCTACTCGCTTGGACAGACTAGACAGGTTTATAGAAGCACCACAGAGAGGTGGAGCAGGGTCTGGATGTTTCTGGTTCACCGATCCTGGCGTAAGCCACCAGCTCTGGGTCGCTGACAACTTCCAGCTCTGGGTCGCTGACAACTTACTCTTGTTGCAGCCTCTGTAGACAAATAATATGTCCAAATGATGATAAAATTAATGTAATATCCGAGCGGGTATGTCAAAATAAGCAAAAATAGCAGCCCAAAGCAATGAGCAAAGCAGAAAATTGTCAACGAAAGCAAATTGGAAATATCACTGAAGTGAAAGGAAAAAGAAAAAACAAGGTATTCATTACAATTGGGAGCCGCGATAGCTCAGTGGTTAGTGAACTGGACTACCACGGACAAGGGGTAGGGTTCGATGCCAACCGACGGCTTCCGGGTTCACCCAGCCTTAAATGGGTACCGGATTTTTTTCTGGGAAAGTAAAGCAGCACGGGCGTAATACTACCCACATTACCCCAAAAATCATGTGCTGAAGGTCTGTAAAATATAGGGTCACTAACACCATATTTCCCTATACGCCACTTGGTGTGACGGGGGTACTTTACTTTACTTACTTTACTATTCATTACAATTACATAGAAAAATAAGAAATGAAAATTAGATTTAGGAAATAAAAAAGGTAAACAACTTCTAAAAGCACAGTAATTAAAACAGATCATCACAGGTGCAGCTAAATCTCAAGCATTTATTGATCTTGAACAAAATACAAACAGTTAACTGAAAAAAATATGAATAAAACCATCAAAGCTACTGAAGATATAATTACAATCATCAAGAGATTGATTTGATTTGATTTTGTCTACGCTGGGAGATTGTTACTCGTTACAGCTTATGTCTTTAATATGAACGTCCGTGACATCTTTGCTTGCTCGACTGAAGATTAGAAAATATTTTAATTATACAAGACTACATGCAGAACTAACTATAATGAAAAACTAGAGAGTATTGTAATCAGACAAGACTACATGCAGAACTAACATAATGAAAAAACTAGAGAGTATTGTAATCATACAAGACTACATGCAAAACTAACTATAATGAAAAACTAGAGAGTATTGTAATCATACAAGACTACATACAGAACTAACTATAATGAAAAACTAGAAAATATTCTAATCATACAAGACTACATGCAAAACTAACTATAATGAAAAACTAGAGAGTATTGTAATCATACAAGACTACATACAGAACTAACTATAATGAAAAACTAGAAAATATTCTAATCATACAAGACTACATACAGAACTAACTATAATGAAAAACTAGAAAATATTCTAATCATACAAGACTACATGCAGAACTAACTATAATGAAAAACTAGAGAGTATTCTAATCATACAAGACTACATACAGAACTAACTATAATGAAAAACTAGAGAGTATTGTAGTCATACAAGACTACATACAGAACTAGCTATAATGAAAAACTAGAAAATATTATAATTATACAAGACTACATACAGAACTAACTATAATGAAAAACTAGAAAATATTCTAATCATACAAGACTACATGCAGAACTAACTATAATGGATGAAGATTAGAAAATATTATAATTATACAAGACTACATGCAGAACTAACTATAGTGGATGAAGATTAGAAAATGTTCTAATTATACAAGACTACATGGAGAACTAACTATAGTGGATGAAGATTAGAAAATGTTCTAATTATACAAGACTACATGCAGAACTAACTATAGTGGATGAAGATTAGAAAATGTTCTAATTATACAAGACTACATGAAGAACTAACTATAGTGGATGAAGATTAGAAAACATTATAATCATACGGAACTACATTCAGAACTAACTATGGTGGATTAAGACTGGAACATGTTTAACTTACACAAAACTAAACGCAGAACTAATTACAGTAAATGAAGACTATAAATATTCCAATCTTACAGAGCTAAATTACAGAACTAATTATAGTGTTCTGAAGACTCGGAAATATTATAATTATTCAGAACAAAACTCAGAACTGACTATAGTAGATGAGGTCAAGAACAAAAATATGATTATTCTGAACTAAATGCAGAACTATATTAGATTATACTCATCATCCTCGGGGGTCCTCGGTAGCCTAGTTGGGAAAACCACCCGACTGGACTACCGACGTTCGGACAACCCGTGTTCGATTCCCGCTGGGAGCAGTGTGAATTGTGCTCGTGGTTGGAAAAAAAAAAACACCGCCACGGTCGACCCAGCCGTTGGCAGAAATGGGTACCAGGATATTATCCTGGGAAGGTGAGGAATGTCGCTTCGCATTTGAGTTTCGATGCTTGAGGCGACACTATACAGAAATATCCGAACATTTCTGGATAGGCGGCCGAGCACATATGGGTGTATACTCGCGTGCTAAGACGCCGGTTCAAGTCTCGTACTTTACTTTACTCATCATCATAAAGTACCAGGCCTGCTGGCGTAGAGATCATGTCTATCCACAACTTTCGATCTCGTCAGTTATTTATTATTTCTGTTGTTGACCTTGTGCCAAGCCATTC
This sequence comes from Megaustenia siamemsis, assembly GCA_032433765.1. Taxonomy (NCBI): domain Eukaryota; kingdom Metazoa; phylum Mollusca; class Gastropoda; order Stylommatophora; family Ariophantidae; genus Megaustenia; species Megaustenia siamemsis. The sequence goes on along the minus strand of JAVIAB010000046.1, from coordinate 36,170,897 downwards.
TCTTGAGCTGTCTGGTATTTTTCCTCTTTCCTTTCCTCTATCTCTTTGTCCCTCAATTTTCCCAGTTGTTACAATATATTCCAGTTGCTCTCTTCTTGTTACATGGCCACAAAATGATGATTGTTTCTTCCTCATATTGAAAATTAGCTCTCTTTTTGCTTTAGCCTCTTTCAGAGCGTTTCCATTACTCTTCTTTGCTATCCATGGTATTCTCAACATTCTTTTGTAAAACCACATTTCTACAAACTCCAGTGATTTTCCTGTTTGTTCTCCTATTGTCCAAGATTCACATCCATATGGTAAGACTGGCTCTACATAACATTTAAGAACTCCTTTGGTTTCTTGTATGGTATCTTTGGTATCTTCCTACCACATTACCCCCAAAAATCATGTGCGGAAGGTCTGTAAAATATAGGGTCACTAACACCATATTTCCCTATACGCCACTTGGCGTGACGGGAGTTCTTTACTTTTTTACTTCTAGTATCTTCCTCATTTTCTGGAAAGCTGCTTTTGCCTGAGCAATTAGATTATACTAGGAAACATTATAATTCTTCAGGACTAATAGTGATTGTAGTTAGTCAAAGGCCCTGGCATCACTGCAAACGAATTAAAATCTATAATTGCTCAACCGCTCGTTATTATTTTATAGAATTGGGTAATGACACAAGAGAATTAACAGAGATAATGTAACACACAGAGGGAACTTGAAAATATAAGACACACACACACACATAGGCTATATACAATTGGAACAACTATAAGAAACCCACACACACAATTCGTATCATCATCATTGAGTGCCGTCTCCGCATCGAAGGTTGGCTACCATGGAGCACCATTCCACTCTGTCTCTTGCTTTGATGGTACAGATTGTCATAGGCTGACTTGTCCATCTTTTGATGTTACTCATCCATGTTAGTCTTGGTCTGAATCTGCCTCTTTTACATTGTATTTTCCCTTCCAATATTACTTTTATTAGGCTGTTGTATCTTTTAACATTCCCCAAAAATTTCATTTCTCTTGCTGTAATTGTGTTTAGTAGTTCTCTTTTCATTTTTAGTTGTTTTAAAACTTCATCATTTGTTTTCTTTTCTTTCCATCCAATTCTCCCTATTCTTCTATAAATCCACATTTCAAAGGCTTCAATTTTCTGTTCTGTTTTCTGGTCTAATGTCCATGTTTTTTGCACCATACAGGAATATTGACAAGATGTAACATTTTGCTATTCTTAGTTTTAGCCCTGGTGTCATTTGTTTTGATGTTAGTATATTTTTCATGGCATTTAAATTACTTTTTGCCTTACCTATTCTTTTATTTATTTCAGTTGTACATTTTCCATCATTGGTTATAGTATGTACCAGGTAGTTGTAGTTCTGAACTGTCTCTAGATGTATTCCTTCCACTTTGATATTTAATTGTAGGTCTTGAGAATTTTCTTTGTTTATGATCATAGTTTTAGTCTTTTTGATATTCATATCTAGTCCATATTTTTTGCTTGTCATGTTTATTACATTAATTAATTGTTGTAGATCTTTGGAATTTTCTGCTAGTGGTACAGTATCATCAGCATTTCTTAGGTTATTTATTATCTTTCCATTAATGTTTAGGCCTAGCATCTCAGTTATGTTTGTTAGAATTCTCTCTCCATGGCTTTCTTTAGAATGTTAGTGATGAGGCTGCAATCTCTTTCACGGTGGTCTGCCATATTTGTCTTTCGTGTTCTGAATATGCCTCACACATTGATTGTACCACACACTTTGCTGTTTTCACTTTCTGGGCCGTTGGTTATTTTTAATTCTTCCGCCCCATCCACCGTCACAGACTTTTCACATACGGGTTGAACACCCGGCCGGCGCCATTGTTGTCGAACCATGTGCTTGCCTATCGAACCGCGAACACACGACACAAAGAAAGAATAAATCATATTCCACTTAAATATCGATAAAGTTCACAGTCCATCCACCCGTCAGAAGTAAAACATACACCAAACGGGGAATAGCAACACATAATTTCACACTCGACTGTCGTGTAAATCATTTAAATATATCAACAAAAGCCGAACTATAAAAACGACAACACGTAGTAGCCTTGACATCGGAAGTCGTACAATTAGAAGTTACAATTCGTAACACTTAGAAATATACGTAGAGAGACTTTGAAACATTTATAAGAAGCACAGATATACATCACGAATTTGAAACATCGTGCACGCACACACACAAAAATGGAAATTATAAGAAGCACACACAAACACACATACACACACTTACATAATTAGAAAGATTGATTGAATCATCATCCAGTTGCATGAATAGCCCGTTTTAGAGAATCTCTGTCTCTAGCCAGACTTCTTTTATTGCCATCTTCACGGTCTATTTGATGTCTTGAAGTTACCTTCTTCTTGGTCAGCCCCTGTCATGTATTACAGGAACCAATCGTTCTAATATTATTGTGTCCACCCCAGTGTGCCTTTTGAAGTGGCTGTAATTTTTTTATTATTTCAAATGTAGGATGGTCTCTATACGCCAGTTCTGTTTAATTGTTACGTCTTTTTTCTTACTCTTTCTTCACTTCCTCTTGTAACCGTCCGTATATAGAATCTCAATAGAAACAAGAAAAAGAGTTCTTAAATGTTATGTAGAGCCAGTTTTAACATATGGATGTGAATCATGGACAATAGGACAACACACACACAAATCAATGGACGCTGTAGAAATGTGGTTTTACAGAAGAATGTTGAGAATATCATGGTCAGCTATGAAGAGTAATGAAAACGTTCTGAAAGAGACCAAAGCAAAAAGAGAGCTAATTTCCAATATTAGGAAGAAAAAATCATCATTTTTTGGCCATGTAATGAGAAGAGAACAACTGGAAAAATTGAGGGACGAAGAGATAGAGGGAAGCAAAGAGTAAAATATATCAGACAGCTTAAGAGAAAATGCTTGGCAGAAGGTTAACAACAGAAATGATACATAACTGTCGTGTTCGAAAGTTGTGGAGAGACATGATCCCTTTTCCAGCAGGACCGGTACTTGATGATGATAATATTGAATCTAACCACACGCAAATAATGAGTTAATCTTTCAAAATAGAAATACATATGTTAAAAAAACAAAAGACACCCAAATAGTCATGGATTGACAGAATTTAATCTAACGACAAATACAACGGTCGCTTCCATCCGCCAACTTCCTTGAATCGTAAACATATCAGCTTGGTCAGGCGTGTCCGCTTATCTTGCAGATGAAACAAATTATGAGGGGTTTCTTAGTACACACGAAAGTCTGATGAATTTACGACTTAAATGCACTGTCCTCACTTTACACCAAAGGATCTTTACTTATTTACGTCTCTCCTTCGTCACTCAATGGTTCTAAAGTTGTTAAATCATAATTGCAAATCATTTATGTAATATAATTTTATCGCTATTTTAATCCACGCAGTTCTAGTCAAGTTAGTTTAGTAGACAGATCATCCTCTATGCACATAAGTACTCAGATCTACTATCATAATATAAATAATCTAAGGTATGCTTGTGCAACAGCTTAATCGCCAAGAGTGAAAATGCAATGTTAGACATTATAGTGAAAGAAAGCAAAAATAAAGGACTCATCCTTAATAACAAAAAGACAGAAGTAATGGTAACAACAAAGAAAAAGACATCCTCATTGCAAAATAAAGACAAGTGGAACAGTATTAAAGCAGGTAAATGTATTTAAATATTTGGGAACTTTGTTAACCTCAGACGGAAGATGTACAAAAGAGGTGAGATGCAGAATGGCTCAGGCAAAAGCAGCTTTCCAAAAAATGAAGAAGGTACTATGCAATCCATTTTTGACAATAAATACAAGAAGAAGAGTTCTTAAATGTTATGTAGAGCAAGTCTTAACATATGGATGTGAATCATGGACAATAGTACAACAAGTAAGAAAATCACTGGAGTCTTTAGAAATGTGGTTTTACAGAAAAATGTTGAGAATACCATGGACAGCTAAGACGAGTAATGAAAACGTTCTGAAAGAGGCCAAAGCAAAAACAGAGCTAATTTCCAATATTAGGAAGAAACAATCATCATTTTTTGGCCTTGTAATGAGAAGAGAACAACTGGAATTTATTGAAACAACTGGGACAATTGAGGGACGAAGAGATAGAGAAAATCAAAGAGAAAAAATACCAGACAGCGTAAGAGAATGGCTTGGCAGAAGGTCAACAACAGAAATGATAAATAACTGTCGTGATCGAAAGTTGTGGTGAGACATGATCGCCTACGCCAGCAGGTCCGGTACTTGATGATGATGACTCAGATCTATTCCCCGGTATGTTCTTCTCAGTGTTTGGAGACTGCAAAATTTATTTCTGTTCTGATTTGCTGTTCTTCTATGTCTTCCAGCGTAGAAACCCATTTTGAAATCTCAAGTTTTGATCCCCTGTTGGGTGCAGTCTGGACATGGTGGTAGATTCGTAATGAATTATTGATATACTCGGTGTAGAAATGCCTGTTGTGTCAGTATGTGAAATATGCAAATAATATGTTTAGTGTATATTTTTCCATATATTTGTAATGATTTTATGTGTGATGTGGTCGGAATCAGGCCTGGACGCCCTAGTATCCCATAAAAATTCGGTACGATTTAAGACATGATGACCCTAGGATCCTTCGATTGGGATCGAGCCCGACATCTTGCCTTAAGTAATTAATTAAGCTTTGTTGAGTCGCCGGATTATTCTCATAGCACATTGAACAACAAGCTCATAAGTGACCATTCCTTCAGCTAATCCCGCAATGTCCAAAGACTGAGAAATACAAGTCCTTTCCTGTTCTCACTATAGCTCTCCTGAATGTAGACATCTCTCCTGATCTGCATGCACATCATGAGAAGAGAAAAGTTGGAATACTTTGTTACAACTGACAAAATACAAGGAGAGAGAGAGAGAGAGAGAGAGAGAGAGAGAGAGAGAGAGAGAGAGATCGCGGACGACAATGATAGACAACACTAGATAGCTTGGCGTCATGGCACAGAATGCAGTCAATAACAAAATTGATACGATGCACGGTGGATAGAAGGTTTAAGAAGGTCATGATGGCCTACGCCAACCAGTATGGCACATGATGACGCCTGGTAGTTGTTAGACCGTACCGCTGCAAGCTGTGCTGCCTTCTACCTGTAAACCTAGCATAGACCGTCGGTTGTTGCGGACTGTGACCAGTAGTGGATGCATCGACTCAATTCTTTGTTATTAAATCATTTCATTTGCTTGTTTGCTTGCTTTCGTTCGCCCGATGACTAAAGTATTCTAGAATTATGAATTAGATTGTAGAATTCCTCTTCGTCATCCGCCCTTAAAAGGACGTTAAGTGGACGTCTCTGCGTTGTGTTGTGATTTGCAGTGTAACACTGTTATATTTGCGCGTTTCGACCCAACACATCCGACTTCAGTACGACATTTTTGAGTACTGGGTTGTCTTCCCTCTTCGATCCCTGCTCGCTTGGCCAGACTAGACACGTTAGTCTGTTACTAGAGGCACCACGGAGAGGTGGAGCATGGTCTGGATGGTTCTGGTTCACCGATCCTGGCGCAAGCCATCAGCTGTGGATCGCTGACAACTTCCAGCTCTGGTGCTAGGAGGCGCGCCTCAGTCTCCACAATTTCATTTCGAGTGAAAGTTGCCAGATTCAAGATGTTTCTGCAGCATCATGGCTACAATACTAAACCTCATTCCTCTTCTTCTTCTACCTTTCAGCTCCCTGTGGAGCATAGGTCTTCAACAAACACTTTCCAAGTCGTTCTGCTTCTTGCCATTCTTTTAAAATCATTCCATGTCTTCCCCATCATCTTCATCTCTGCTTCTGTCTGTCTTCTCCAAGAATTTCTTGGTCTTCCTCTTTGTCTTTTCCCCTGTGGATTCCAAAAAAGGGCCAGTTGTGTAATACTCTCAGTTGGCTTCCGCAGTACTATACCTCACTATTATACAACTGCTTGGCTTTCTACCATCTTGTTTCAGTATTGGCTAGTTTCTCTACAACTGCTTGGCTTTCTACCACCTTATTTCAATATTGGCTAGTTTCTCTACAACTGCTTGGCTTTCTACCTTCTTATTTCAATATTGACTAGTTCCTATACAACTGCTTGGCTTCCTACAATCTTGTTTCAGTGTTTCTTCCTCGAGTCTTCTAGCTTCTGTGAAACAGGTACCTGAATTATAAGTCCCACCTTGACTTGGTAGCATTGGTATGCATATTAAGTGAGCTAAGCAATCTAATTACTTTCATGGTTTCTGTCTTGAAATCGTTAACTTTCATGGCGCTTTCTTCAAAAGTCTATTATTGGGAGCAGTTGTATTATATTGTAGTTACTTTCTTTACTTCTTAACTTAACGTAATTCATCTGTCAAAGAACAGTTCATTCAGTGAGTTCTTCTAAAAGAACTTCATCAACTGAGATCATTTATTTTGTTTTATGCCTGAAGTTTATGTCTATTAGTCTATTCCTCTTTGACAAATTTCGTTATTTGGTTATGGAAGGCCCCGGTATCACTGCAAACGAATTAAAATCCATAATTGCTCAACCGCCCGTGCCAGCGTAATCATCCGAATTAATATCTCATCTCCCAAACAAAGAAAGGTAACTGTAGTCCCCATCGTGGCAGCCTCAGCACATGCCAAAAGACATAAGGCGAAACCGCGCAGAAAGTGAACACAGCCAACTGTTCCCTGTCATACGATATCATCATTCATCGTAAACAATTGGATTATCGAAGCAGGATCAAAACGTATGAGACACACAGCTCACGGTGTGCACAAAGCACTTAACTCAGTAGCTCCTGCAAAAAGCCGGACTTGGAATATGAGGAAACTGCAACAAGGAACACTTTTCATGCATAACCTGCAATGGTTCCTACCGCCTATCCTCCATATACCGGAAGTTCACGTCCTCCTGAAAATGATGATCGTCATATTTTTTTTAAAAGTATAGCGCGTGATGATGTTAGGCCATCGTTGTTGACTCCAATTCCGAACATATAAACACAAAGTTAGACGTACACAGACCGTAAGATTAGCGTATGGCCGGTCTAGGGATATACGATGAGCAATCTTTTGACCAATGTCTGCACATAGGGGAAATATTCATCCATACCTGACGATTCACTGCCTGATTGTGCCGGTCTTCATTTAATCTTATTCTAAGCTATTCTTGGAAACAGTTTCATTGCAGTCGGGGCATCCCCATATCCGCTCCACCACCTGTCCCAGCATTCCTCGAAGGGTATGCAGTCTGATTGTTCTTCTAAAATGTTGCTTGCAGTGACATCTGCTTTTCCCACCTAAACACTCCTAATCGACCAAACCATGTAAAGGTCCTGTTGAAGGCCTATTGCGCCGAAACGTCCTTCTGATTTGTTTTGTCCACTTGTTACGTAAAGCTTTAACAATACCGTTTTTTTTAAAATGTTTTTTCTGTATCTATTTTTGTGTTCATTTTCCTCGACCAGACCTTGTAGGTATCCTGCTGAAGGCCTATTGAGCCGAAACGTCTTTCTGGTTTCTGTTGCCTACTTTTTACGTAAAGTTGTAACCATACCTTTTTTTTTAATGTTTATTTCTAATCTATTTTGTTTCCATTTCTCCTCAACCAGACCCTGTAGGTATCCTGCTGAAGGCCTATTGAATCGAAACGTCGTTCTGGTTTGTGTTGTCCACTTGTTACGTACAGCTTTTAACAATACCGTTTTTCTTCTATTTTTTTATCCATTTCACCTCGACCTGACATCCCCCCCCAACCTCTCTATTATTAGACATCTCAATGATCGTATTCTGTTGTTGAGTCTCCTGGATCGCCCGTGATACAAATAGTACCCATTACTTTGTCCGACAAATACACATTCAGATCATCATGATGATGGTGGCTGGGAACGTTGATGGATGTTACCAGCACAACGTAAAATAGAAATCTTTCTGTCTCATCGGAAACTACTCAACGTGGCTATGTTACTGAAAGTCTACGGTGCAATAATGTTTACATAGGCCAGTGAATCCTGGAGGGGAAAATACAAGGTAAAAGAGGCATTGGCAGATCAAGACTAACATTGACCAGTAACATCAAAAGATGGACAAACCAGCTATAGCCAACCTTCGTTGCGGATATGGCACTCGATGATGAGGTCAGTGAGTTAGTTTTCATGTTTAGAATACTTCAACATTGGCTGTATTCAAAGACCACTGAATGTAACGTTGGAAGATGCAATATCATATGCTGGAGACAATATTTTAAAGAAAACTGCTCCATCAACTACCTAACAGCGAGCAATCATGAAGAATCAAGATAAAAAAACAGCACAATCAACAGTCACGAAGAATCAAGATAAATAAACAGAACAATCAGCAGTCACGAAGAATCAAGATAAATAAACAGAACAATCAACAGTCATGAAGAATCAAGATAAATAAACAGAGCAATCAACAGTCATGAAGAATCAAGATAAATAAACAGAACAATCAACAGTCACGAAGAATCAAGATTAAAAAAACAGAACAGTCAGCACTTATGAAAGAATTAAGATAAATAAATAGAACAATCAACAAGAATGAAGAAATAAGATAAATAAACAGAACAATCAGCACGCATGAACAATTAACACTCATTAAGAATCAAGATAAATAAACAGAACAATCGTGAAGAATCAAGATAAATAAACAGAACAATCATGAAGAATCAAGATAAATAAACAGAACAATCAACAGTCGCAAAGAGTCAAAATAAATAAACAGAACAATCAATACTCATGAGAAATCAAGATCAATAAATAAAACAATCCACATTCTTCAAGCCACATCTGATGTCAATTACTTCCTTGAACTAGGAGACCGGAGTCATCGAAACTACGACCATTGTACACTACGTTGTCTCACTCTCATTGTTAACTCTCATCATCATCATGTGCCATACCGGTTGTCGTAGGCGATCATGTCCTTCCACAATCTTCTATCCACAGTGCATCGTATCAGTTCTCTTGTTGTCTGTTTTCCATGCCATGACACAAAGCTACCTAGTATTTTCTCGGGGGAAAATTAAAAAAAATAGAAAAAAATGGTATGTTAGAAGCTTTACGTGATTAGTAGACGACACAGATTTGAACGACGTTTAGGCCCAATAGGCCTTCAGCAGGAACAAACAAAAAACACACACACAGATATGTAAGTAAATAAAACCCCTTACTAGTATTTTCTCCTTTGTCGTCCGCGATCTCTCTTTCCCCGTATGTTGCCAGTTGTAACCAAATATCCCATAGTTAACTCTAATGCATCAGGTTATTCATTATTTTATTAATGATCCATTGTCGCAAATTTCTCCAATCCGTGGAACCATCATTCCTACACTCGAGCTACGTCCGTTAAGATTCCAATCTATTTATGATAGAATAAGATTTCAGCGTAGTACATGAGGTCGTGAATTGTCTAGGAGATCACTGTTAATATTCAGAATAAATAATTAATTATTGAATGTAGCATTTTTACATTTTTTTAGGGGGCTTGGAAGGTTCCCATCTACCAGACGTTTCTGTGCTGACCTGACACATAAAACTTGATCAGTCTCCACAATGCTAAAGTACTAAACATTAACATTTATCGTTGGAATGAAGCCAGGTCGCTAAAAAAAAGTCCAGTTCAAGCCAGACATCTTCTGGTTGTGTGGCCAGTTCCTCAACAACAACAGCAACAATAACAACAGCAGCAGCAACAACAACCACAACAACAACAACAACAACAGCAACAACAATAACAATAACAACAACAATAACAACAACAACAGCAACAACAACAATAAATACCGCAATCTCACCCCCATCCCCCCACTGTTTTCATGCATACATGTTGGCGTACCACTCGCCCTTATAGATAAACACAAAATCATCTCTACCATTCTGCTAGAATAATTACGTGTTGTTCTTGGCTAATGATGAAGACTGTACAAGTTATTGTTATTATTGGTTATGGAAGGCCTCGGCATCACAGCAAACGAATTAAAATCCATAATTGCTCAACCGCCCGTGCCAGTGGAATCATCCGAATTAACAACTCATCTCCCAAACAAAGAAAGGTAACTGTAGTCCCCATCGTAGCAGTCGCAGCACACGCCAAAAGACATAAGGCGAAACCGCGCAGAAAGTGAACACAGCCAACTGTTCCCTGTCATACGATATCATCATTCATCGTAAACAAGCAGGATATCGAAGCAGGATCAAAACGGATGAGACACACAGCTCACGGTGTGCACAGAGCACTTAACTCAGTAGCCCCTGCAACAGGCCGGACTTGGAATATGAGGAAACTGCAAGAAGGAACACTTTTCAGACATAGCCTTCAATGGTTCCTGCCGCCTATCCACCATATACCATGGGAGTTCACGTCCTCCCGAAAATGATGATCGTCATAGCACTTGATGATGTTAGGCCGTCATTGATGACTCCAATTCCAAACATATAGACACACAGTGGTGGTAATTTGTCATTTCCAATCCAACAGAAGCCACATGACCTGTAGTTAGTAAAACCACAGAGAGAATATGATTTTGTGACCTTCACTGATTCACTCTTAGATGTGAATGTGTAGTTTACACAAGAGGAGAAGTTTTCAACTACAGTGATTCCATTTAAGGCAATTCTGGGATAGCAAGGCAAGTCTCCTTTATAGCAGCAGAACTTGATGTTCTCCGCTCCCTTCTTGTAGCTGCTGCCACACGATTCTGATGTCTCATTAACTTGGACATCATTCAAGAACAATGTCAGATTAACATTCCATAGATATGGCTCTGCTGATGAAGTGCTTGGTGCAACAGTTGTATCAATCATACTGGAGGCTCCTGGTCTGTGGTCATTAATATCACAGACGGCACATGGTGTTGTTATATTCAGTATTTCTTTCTGGGGTGTAAATATGTGGCACACACATGGAGAGTGGTTTGTGGTCACAGTAATCCCATTAAAGGCAATTCTAGGGTAGCATGGCATAGCTGTTTCAGAACAGCACAATCCTGTGATGTTTTCTGTGTTCGCTATAAAGCTGCTGCTGCTACACAATCCTGACCAATTATAGGTGTGGACATTATTCACTTGTAATGACAAAACTGCTTTGTTTACATCATAAACCTCTGGAAGCGAATCATTTATGGGACTAATAGTACAATTTATTCTTCCATCGGGGATATCTGCATTGAGTCCTCAAAAAAAGGTCTTTGGTTAAAAAGCACATATGCATTTGAGTTAAACACACAATGAGCCCACTTCATAGATTCAAAATGATCCTTGCCAATGCCATCCGTTTGCACAAGTTAGGTCCTTAGCTACCAACGTCAAAAATGTCTGAAACGAAGCCATCCAATTAACGACTTTATCTACAGCGAAGGTTAACGAACTGTGAACAAACATTTATGTTCAAACCCTTGAAAACATTTTCAAAAATCTGCCAACTCGCAGCAATAACATTTATCGTGTTGTTCAATGTAAACATTGCTTGGTCCATAGCTCGAATATAAATAAGCTGCCATTTTGGTGCGTCCCATGACGTCATTTTTACACTGTTATGACTGTACAAGTGTAAACGCTTTTGCGTAGCTCTGTCATTTCCACTAAAGTTGCAACTTACGATTTGTATAAGAATCGTTTTCTTTATTTACAATGAGATCTTGATAAAATCATTGACTGAAAGTTTAAATTTTAAACATCTTCAGAATTAGTTTAAACGGAACGCTTTGGCTTCCTCCAGCTGTGGAGGTCTCTCCCCTCCAAGACATCACGCTACAAGTACTCCCTTGTAAATGTTTTACACTAAAAGGCCAGGTTTAAGTTAATCAAATGCCATTAGCAATTCATTTTCACAGTCGGTGGGAATTTCTCAAAGATCTTATTTAATGCGTGGTTTCTTCCTGGCTTTACCTCCCCTGATCTCTGGGATCCGATGCATACCTCTCTTGGAAAACGGCGAAAATAAAATAAAATAACAGGCGATCCCGTGTGCACTCGCGCACGTTAAGGAGCACTGAGTAGTTTAAAGTCAGCAAGAGTAGAGCACAATGGCCGCTGCTCAGGGGGAAAATGTTGAGCAAAATATACCAATATGGAAGTCGGATGTTTCGAGCCGAAAGGCGCGGATTTCGCTGTTTTGTCGTAAATTAGTGATGCAAAATATCCAAGCCCACTTAAAGATTTGCACAAACGTGTGTCACATTAATTATTAAACATGTTTGCTCTGGGCGTAGGGATGAGAGATAACTGTATGATGTAGAGTTGCGGAAAGTGGTATTGTTATAGTTTCACTGTGTTATTATAGTTATTTATTACGTTATGCAGTTATTATTATATGTTATATAACATTAAGATCATTATCGCTGCACTTAGGACACATCCATAGATATAATTGTATTGTTTTTAAAATCAATTAAGTCAAAGTCGGGAATCCCCATTACCGCTCCGTCTACTTTCAACTTTCACCTCCACCAGTTGGCAAATTTCATTTCCCTGTACTTCGCTTCCAGGAACGTAGAGGTGGCTTTACGTATCATTGAGAGTCCTAGATAGCCTAGTTGGCAAAACCACCTTCCTGGGCTACTGACGCTGGGACAACCCGTGTTCGACTTCCGCTGGAAGCAGTGTGAGTTGTACTCGTTATTAGAAAAAAAATACCCCCGCAGTCTACCCAGCCGCTGGCAAGAAGTGGATACCAGGATATTACTCTGGGAAGGTGAGGAATGTCGCCTCTCATCGTGAGTTTCGATGCTTGAAGCGACACTATCCAGAAGTCACCGAACACTTCTGGATAGGCGGCCGAGCACATATGGGTGAAAACTCGCGGGTTAAAGCGCTGATTCAATTCTTGTACTTTACCTGTATCATTGACTTCTGCAATGATTCCAGCCAATGCCTGCCTACATAGCCCTCGTCCACTTTCCCTATTATGCTCACTGAATCACTTAGTTTACAAGCCTGGCTGCAGTCTTGTTGATCCGATCAGATGGATGCCCTGGTCACTTATTTTGTTTGCTCTTACTGAGCTATTTTTGATTCTTTACTTTTGTTGCTGTATATTTTTTTTTAATGAAAATCTAATCTTAAAACTCGAACCGATTCTTTCTTGCAATATCTGAGCTGCCACCCTCTTCTTCACTGCTATCAAACCTTGTTATTAAGTATTCTTTCAAAGGGGAGGCTCGGTAGCCTAGTTTGGATGACCACCAGACTGAGCTACCGTCGTTCGGACAACCTGTGTTCGGTTCCCGCTGGAAGCAGTGTGAGTTGTACTCGTGGGTGGAAATAAAAATACCCCCCTGGTCGACCAAACCGCTGGCAGAAATGGGTACCAGGGTATTACTCTAGGAAGGTGAGGAATGTCGCCTTGCATCGAGATTTTCTATGCTTGAAGCGACACTGTCCAGAAGTCTTTAAACACTTCTGGATAGGCGGCCAAGTACGTATGGGTTGAAACTAGCGTGCTAAGACGCCCATTCAATTTTCGTACTTTTAACTTTACTTTATTTTTTTGTCTAAATACAAAGTACTGAGTCAACCATATCAATAAATATGAATGTATTTTAAGCCAAATTTTATCACTCTTTAACCGCATTAATACATTTATTATCTAATAACGCTTTTTAAATATCGGCTCATATCATACGCGCCTATAAACCAGCATTATGGAGTTGACTTCATTTTTCAATGAAAACCCTTTAATGGTGTTGATATCAGTCAGTCAGTTAAGTCGTAACCTTCTTTGTCGCTGGGGTACTGTAGATGTTGACGTTTTCACAATTTGCTTTCGATAGTCGCGATTTAGAGCAGCTCTCTGATATACAACAAAAGACATTCTTGTTTATTCTCTGATGTTATCTACCCATTTTTATCGTTTGAGTTCCGTGTCTTCTTTTGCCTGGTGTTGTGCCTTGCAGAATGGTTTTGGCAAGGCCTGTGGATCGTGTGAGATGTCATGCCAAGTCAGTCTCCGCTCTTTTATTAGTGAGAAAAGGTCTTTTATTGGTCCAGTGGATCGTAGAGTGATATATATAGGGAGTGATATATATAGGGAGTGGTTAGTGAACTGGACAATAAAAGGACAAGAGGTAGGGTTCGATCCCAATCGACGGCTTGCAGTTTTACCCAGCCTTAAATGGGTACCGGAATTTTTATCTGGGAAAATAAAGCGGCACGGGCGTAATACCGACCACATTACAACAAAAATCATGTGCTGAAGGTGCGTGAAATTTATGGTTACTAACATCATATTCCCTATACGCCACTTGGCGTGACGGGGACTCTTTACTTATATATATATATATATATATATATATGCGCACAAATTGAACTGTTATTCCCATATATGGAGCTCATGTACTTTAACAACACATGTTGGAAGTAGAACTGTGAAGGAAGACAGTAGTGATTTCCCATCGGCTACAAGTCAATGATAGTCTACTAAAAATCTTAGTGGCTTCTCTCCACGTAGCCTAGCCCATGTAAGATGTTTCTTCTCTCCACGCAGCCTAGCCCATGTAAGATGTTTCTTCTCTCAACGCAGCATGTTTCTTCTCTCCACTCAGCCTAGCCCATGTAACTTGTTTCTTCTCTCAACGCAGCATGTTTCTTCTCTCCACGCAGCCTAGCCCATGTAACTTGTTTCTTCTCTCCATACAGCCTAGCCCATGTAACATGTTTCTTCTCTCCATACAGCCTAGCCCATGTAACGTGTTTCTTCTCTCCATACAGCCTCGCCCATGTAACATGTTTCTTCTCTCCATACAGCCTAGCCCATGTAACATGTTTCTTCTCTCCACGCAGCCTAGCCCATGTAACATGTTTCTTCTCTCCACGCAGCCTAGCCCATGTAACATGTTTCTTCTCTCCATACAGCCTAGCCCATGTAACATGTTTCTTCTCTCCATACAGCCTAGCCCATGTAACATGTTTCTTCTCTCCACGCAGCCTAGCCCATGTAACTTGTTTCTTCTCTCCACGCAGCCTAGCCCATGTAACTTGTTTCTTCTCTCCACGCAGCCTAGACCATGCAACATGTTTCTTCTCTCCACGCTGCCTAGCCCATGTAACATGTTTCTTCTCTCCACGCAGCCTAGCCCATGCAACATGTTTCTTCTCTCCATACAGCCTAGCCCGTGTAACATGTTTCTTCTCTCCACGCAGCCTAGCCCATGCAACATGTTTCTTCTCTCCACGCAGCCTAGCCCATGCAACATGTTTCTTCTCTCCACGCAGCCTAGCCCATGTAACATGTTTCTTCTCTCCATACAGCCTAGCCATACAACATGTTTCTTCTCTCCATACAGCCTCGCCCATGTAACATGTTTCTTCTCTCCATACAGCCTAGCCCGTGTAACATGTTTCTTCTCTCCACGCAGCCTAGCCCATGCAACATGTTTCTTCTCTCCACGCAGCCTAGCCCATGCAACATGTTTCTTCTCTCCACGCAGCCTAGCCCATGTAACATGTTTCTTCTCTCCATACAGCCTAGCCATACAACATGTTTCTTCTCTCCATACAGCCTCGCCCATGTAACATGTTTCTTCTCTCCATACAGCCTCGCCCATGTAACATGTTTCTTCTCTCCATACAGCCTAACCCATGTAACATGTTTCTTCTCTCCATACAGCCTCGCCCATGTAACATGTTTCTTCTCTCCATACAGCCTCGCCCATGTAACATGTTTCTTCTCTCCATACAGCCTAGCCCATGTAACATGTATCTTCTCTCCACGCAGCCTAGCCCATGTAACATGTTTCTTCTCTCCACGCAGCCTAGCCCATGTAACATGTTTCTTCTCTCCACGCAGCCCTAGCCCATGTAACATGTTTTTTCTCTCCACGCAGCCTAGCCCATGTAACATGTTTCTTCTCTCCACGCAGCCTAGCCCATGTAACATGTTTCTTCTCTCCACGCAGCCCTAGCCCATGTAACATGTTTTTTCTCTCCACGCAGCCTAGCCCATGTAACATGTTTCTTCTCTCCACGCAGCCCTAGCCCATGTAACATGTTTTTTCTCTCCACGCAGCCTAGCCCATGTAACATGTTTCTTCTCTCCACGCAGCCCTAGCCCATGTAACATGTTTCTTCTCTCCACGCAGCCCTAGCCCATGTAACATGTTTTTTCTCTCCACGCAGCCCTAGCTCATGTAACATGTTTCTTCTCTCCACGCAGTCTAGTCCATCTAACATGTTTCTTCTCTCTCCGCAACATAGCCCATGTAACATGTTTCTTCTCTCCACGCAGCCCTAGCCCATATAACATGTTTCTTCTCTCCACACAGCCTAGCCCATGTAACATGTTTCTTCTCTCCACGCAGTCGAGCGATCCAACAGTTTGTTGAAAGAGCAACAAAGACACATTAAAAGACCAAAAATTGGAAAAGAACTGGCATATAAGCAAAGTCTTACATAATACATTCAAATAATATATCGCGTTAAAATACAGTGGACCGGAAGAAACAGTAGAAGGAAGACGTGGTTTGAGGAAGACGGGGCATAGGCAGACCAAGAAGAAGGTGACTTTAGAATATCAAAGAAATCTTGAACATGACAAAGAAGCGGGGTCAGAGACAAACATGATTTCAGACTGACTATGGTGAACATATTTTTTATCAAAGTGCGTTTGTTACCTTATCATCATCATCATCAAGTACCATGCTTGCTTCAAGTGCCCGTGTTACCCTATCATCATCATCATCATCATCATCATCATCATCAAGTGCCATGCTTGCTTCAAGTGCGCTAGTTACCATATCATCATTATCATCATCAAGTACCATGTTTGCATCAAGTGCGCTAGCTACCCTATCATCATTATCATCAAGTACCATGCTTGCTTCAAGTGCGTTAGCTACCCTATCATCATCATCAAGTACCATGTTTGCATCAAGTGCGCTAGCTACCCTATTATCATCATCATCAAGTACCATGCTTGCTTCAAGTGCGCTAGCTACCCTATCATCATCATCAAGTACCATGCTTGCTTCAAGTGCGCTAGCTACCCTATCATCATCATCAAGTGCCATGCTTGCTTCCAGTGCGCTAGTTACCCTATCATCATCAACAAGTACCATGCTTGCTTCAAGTGCGCTAGTTACCCTATAATCATCATCATCATCATCAAGTATCGTGCTTGCTTCAAGTGCACTAGTTACCCTATCATCATCAACTACCATGCTTCCATCAATTGCACTAGTTACCCTATCATCATCAAATACCATGCTTCCATCAAGTGCACTAGTTACCCTATCATCAAGTACCATTCTTGCCTCAAGTGCACTAGGTACCCTATCATCATCAAATACCATTCTTGCCTCAAGTGCACTAGGTACCCTATCATCATCAAGTACCATTCTTGCCCTAAGTGCACTAGTTACCCTATCATCATCAAATACCATGCTTCCATCAAATGTACTAGTTACCCTATCATCATCAAATGCCATGCTTCCTTCAATCAACACTAGTTACCCTATCATCATCAAATACCATGCTTCCATCAATCAACACTAGTTACCCTATCATCATCAAATACCATGCTTCCATCAATCAACACTAGTTACCCTATCATCATCAAATACCATGCTTCCATCAAATGTACTAGTTACCCTATCATCATCAAATACCATGCTTCCATCAATCAACACTAGTTACCCTATCATCATCAAATACCATGCTTCCATCAAGTACATTAGTTACCCTATCATAAAATACCATTCTTTCCTCAATTACACTAGGTACTCTTTCATCATCATCATCATCATCATCATCATCATCATCAAGCCCCACGCGTACTTCAAGTGCACTAGTTACCCTTTCATCATCATCATCAAGCCCACATACTTCCATCAAGTGCACTAGTTACACTTTCATCATCATCACACCCCCATACTTCCATCAAGTGCACTAGTTACCCTTTCATCATCATCACACCCCCATACTTCCATCAAGTGCACTAGTTACCATATCATCATCATCACCACACCCCCATACTTCCAAAAAGTGCAGTAGTTACCCTTTCTTCATCATCATCAATCCCCCATACTTCCATCAGGTGCACTAGTTACCCTATCATCATCATCACCACACCCCCATACTTTCATCAAGTGCACTAGTTACCCTTGCATCATCATCATTATGAAGCCCCCATACGTCCATCATGTGTACTAGTTATCCTATCATCATCATCAAGCCCCCATACTTTCATCAAGTGCACTAGTTACCCTTGCATCATCATCATCATCAAGCCACCATACTTCCATCAAGTGCACTTGTTACCCTATCATTATCATCAAGCCCCCATACTTCCATCAAGTGCACTAGTTATCCTATCATCATCATCAAGCCCCCATACTTCCATCAAGTGCACTAGTTACCCTATCATCATCAAGCCCCCATACTTCCATCAAGTACACTAGTTACCCTATCATCATCATCAAGCCCCCATACTTCCATCAAGTGCACTAGTTACCCTATCATCATCATCATCATCAAGCCACCATACTTCCATCAAGTGCACTAGTTACCCTATCATCATCATCAAGCCCCCATACTTCCATCAAGTGCACTAGTTACCCTATCATCATCATCATCATCAAGCCCCCATACTTCCATCAAGTGCACTAGTTACCCTATCATCATCATCATCAAGTCCCCATACTTCTATCATGTGCACTAGTTACCATATCATCATCATCATGAAGCCCCATACTTCCATCAAGTGCACTAGTTACCCTATCATCATCATCAAGCCCCCATACTTCGATCAAGTGCACTAGTTACCCTATCATCTTCATCAAGCCCCCATACTTCCATCAAGTGCACTAGTTACCCTATCATCTTCATCAAGCCCCCATACTTCGATCAAGTGCACTAGTTACCCTATCATCTTCATCAAGCCCCCATACTTCCATCAAGTGCACTAGTTAATCTATCATCATCATCATCAAGCCCCCATACTTCCATCAAGTGCACTAGTTACCATATCATCATCATCAAGCCTCCATACTTCCATCAAGTGCACTAGTTACCCTATCATCATCATCAAGCCCCCGTACTTCCATCAAGTGCACTAGTTACCATATCATCATCATCAAGCCTCCATACTTCCATCAAGTGCACTAGTTACCATATCATCATCATCAAGCCTCCATACTTCCATCAAGTGCACTAGTTACCCTATCATCATCAAGCCCCCGTACTTCCATCAAGTGCACTAGTTACCATATCATCATCATCAAGCCTCCATACTTCCATCAAGTGCACTAGTTACCATATCATCATCATCAAGCCTCCATACTTCCATCAAGTGCACTAGTTACCCTATCATCATCATCAAGCCCCCGTACTTCCATCAAGTGCACTAGTTACCCTATCATCATCATCAAGCCCCCGTACTTCCATCAAGTGCACTAGTTACCCTATCATCATCATCAAGCCCCCGTACTTCCATCAAGTGCACTAGTTACCATATCATCATCAAGCCCCCGTACTTCCATCAAGTGCACTAGTTACCCTATCATCATCATCAAGCCTCCATACTTCCATCAAGTGCACTAGTTACCATATCATCATCATCAAGCCTCCATACTTCCATCAAGTGCACTAGTTACCATATCATCATCATCAAGCCTCCATACTTCCATCAAGTGCACTAGTTACCCTATCATCATCATCAAGCCCCCGTACTTCCATCAAGTGCACTAGTTACCATATCATCATCATCAAGCCTCCATACTTCCATCAAGTGCACTAGTTACCCTATCATCATCATCAAGCCCCCGTACTTCCATCAAGTGCACTAGTTACCATATCATCATCATCAAGCCCCCATACTTCCATCAAGTGCACTAGTTACCCTATCATCATCATCAAGCCCCCGTACTTCCATCAAGTGCACTAGTTACCATATCATCATCATCAAGCCCCCATACTTCCATCAAGTGCACTAGTTACCCTATCATCATCATCAAGCCCCCGTACTTCCATCAAGTGCACTAGTTAACATATCATCATCATCAAGCCCCCGTACTTCCATCAAGTGCACTAGTTACCCTATCATCATCATCAAGCCCCCGTACTTCCATCAAGTGCACTAGTTACCCTATCATCTTCATCAAGCCCCCATACTTCGATCAAGTGCACTAGTTACCCTATCATCTTCATCAAGCCCCCATACTTCCATCAAGTGCACTAGTTAATCTATCATCATCATCATCAAGCCCCCGTACTTCCATCAAGTGCACTAGTTACCCTATCATCATCATCAAGCCCCCATACTTCCATCAAGTGCACTAGTTACCCTATCATCATCATCAAGCCTCCATACTTCCATCAAGTGCACTAGTTACCCTATCATCATCAAGCCCCCATACTTCCATCAAGTGCACTAGTTACCCTATCATCATCATCAAGCCCCCGTACTTCCATCAAGTGCACTAGTTACCCTATCATCATCATCAAGCCCCCGTACTTCCATCAAGTGCACTAGTTACCATATCATCATCAAGCCCCCGTACTTCCATCAAGTGCACTAGTTACCCTATCATCATCATCAAGCCTCCATACTTCCATCAAGTGCACTAGTTACCATATCATCATCATCAAGCCTCCATACTTCCATCAAGTGCACTAGTTACCATATCATCATCATCAAGCCTCCATACTTCCATCAAGTGCACTAGTTACCCTATCATCATCATCAAGCCCCCGTACTTCCATCAAGTGCACTAGTTACCATATCATCATCATCAAGCCTCCATACTTCCATCAAGTGCACTAGTTACCCTTTCATCATCATCAAGCCCCCGTACTTCCATCAAGTGCACTAGTTACCATATCATCATCATCAAGCCCCCATACTTCCATCAAGTGCACTAGTTACCCTATCATCATCATCAAGCCCCCGTACTTCCATCAAGTGCACTAGTTACCATATCATCATCATCAAGCCTCCATACTTCCATCAAGTGCACTAGTTACCCTATCATCATCATCAAGCCCCGTACTTCCATCAAGTGCACTAGTTACCATATCATCATCATCAAGCCCCCGTACTTCCATCAAGTGCACTAGTTACCCTATCATCATCATCAAGCCCCCGTACTTCCATCAAGTGCACTAGTTACCCTATCATCTTCATCAAGCCCCCATACTTCGATCAAGTGCACTAGTTACCCTATCATCTTCATCAAGCCCCCATACTTCCATCAAGTGCACTAGTTAATCTATCATCATCATCATCAAGCCCCCGTACTTCCATCAAGTGCACTAGTTACCCTATCATCATCATCAAGCCCCCATACTTCCATCAAGTGCACTAGTTACCCTATCATCATCATCAAGCCCCCATACTTCCATCAAGTGCACTAGTTACCCTATCATCATCATCAAGCCCCCGTACTTCCATCAAGTGCACTAGTTACCCTATCATCATCATCAAGCCCCCGTACTTCCATCAAGTGCACTAGTTACCCTATCATCATCATCAAGCCCCCATACTTCCATCAAGTGCACTAGTTACCCTATCATCATCATCAAGCCTCCGTACTTCCATCAAGTGCACTAGTTACCCTATCATCATCATCAAGCCCCCATACTTCCATCAAGTGCATTAGTTACCATATCATCATCATCAAGCCCCCGTACTTCCATCAAGTGCACTAGTTACCATATCATCATCATCAAGCCCCCGTACTTCCATCAAGTGCACTAGTTACCCTATCATCATCATCAAGCCCCCGTACTTCCATCAAGTGCACTAGTTACCCTATCATCATTATCAAGCCTCCATACTTCCATCAAGTGCACTAGTTACCCTATCATCATTATCAAGCCTCCATACTTCCATCAAGTGCACTAGTTACCCTATCTTCATCAAGCCCCCATACTTCCATCAAGTGCACTAGTTACCATATCATCATCATCAAGCCCCCGTACTTCCATCAAGTGCACTAGTTACCCTATCATCATCATCAAGCCCCCATACTTCCATCAAGTGCACTAGTTACCATATCATCATCATCAAGCCCCCATACTTCCATCAAGTGCACTAGTTACCCTATCATCATCATCAAGCCCCCGTACTTCCATCAAGTGCACTAGTTACCATATCATCATCATCAAGCCCCCGTACTTCCATCAAGTGCACTAGTTACCCTATCATCATCATCAAGCCCCCGTACTTCCATCAAGTGCACTAGTTACCCTATCATCATCAAGCCTCCATACTTCCATCAAGTGCACTAGTTACCCTATCATCATCATCAAGCCTCCATACTTCCATCAAGTGCACTAGTTACCCTATCATCATCATCAAGCCTCCATACTTCCATCAAGTGCACTAGTTACCCTATCATCATCATCAAGCCTCCGTACTTCCATCAAGTGCACTAGTTACCCTATCATCATCATCAAGCCTCCATACTTCCATCAAGTGCACTAGTTACCCTATCATCATCAAGCCTCCATACTTCCATCAAGTGCACTAGTTACCCTATCATCATCAAGCCCCCGTACTTCCATCAAGTGCACTAGTTACCCTATCATCATCAAGCCCCCGTACTTCCATCAAGTGCACTAGTTACCCTATCATCATCAAGCCCCCGTACTTCCATCAAGTGCACTAGTTACCCTATCATCATCAAGCCCCCGTACTTCCATCAAGTGCACTAGTTACCCTATCATCATCAAGCCCCCGTACTTCCATCAAGTGCACTAGTTACCCTATCATCATCATCAAGCCCCCGTACTTCCATCAAGTGCACTAGTTACCCTATCATCATCAAGCCCCCGTACTTCCATCAAGTGCACTAGTTACCCTATCATCATCAAGCCCCCGTACTTCCATCAAGTGCACTAGTTACCCTATCATCATCAAGCCCCCGTACTTCCATCAAGTGCACTAGTTACCCTATCATCATCAAGCCCCCGTACTTCCATCAAGTGCACTAGTTACCCTATCATCATCAAGCCCCCGTACTTCCATCAAGTGCACTAGTTACCCTATCATCATCATCAAGCCCCCGTACTTCCATCAAGTGCACTAGTTACCCTATCATCATCAAGCCCCCGTACTTCCATCAAGTGCACTAGTTACCCTATCATCATCATCAAGCCCCCGTACTTCCATCAAGTGCACTAGTTACCCTATCATCATCAAGCCCCCGTACTTCCATCAAGTGCACTAGTTACCATATCATCATCATCAAGCCCCGTACTTCCATCAAGTGCACTAGTTACCATATCATCATCATCAAGCCTCCATACTTCCATCAAGTGCACTAGTTACCCTATCATCATCAAGCCTCCGTACTTCCATCAAGTGCACTAGTTACCCTATACGGAAATAAAAAAAAACTTGAAGGCATTCTATGAACGACGGCAATCCATTCCAAAATGTTTAATTTTAAAAAGAAACGTTATTAAAGAACATAAGCAGGTCATGCATACAGTCTCGAGAATGTTACCGTTAATCACACCTTGAGCTGTGTCTAATAAATTACCAGGATCTGCACCGGGTCCAGTCTCTCCGTGAAATATTTTAGGTCGCCAACAAGTATGATCTACTGCAGTGTATCTAAAACAATTTCTGGCTAAAGTCCCGGCGGCTCTGAATATATCGACACTAATTTTGATATAAACGCGTGCAGTTTAGAATCATCTTATTAAGATTCACATTAAAGTTATAGCCTTTTTCGACTATTCCGTATTCTAGTAATATAATTATTGTCAAGGTCAAGGTAAAGTACGATACTTGAATGGGAGTCTTAGCACGCGAGTTGCCACCCATATGTGCTCGGCCGCCTATACAGAAGTGTTCGGAGACTTCTGGATTGTGTCGCTTCAAGCATTGAAACTCACTATGCGAGGCAACATTCGTTATCTTCCCAGAGTACTGCCCTGATACCCATATATGTCAGCGGCTGGGTCGACCGCGGGGATAATTTTTTCCAACCACGAGTAAATTTGGCAGTTTCCAGCGGGAACCGAACAAGGGTTGTCCCATCGTCGGTGGTTTAGTCTGGTGGTTTTCCGAACTACGCTACCGGGGCCCCCATCATTTGTTAATTTACTACATACGTCGTGAATCCCATCCCAGCTGAACGAATTAACTTCTTAAAATATTGCTGTAGAGCAGTGATCAGATAATTGGTTTCTGTGTTCAAAAGGTCGGGTTTATACCCTCCAGCGACACACATCATCATCATCAAGTACCAGGCCTGCTGGCGTAGGCGATCATGTCTCTCCACAATTTTCGATCTCGACAGTTATTTATCATTTCTGTTGTTGACCTTCTGCCAAGCCATTCTCTTAAGCTGTCTGTTATCTTTTCTCTTTGCTTTTCTCTATCTCTTCGTCCCTCAATTTTCCCAGTTGCTACAATATATTCCAGCTGTTCTTTTCTCATTTCAAGGCCAAAAAATTATGATTGTTTCTTCCTAATATTGGAAATAAGTTATGTTTACTTTGGCCTCTTTCAGGACGTTTTCATTACTCTTCTTAGCTGTCCATGGTATTCTCAACATTCTTCTGTAAAACCACATTTCTACAGACTCCAGTGATTTTCATGTTTGTTATCCTATTGTCCATGACTCACATCCATATGTTAAGACTGACTCTACATAACATTTAAGAACTCCTTTTCTTCTTTCGATTGTCAAAAATGGATTTCATAATATCTTCCTGATTTTTTGGAAAGCTGCTTTTGCCTGAGCCATTCTGCATCTCATCTTTTTTGTACATCTTCTGTCTGAGGTTAACAAAGTTCCCAAATATCTAAATTCATTTTACACACATGCAGGTCTGTTATTCGGCATATACGGAGCTCGTGGACTTTCACGGCTCATGTTGGAAGAAGAACTGTGACGGAAGACAGTTGTGCTTTCCCATCGGCTACAAATAGTTTTACCATTGAAATATGGCAGTCACTAAAGCTTTACATTGGTCTTAAAGCTCAGATTTATACACAGGTGTGTGTGTGACCACAGTGACTCAATGAGTATGCTCACAATGATATAAAGATCGCAACTGGCTTGGCTCGACAGCTTTGGTTAAAGTCTATGGAAGGTCTAATCTAACAAAAACCTGATTCACTTTCGTTCCAGGGCACATGGATATGAAAGGTAATGAGCATGCCTACAGACTTCCTGTTTCGCTGATCTTGGGTGTGGAAGAGTAATGGACCGCGACGACTTTCTGAAAGCCCTCAGGGACGGCAGACGACAAAACGACTCAAAATAATATCACGAATCAGCAGCCATGAACAGACTTCACAAATTTCATATCAAGAAGGGAGTTGCCAGACAGGAGAGCTATGCTGAATTCCAAAGAAAACTTGTCAGCGGACAAAAATACCGGTGTCGTTAGAAGCTACACTTTGTCGGACATACTTCGGAGGAGATCTCAGCACTAGGAGATCTGAGTACTAGGAGATCTCAGCACTAGGAGATCTGAGTACTAGGAGATCTGAGTACTAGGAGATCTGAGTACTAGGATATCTGAGCACTAGGAGATCTGAGCACTATGAAGTCTGAGCATTGGGAGATCTGAACACTATAGTCCGTTCAGAATCGTTTGCCGAGATGTTATGATTTATAATTCAAAAAGTTCTTGATGATTTCACATGATTTTTGGCATACGGTGTTAAAATGTCCATGTCACGAGAACATATGTGTTACTCGATGTCTAGCTATAACGGTTTTATTAAAGCGGCGAATTCCTTTGATCTTTGCCCATGTAACTATTATTTTGACCCTAATCAAAATGTTTTACAGTAATCTAGTGCAACGATGACCCATAGGCGTGTCCATAAAATTTTACTGGGTGGCAAGTATACAAATTTAAATTATATATAGAACTTTTGTTCGTAGAGTCAATTTGATATAGTTCCATGCTCTTGGTGTGAGTTTCCCAAATGTTGTCGCTGCCTTCAAATACGTACATTTAGTTCATCATCTAAGGAAAGTGTGGCTGTAATAGTGGATCCAAGATAGCTGAACTTCTGTACTGACTCAAGCAGGCTTCCATTCAAAGTAATGGTTGTGGTTTGCTTATAACATATTTTTGATTGCTTGGGTGGTCTTGAACAATAAACTGTTTAACAAATCAACTAGGAAATTTTGCAAATCAAACTATTTATCTGTAGACTTAATCAGAGTAATGATCATTCAGAATCAGACGAGTCAAATAGGTCGATTACTGCTTTCGGCTGAACAAACAACAAACCATCCTTTTTCCAATATTCCTCTTCTTGTCGTAACACATGATCCTCACATTTTACCCAGTAGTCTTTATTTATATTTGATAGAGCCTGATTTGTAAGTGTCTCAACATCGCATAATTTGAAAGTTTTATTTGTATATGCTACGTGTCCTTTAACTTTTGGTAAACTAGTTCTATAGGATTTAAGTGTGCATGATATGGAGGTAGTCTCAAACATCTATGGCCATGTTCTTGAATTAACTTGTCTATTTTAAATATCTTTGTACGTTGTGTCTGTTTTACAAGGCTAAGCAATTCGGGTTTCAAGTAGCTGTCGTTAACTTGTATGTGTTCTTTTATGAGCCACGTTTTGATTGCATCTTTTGTACTTGATGATGTTGGGATTCTATCTTCTACGTTAACTACGTTATGGTATGAAGCATTGTTCATTATCAGACAAGAAGGTCGATCTAATATTGGAAGGATACTTTTCTCGATCCAGTCTTTAAATATGTGCCCATTCATTTCGGAGTGGTAGTCTCTATTGTCTATGGATTTTGAAATGAAAACGAGATGAGCATTCTGCAACAACCCATTATGTCTGCTACCTGCATGTGCAACTATCAAACGTTGCCCTTTACTGCTTGGTACTGATCTTTTAATACTTCCATCTGCTAACTGCCATTCCTTTTCATTTGTATGATGAGCGTTGATCCAAGTTTCATCTAAATAAACAATATCATAATCATTTTCGCGCATTTCCTTCACTTCACGTGTGGCCGTATTTCTCAATGATTTTGTCAACATGGTAAACCTTTTTCTTATTCGTATTCTTCACAAGTTGTAACAATTCGGGTTTTAAATATGTGTCGTCAAATTTGACATTTTCATTCGCAAGCCATGTCCTAATTTGCTCTTTTGTATTTGATGCAGTAGGCACTTTGTCCCATCTTGAATTCCCTAAGGAAGTGCTGATATAGTAAAACAGTAACCTTTTGCATAGTTATAAATTTGCATTTCAAACTCATTGTAATTTAGATATAAATGTTGGTATTTAAAGTCAACAAATTGTCTACTGAGAGTAGTATACAAGGGTCCAACTAAGTCGTATTTGGACCGTAAATTAACAAAGATATATAGTGTGGCGCGCGGCGCGCATAAAGCGTGCGGCGCAGGGGGAGTTAACCGTGACATTTCGTGTCGAGGTATTGACCTCTAGTCCAGGTGACCCGGAAGTGACGTGTTTTATGTCTGGTGTGTCCTGGCTTTGGAGTTCTTGATCGTTAGTGATAGGTTAGTAGATTATACAACAGCATTGAAAAACAATCAATATAAAACAAAAGACAAAAGATATATTTTATTCTTTTATTATCTCAATAGGTGTATAACATACAGTGGATATTATATAATATTACAAACATATTCAGTACATTGAGTAAATATATAGTACAAGGATAACAATTATTTATAGCTATGTAGTTGGGTGTCTGCTTAGCTCTATGTCATAAATGAATCATAAGGGGTGAAACTGTTAGAGATTGCTGGGTAGTCTAAGCTGGTAGTGTAAAGAGTTAAATATCTAGAGGAGTTGTCGAGACGTTATCATCAGCTACCTTTCTTTTTATATAGAAATAGGAAAGAGCATTTCTTGTTTGACTGTAGGAAAATATGGAATTATTTAAGACTTTGAAACCTAAATTTTTCCCACCCTTGGCCTTTTGCGTGGCGAGAACCGCTAAAAACATATCTTTATCTAATTTGTTGTGTTGCTTGCTTAGCCCTTTACAACTGATTTTATCGTAATCCCCACTACAATGGTACGTCTTACTACATAAGCTAACAAGAGCTGTCCCTTCGTACTCTAGTTTAAAAAGCCCGGGCGTTCGTTTGGTGTACGCTTTAACACCCTTACAGTTTATACAGTCTGTTTTGCTAGTATGTTCATCGCAGCGATGGGTGTATGGAGGTCGCCTAGTGTGTAATAAGGGCTGTATAGGGGTCGTCTAGTGTGCCGTGATGGGTCAATGGAGGTCGGCTAGTATGTCGTGATGGGTGTACGGAGGTCGTCTAGTGTGTCATATTGGGTGTATAGAGGGCGTTTAGTGTGTCATGATGGTTGTATAGGGGTCGTCTAGTGTGTCATGATGGTTGTATAGGGGTCGTCTAGTGTGCCGTGATGGGTGTACGGAGGTCGTCTAGTGTGTCATATTGGGTGTATAGAGGGCGTTTAGTGTGTCATGATGGTTGTATAGGGGTCGTCTAGTGTGTCATGATGGTTGTATAGGGGTCGTCTAGTGTGCCGTGATGGGTCAATGGAGGTCGGCTAGTATGTCGTGATGGGTGTACGGAGGTCGTCTAGTGTGTCATATTGGGTGTATAGAGGGCGTCTAGTGTGTCATGATGGGTGTATAGCGGTCGTCTAGTGTGTCATATTGGGTGTATAGAGGGCGTCTAGTGTGTCATGATGGGTGTATGTAGGTCGTTTAGTGTGTCATATTGGGTGTATAGAGGGCGTTTAGTGTGTCGTGAGGGGTGTATGGAGGTCGTCTACTGTGTCGTGAGGGGTGTATGGAGGTCATCTAGTGTGGTATGTGTGGTGTATGGCGGTTGTCTGGTATATCATACTTTAATCAACCAATAAGAAAAATGAAGGAACATTACATTCAACATTACTTATCTTAACTACTTTACATCAATACAGTTGAATAACGTGTTATCGTTAAGTCTTACCATACTTTAAGAGAAAACATTCAAACTTACAGCGTAAAATATAGTCTCAATCATCTACACCGAATATAACCTGTTATCGATAAGCCTTAACATACGTTAAGAGAAAACAAGCCAACTTACTGTGCAAAAATCCGCTAGTGTGAACAGTAACTTTCCTTGAATCAACCAAACTTATAACGCCGTCTAGTTTAAATATAACCTGGTAAGAAATGAATAAATTAGCCAATCAGCGAGTGACTATGCCAACATCGCTTGATATCGGGATTAACCAATCAGAAAAGAGTATTAACATAGGAGGCGGGGCGAAGAAATGGCTGACAGGTGGATTAACCAATCAGAAAAGCGCGTTAGCCCAAGCGTAGGTAGTGGCTGTCGGGTCAGCAGTGGGGGAAAAATGCGGGGTGGTGGGTTACTTGAACTCGTTTTGACCCCTGAGGCAATTCCAGAAGAGTTCTATGACCTCATTTTGACCGCTGAAGGCTTTAATACCAAGGTTTCCCACTTCAACGAACGACATACATCATTAAAGGTGATTACTTCAGCTCTTAGACTTTGGAGTTCCATATCTTTATCACTTCAACGAATGACAGACAACAGTAAAGATGATCATTTCAGGTAAGAAAACTTAGTTCCAAACCCTAAAATTTTGGTTCATACTCACAAAGTTGAACACAAACTCTACAAATTTAGGCCCAAAGTTGTAATTGTTAGACACGAAAGTCGTAAATGTTATATGCAAAGTCCAAAAGTTTGTCAAAAAGACAACCCAAACTCAAAATAGTTAGATGCAAAGCTCAAAAATGTATATGCAAAGTCCAAAAAGTTACTCCAAAAGACAACTAATATAACACTTAACCCCAAAATTTCGTCTCATAACCAAAAAGTTGAACTCAAAACCCTAAAAATTTAGTCCCAAAGTGATACTAGTTCGACACAAAAGTCGTAAATGTTATATACAAAGTCTAAAAGTTTGTCAAAAAGACAACCCAAACTCAGAATAGTTAGACACAAAACCCAACAATTTATAGGTAAAGTCCAAAAAGTTACTCCAAAAGACAACTAATGTAACTCTTAATCCCAAAATTTCGGCTCATATGCACAAAGTTGAACACGAACTCTACAAATTTAGTCCCAAAGTCGTAATTGTTAGACACGAAAGTCGTAAATGTTATATTCAAATCCAAAAGTTTGTTAAAAAGACAACCCAAACTCAAAATAGTTAGACACAAAACCCAACAATTTATAGGTAAAGTCCAAAAAGTTACTCCAAAAGACAACTAATGTAACACTTAACCCCAAAATTTCGTCTCATAACCAAACAGTTGAACTCAAAACCCTAAAAATTTAGTCCCAAAGTGATACTAGTTCGACACAAAAGTCGTAAATATTATATACAAAGTCTAAAAGTTTGTCAAAAAGACAACCCAAACTCAGAATAGTTAGACACAAAACCCAACAATTTATAGGTAAAGTCCAAAAGTTACTCCAAAAGACAACTAATGTAACTCTTAATCCCAAAATTTCGGCTCATATGCACAAAGTTGAACACGAACTCTACAAATTTAGTCCCAAAGTCGTAATTGTTAGACACGAAAGTCGTAAATGTTATATTCAAATCTAAAAGTTTGTTAAAAAGACAACCCAAACTCAAAATAGTTAGACACAAAACCCAACAATTTATAGGTAAAGTCCAAAAAGTTACTCCAAAAGACAACTAATGTAACACTTAACCCAAAATTTCGTCTCATAACCAAACAGTTGAACTCAAAACCCTAAAAATTTAGTCCCAAAGTGATACTAGTTCGACACAAAAGTCGTAAATATTATATACAAAGTCTAAAAGTTTGTCAAAAAGACAACCCAAACTCAGAATAGTTAGACACAAAACCCAACAATTTATAGGCAAAGTCCAAAAAGTTACTCCAAAAGACAACTAATGTAACACTTAACCCCAAAATTTCGTCTCATAACCAAACAGTTGAACTCAAAACCCTAAAAATTTAGTCCCAAAGTGATACTAGTTCGACACAAAAGTCGTAAATGTTATATACAAAGGCCAAAACTTTGTCAAAAAGACAACCCAAACTCAGAATATTTAGACACAAAAGACCAAATAGTTACATTCAAAGTCCAAAAGTTTGTCAAAAAGACAACCTTAACTCAAAATAGTTAGACACAAAACCCAACAATTTATATGCAAAGTCCAAAAAAGTTACTCCAAAAGACAACTAATTTAACAACAAGCCCTAAAATTTCGTCTCATAACCAAAAAGTTGAACTCAAAACCCTAAAAAGTGTCCACTTATCAACCAAAGTCTTTAATACAGCTGAGAAAACCCTAATAAATAATTACAATTCACTAAAAATGTTGCACTTGATGATAGTTGCGACTGTGTCTAAATCATTATTGAAAATATTCATAGAACTCTAGTAAAAGCCAAACACACTAAAACACCACATTGAAAGAATGAACTTAAAGTTCACGCCCCTGTCACAACTCTGCTAAGAAAAGTACTGCAAAGCATGAAAGTTATGTCCCCTGCTATAACTCTACTAAACGAAAGTATTACCAAACACGTAGGTTACACTCCTACCATAACCCACTAAGAAAAACAAGATTTTGCTTAAAATACCACATTTATGATTGTTACGCCCCTTGACCCTTTATGAGGGGACGCCCATGAAACTGTTAGAAATAGTAAATTTACACTCTAGGGTTACTCCAAACTTTATATTAAGCATCCCCATAGCAAAAATTTACTAAAAAACCACTTTTATGAGTGTTGCCCCCTTACCCATTTTTGGCGGTTACGCCCATGAAACTGTTAAAAATAGTAAATTTAACAGCTAGACATACCCCAAACTTTATAATAAACATCCCCGTATCAAGAATTTACATAAAAACAACTTTTAAAATTACTACCCCTGTACCCATTTTTGGCGGTTACGCCCATGAAACTGTTAAAAATAGTCAATTTAACATCTAGACATACCACAAACTTTATATTAAGCATCCCGTATCAAGAATTTACTAAAAAAAATCACTTTTGAAATTACTATCCCTGTACCCATTTTTTGGCGGTTACGCCCATGAAACTTTTAAAAATAGTAAATTTAACATATAGACATACCCCAAACTTTATATTAAGCATC
The DNA here is from genome assembly GCA_032433765.1 of Megaustenia siamemsis. Classification (NCBI taxonomy): domain Eukaryota; kingdom Metazoa; phylum Mollusca; class Gastropoda; order Stylommatophora; family Ariophantidae; genus Megaustenia; species Megaustenia siamemsis. Next base: position 36,138,790 of record JAVIAB010000046.1, on the reverse strand, counting down.
CCCATAACAAAAATTTACATAAAAAATCACTTTTGAAATTACTACCCCTGTACCCATTTTTGGTGGTTACGCCCATGAAACTGTTAAAAATAGTAAATTTAACATATAGACATACCCCAAACTTTATATTAAGCATCTCCGTATCAAGAATTCACTTAAAAACCACTTTTGAAATTACTACCCCAGTACCCATTTTTGGCGGTTACGCCCATGAAACTGTTAAAAATAGTAAATTTAACACCTAGACATATCCCAAACTTTATATTAAGCATCCCCATATCAAGAAGTTACATAAAAACAACTTTTGAAATTACTACCCCTGTACCCATTTTTGGTGGTTACGCCCATGAAACTGTTAAAAATAGTAAATTTAACATCTAGACATACTCCAAACTTTATATTAAGCATCCCCGTATCAAGAATTTACATAAAAACAACTTTTGAAATTACTACCCCTGTACCCATTTTTGACGGTTACGCCCATGAAACTGTTAGAAATAGTAAATTTACACTCTAGGGTTACTCCAAACTTTACATTAAACATCCCCGTAGCAAGAATTTACATAAAAACAACTTTTGAAATTACTACCCCAGTACCCATTTTTGGCGGTTACGCCATGAAATCGATAAAAAAAATTGAAGTTTAACCTATTGGCATACATCAAACATAATATGTGACACGCCCATGTATCAAATTTGCCTAAAAAATCAACCAAAAATTAGTAGTATACAATGTCAATTAGGATTAGACTCTCATATAAGGAAAAACGGCACCAAAAAATGTGCCTCGATCTGCGGGTAGACTATTTATATAAGGATTTATGTGCCGTCAGAGGCACTTTTGGGGTCCCTAATTGACATTGTATACTACTAATTTTTGGTTGATTTTTTAGGCAAATTTGATACATGGGCGTGTCACATATTATGTTTGATGTATGCCAATAGGTTAAACTTCAATTTTTTTTATCGATTTCATGGGCGTAACCGCAAAAAATGGGTACTGGGGTAGTAATTTCAAAAGTTGTTTTTATGTAAATTCTTGCTACGGGGATGTTTAATGTAAAGTTTGGAGTAACCCTAGAGTGTAAATTTACTATTTCTAACAGTTTCATGGGCGTAACCGTCAAAAATGGGTACAGGGGTAGTAATTTCAAAAGTTGTTTTTATGTAAATTCTTGATACGGGGATGCTTAATATAAAGTTTGGAGTATGTCTAGATGTTAAATTTACTATTTTTAACAGTTTCATGGGCGTAACCACCAAAAAATGGGTACTGGGGTAGTAATTTCAAAAGTTGTTTTTATGTAAATTCTTGCTACGGGGATGTTTAATGTAAAGTTTGGGATATGTCTAGGTGTTAAATTTACTATTTTTAACAGTTTCATGGGCGTAACCGTCAAAAATGGGTACAGGGGTAGTAATTTCAAAAGTTGTTTTTATGTAAATTCTTGATACGGGGATGCTTAATATAAAGTTTGGAGTATGTCTAGATGTTAAATTTACTATTTTTAACAGTTTCATGGGCGTAACCACCAAAAATGGGTACAGGGGTAGTAATTTCAAAAGTTGTTTTTATGTAACTTCTTGATATGGGGATGCTTAATATAAAGTTTGGGATATGTCTAGGTGTTAAATTTACTATTTTTAACAGTTTCATGGGCGTAACCACCAAAAATGGGTACTGGGGTAGTAATTTCAAAAGTGGTTTTTAAGTGAATTCTTGATACGGAGATGCTTAATATAAAGTTTGGGGTATGTCTATATGTTAAATTTACTATTTTTAACAGTTTCATGGGCGTAACCACCAAAAATGGGTACAGGGGTAGTAATTTCAAAAGTTGTTTTTATGTAAATTCTTGATACGGGGATGCTTAATATAAAGTTTGGAGTATGTCTAGATGTTAAATTTACTATTTTTAACAGTTTCATGGGCGTAACCACCAAAAATGGGTACAGGGGTAGTAATTTCAAAAGTGATTTTTTTTAGTAAATTCTTGATACGGGGATGCTTAATATAAAGTTTGTGGTATGTCTAGATGTTAAATTGACTATTTTTAACAGTTTCATGGGCGTAACCACCAAATATGGGTACAGGGGTAGTAATTTTAAAAGTTGTTTTTATGTAAATTCTTGATACGGGGATGTTTATTATAAAGTTTGGGGTATGTCTAGCTGTTAAATTTACTATTTTTAACAGTTTCATGGGCGTAACCGCCAAAAATGGGTAAGGGGGCAACACTCATAAAGTGGTTTTTTAGTAAATTTTTGCTATGGGGATGCTTAATATAAAGTTTGGAGTAACCCTAGAGTGTAAATTTACTATTTCTAACAGTTTCATGGGCGTCCCCTCATAAAGGGTCAAGGGGCGTAACAATCATAAATGTGGTATTTTAAGCAAAATCTTGTTTTTCTTAGTGGGTTATGGTAGGAGTGTAACCTACGTGTTTGGTAATACTTTCGTTTAGTAGAGTTATAGCAGGGGACATAACTTTCATGCTTTGCAGTACTTTTCTTAGCAGAGTTGTGACAGGGGCGTGAACTTTAAGTTCATTCTTTCAATGTGGTGTTTTAGTGTGTTTGGCTTTTACTAGAGTTCTATGAATATTTTCAATAATGATTTAGACACAGTCGCAACTATCATCAAGTGCAACATTTTTAGTGAATTGTAATTATTTATTAGGGTTTTCTCAGCTGTATTAAAGACTTTGGTTGATAAGTGGACACTTTTTAGGGTTTTGAGTTCAACTTTTTGGTTATGAGACGAAATTTTAGGGCTTGTTGTTAAATTAGTTGTCTTTTGGAGTAACTTTTTTGGACTTTGCATATAAATTGTTGGGTTTTGTGTCTAACTATTTTGAGTTAAGGTTGTCTTTTTGACAAACTTTTGGACTTTGAATGTAACTATTTGGTCTTTTGTGTCTAAATATTCTGAGTTTGGGTTGTCTTTTTGACAAAATTTTGGACTTTGCATATAACATTTATGACTTTCGTGTCTAACTATTCTGAGTTTGGGTTGTCTTTTTGACAAAGTTTTGGCCTTTGTATATAACATTTACGACTTTCGTGTCTAACAATTACGACTTTGGGACTAAATTTGTAGAGTTCGTGTTCAACTTTGTGCATATGAGCCGAAATTTTGGGATTAAGAGTTACATTAGTTGTCTTTTGGAGTAACTTTTTGGACTTTACCTATAAATTGTTGGGTTTTGTGTCTAACTATTCTGAGTTTGGGTTGTCTTTTTGACAAACTTTTAGACTTTGTATATAATATTTACGACTTTTGTGTCAAACTAGTATCACTTTGGGACTAAATTTTTAGGGTTTTGAGTTCAACTGTTTGGTTATGAGACGAAATTTTGGGGTTAAGTGTTACATTAGTTGTCTTTTGGAGTAACTTTTTGGACTTTACCTATAAATTGTTGGGTTTTGTGTCTAACTATTTTGAGTTTGGGTTGTCTTTTTAACAAACTTTTGGATTTGAATATAACATTTACGACTTTCGTGTCTAACAATTACGACTTTGGGACTAAATTTGTAGAGTTCGTGTTCAACTTTGTGCATATGAGCCGAAATTTTGGGATTAAGAGTTACATTAGTTGTCTTTTGGAGTAACTTTTTGGACTTTACCTATAAATTGTTGGGTTTTGTGTCTAACTATTCTGAGTTTGGGTTGTCTTTTTGACAAACTTTTAGACTTTGTATATAACATTTACGACTTTTGTGTCGAACTAGTATCACTTTGGGACTAAATTTTTAGGGTTTTGAGTTCAACTTTTTGGTTATGAGACGAAATTTTGGGGTTAAGTGTTATATTAGTTGTCTTTTGGAGTAACTTTTTGGACTTTGCATATACATTTTTGAGCTTTGCATCTAACTATTTTGAGTTTGGGTTGTCTTTTTGACAAACTTTTGGACTTTGCATATAACATTTACGACTTTCGTGTCTAACAATTACAACTTTGGGCCTAAATTTGTAGAGTTTGTGTTCAACTTTGTGAGTATGAACCAAAATTTTAGGGTTTGGAACTAAGTTTTCTTACCTGAAATGATCATCTTTACTGTTGTCTGTCATTCGTTGAAGTGATAAAGATATGGAACTCCAAAGTCTAAGAGCTGAAGTAATCACCTTTAATGATGTATGTCGTTCGTTGAAGTGGGAAACCTTGGTATTAAAGCCTTCAGCGGTCAAAATGAGGTCATAGAACTCTTCTGGAATTGCCTCAGGGGTCAAAACGAGTTCAAGTAACCCACCACCCCGCATTTTTCCCCACTGCTGACCCGACAGCCACTACCTACGCTTGGGCTAACGCGCTTTTCTGATTGGTTAATCCACCTGTCAGCCATTTCTTCGCCCCGCCTCCTATGTTAATACTCTTTTCTGATTGGTTAATCCCGATATCAAGCGATGTTGGCATAGTCACTCGCTGATTGGCTAATTTATTCATTTCTTACCAGGTTATATTTAAACTAGACGGCGTTATAAGTTTGGTTGATTCAAGGAAAGTTACTGTTCACACTAGCGGATTTTTGCACAGTAAGTTGGCTTGTTTTCTCTTAACGTATGTTAAGGCTTATCGATAACAGGTTATATTCGGTGTAGATGATTGAGACTATATTTTACGCTGTAAGTTTGAATGTTTTCTCTTAAAGTATGGTAAGACTTAACGATAACACGTTATTCAACTGTATTGATGTAAAGTAGTTAAGATAAGTAATGTTGAATGTAATGTTCCTTCATTTTTCTTATTGGTTGATTAAAGTATGATATACCAGACAACCGCCATACACCACACATACCACACTAGATGACCTCCATACACCCCTCACGACACAGTAGACGACCTCCATACACCCCTCACGACACACTAAACGCCCTCTATACACCCAATATGACACACTAAACGACCTACATACACCCATCATGACACACTAGACGCCCTCTATACACCCAATATGACACACTAGACGACCGCTATACACCCATCATGACACACTAGACGCCCTCTATACACCCAATATGACACACTAGACGACCTCCGTACACCCATCACGACATACTAGCCGACCTCCATTGACCCATCACGGCACACTAGACGACCCCTATACAACCATCATGACACACTAGACGACCCCTATACAACCATCATGACACACTAAACGCCCTCTATACACCCAATATGACACACTAGACGACCTCCGTACACCCATCACGGCACACTAGACGACCCCTATACAACCATCATGACACACTAGACGACCCCTATACAACCATCATGACACACTAAACGCCCTCTATACACCCAATATGACACACTAGACGACCTCCGTACACCCATCACGACATACTAGCCGACCTCCATTGACCCATCACGGCACACTAGACGACCCCTATACAGCCCTTATTACACACTAGGCGACCTCCATACACCCATCGCTGCGATGAACATACTAGCAAAACAGACTGTATAAACTGTAAGGGTGTTAAAGCGTACACCAAACGAACGCCCGGGCTTTTTAAACTAGAGTACGAAGGGACAGCTCTTGTTAGCTTATGTAGTAAGACGTACCATTGTAGTGGGGATTACGATAAAATCAGTTGTAAAGGGCTAAGCAAGCAACACAACAAATTAGATAAAGATATGTTTTTAGCGGTTCTCGCCACGCAAAAGGCCAAGGGTGGGAAAAATTTAGGTTTCAAAGTCTTAAATAATTCCATATTTTCCTACAGTCAAACAAGAAATGCTCTTTCCTATTTCTATATAAAAAGAAAGGTAGCTGATGATAACGTCTCGACAACTCCTCTAGATATTTAACTCTTTACACTACCAGCTTAGACTACCCAGCAATCTCTAACAGTTTCACCCCTTATGATTCATTTATGACATAGAGCTAAGCAGACACCCAACTACATAGCTATAAATAATTGTTATCCTTGTACTATATATTTACTCAATGTACTGAATATGTTTGTAATATTATATAATATCCACTGTATGTTATACACCTATTGAGATAATAAAAGAATAAAATATATCTTTTGTCTTTTGTTTTATATTGATTGTTTTTCAATGCTGTTGTATAATCTACTAACCTATCACTAACGATCAAGAACTCCAAAGCCAGGACACACCAGACATAAACACGTCACTTCCGGGTCACCTGGACTAGAGGTCAATACCTCGACACGAAATGTCACGGTTAACTCCCCCTGCGCCGCACGCTTTATGCGCGCCGCGCGCCACACTATATATCTTTGTTAATTTACGGTCCAAATACGACTGAGTTGGACCCTTGTATACTACTACTGAGTCTTCACAAAATTAATAAAGATACGCCTTCCCTTCGGTAATTAATGCCCAGGCCGTGGTGCGTCATGTCGTTCAATAACAATTCAGTTTTGTGCACGGGATTTTCCTGAACTTAGTGTTTCTGCAATAGCCAAACTATTTTACGTGAACGACCGCACCAAATTAATGTATATATCCTAAAATGGTGTCAAATTCGAACAGGGTGAATTTAGTATAGCCTAAAGAAGAAAACTTTTAAACTAGATCAAATTTCTCAGAGCAAAAAATATTTCTATAACGACATCAATATTATAAGATTACATGCAAAAGTTGAAAGCAAAATAACAAACGGTTATCACGTAAAACTAATTCAAGTGTGGTTATGAATTTCTGAACGGACTATAAGAGATCTGAGCACTAAGAAGTCTGAGCACCAGGAGATCTGAGCACTAGGAGAACTGAGCACTTGGAGATCTGAACACTAGGAGATCTGAGCACTGGAAGATTTGAGCGCTAGTAGATCTGAGCACTGAGATATTTTAACACTAGGAGATCTGAACACTGGGAGATCTGAACACTGGGAGACCTGAACACTAGGAGATCTGAGCACTGGGAGATTTGAACACTAAGAGATCTGGGCACTTGGAGATCTGAGCACTTGGGGATCTGAACACTAAGAGATCTGAACACTGGAAGGTCTTAGCACTAGGAGATCTGAGTACTGGGAGATTTGAACACTAGCAGATCTGAGCACTGGGAGATCTGGGCACTAAGAGATCTGAGCACTGGGAGATTTGAACACTAGGAGATCTGAGCACTTGGAGATCTGAGCACTTGGAGATCTGAATACTAGGAGATCTGAGCACTTGGAGATCTGAACACTGGGAGATCTGAACACTGGGAGACCTGAGCACTGGGAGATTTGAACACTGGGAGATCTGAACACTGGGAGACCTGAGCACTGGGAGATCTGAACACTGGGAGTCCTGAGCACTGGGAGATCTGAACACTGGGAGATCTGAACACTGGGAGACCTGAGCACTGGGAGATTTGAACACTAGGAGATCTGAGCACTTGGAAATCTGATCACTTGGAGATCTGAACACTAGGAGATCTGAGCACGTGGGAGATCTGAGCACTGGGAGATCTTAGCACTAGGAGATCTGAGCACTGGGAGATCTAAGCACTAGGAGATCTGAGCACTAGGAGATCTGAACACTGGGAGATCTGAGCACTAGGAGATCTGAACACTGAGAGATCTGAGCACTAGGAGATCTGAACACTATGAGATCTGAACACTTGGAGATCTGAGCACTGGGAAATCTGAACACTAGGAGATCTGAGCACTAGGAGATTTGAACACTAGGAGATCCGAGCACTTATTGAACTTGTCCGAAATGCTAAAAGGATGAAGTATCGACTAAAACCAAGTAACCTAATAAAAGATCGCAAGAGAGAGAACTGGGCAACTCCTACCCCATGAAGCTGAAGTTCGGTAAGATGATGTTACTAATGTTTCATTACCCAACGGCAGTTGCTATGGGGCTACATTTGCCTCTACATCAACACTACTTTAATGGAGTTTCTCGACAAGCTGCACGTATGGCAAAAATAACAAACACTCAACGAGTAGTCTCCTCTCCCACTGACTGGTTGCGTTTTGCGGCATATGTGTAAGCACAAAGAGGTCTCGCGTACGAACACAGTCCGGCTAGACAAACATACACTTCATGTTACATAGATGAAAGTTGAGGTAATATGGATATATAGCCAGATTAACGTCTAACAAAAAAACTGTTGCTTGAGAAATGTAACAAACAACACAAGAAGAGATGAGAAAAATGGTAGGAACAAAACCCTGCCAAGAATATATAGAACAACAACAACTTAAATGGTTTGGCCACCTGGTCAGAATGAATCCTCAACAATCACCATCAAGGGCGTTCTTCTCAAGAATACATGGAAAAAGACCAAGATGAAGACCTAGAAGAAGATGGATAGATGCAGTGATAGGTACATGTAACAACAAAGGAAAATCACTAATTCAGACAGTTCGAGCAGCTCAAGAACGACAAATGATATAAACCACGACATCTTTCGGTATCAGTGAAAAAGAGAAAGAAAGAAACTGTTCAAATATGAATTGCAAAAGGACAGAAGATCATATAGCAGAAATATGCAATTATTCAAAAATGCGAGTGTTATTTTTTTATTATTTGAAAAATGAACATAACGAAATATTAAAAGGAAGGTTATAAAACTAAAAAAGAAATACATGACGTTTACACCGAAAGACCTGTATCGGTAACACGACAGACACAAAAAGTACAATCTCCTGATAGACATTGCATCTCTCATATATTTAATTCTGCATCCCCGCTCCGTAATCCATGAACCCAGCTATGACCTCGCCAACGAGGGTGACAAATCAGACATTCTTAAATCAACCCTGACCTCTTTCCTTGTCGCCTTGCTCTCTGATCTGGGCGGGACTTTACGGCACCGACATGTCCCTTCCTCGCTTTGCTGATTTAGGCGCGATCCTTTTTACATTCTCGGGACAATATATACATAGTATGTTAATCCAACTGTGTTGCCTATTAGCGTCGAGGGAGTATACGAGTGTTCGGGTGATAGCTATCCAGTGTCACAGTCATGGCCGCATGTTTCTACTCAGTCATCATCTACATCTACCGTCTCCTCGTTATATTTTACTTCTGAGAGCTGTGACACACATGTCAGGCCAACTTGTCCCTTTTATATGTTACTTCTGAGAGCTGTGGTATACATGTCATGCCAACTTGTCCCCTTTATATGTTACTTCTGAGAGCTGTGGCACACATTTCTGGCTAACTTGTCCCTTTATATGTTACTTCTGAAAGCTGTGACACACATTTCTGGCTAACTTGTCCCCTTTATATGTTACTTCTGAAAGCTGTGACACACATTTCTGGCTAACTTGTCCCCTTTATATCTTACTTCTGAATGCTGTGACACACATTTCTGGCTAACTTGTCCCCTTTATATGTTACTTCTGAATGATGTGACACACATTTCTGGCTAACTTGTCCCCTTTATATGTTACTTCTGAATGCTGTGACACACATTTCTGGCTAACTTGTCCCCTTTATATGTTACTTCTGAATGCTGTAACACGCACATCCGACTAACTTGTCCCTTTTATATGTTACTTCTGAAAGTTGTGACACACATTTCTGGCTAACTTTTCCCCTTTATATGTTACTTATGAAAGCTGTGACAAGCACGACCACCGACTAACTTGTCACCTTTATATGTTACTTCTGAACGTTGTGACGCACAATATCTGGCTAACTTTTCCCCTTTATGTTACTTATGAAAGTTGTGACACGCACGTCCGACTAACTTTTCCCTTTTATATGTTACTTCTTAAAGCTGTGACACGCACGTCCGACTAAATTGTCCCCTTTTTATGTTACTTCTGAAAGCTGTGACAAGCACGTCCGACTAACTTTTCCCCTTATATCTTACTTATGAAAGCTGTGACACGCACGTCCGACTAACTTTTCCCCTTTATATGTTACTTTTGAAAGCTGTGACACACATTTCCAGGGCTGATCGTGTTTCTATAATCATTTCACATGTTAACTCTTAATTCTATTCTTTTCTATTATATTCTGTTCTGTTATATTCTGTTCTGTTATATTCTGTTCTATTATATTCTGCTATTTTCTGTTCTACACTATTCTATTCATGGAATCAGTTTCATTCCATGCAGTCAAGACATACCCATACCCGCTTCACCACCCGTCCCAGCATTTCTCGAAGCGTATACAGTTTGACTGTTCATGTAAGGTGTTGTTTACAGATACACCTGCTTTTCCTACTAAGCGCTTCAGTTCGACCAGTTCTATTTTTGCACCTATAAACTCATCAGTCTCCCACTGTATACTCCACTGTCCTACACATCTCCCTCATCTAAACCCTTATGTAATCTTATACATCACTGTCCTACACATCTCCTTCATCTAAACCCTCATGTAATCTGATACATCACTGTCCTACACATCTCCCTCATCTAAACCCTTAATGTAATCTTATACATCACTGTCTTACACATCTCCCTCATCTAAACCCTTAATGTAATCTTATACATCACTGTCCTACACATCTCCCTCATCTAAACCCTTAATGTAATCTTATACATCACTGTCCTACACATCTCCCTCATCTAAACCCCTAATGTAATCTTATACATCACTGTCCTACACATATCCCTCATCTAAACCCTTAATGTAATCTAATACATCACTGTCCTACACATATCCCTCATCTAAACCCTTAATGTAATCTTATACATCACTGTCCTACATATCTCCCTCATCTAAACCATTAATGTAATCTTATACATCACTGTCCTACACATCTCCCTCATCTAAACCCTTAATGTAATCTTATACATCACTGTCTTACACATCTCCCTCATCTAAACCCTTAATGTAATCTTATACATCACTGTCCTACACATATCCCTCATCTAAACCCTTAATGTAATCTTATACATCACTGTCCTACACATCTCCCTCATCTAAACCATTAATGGGATCTTATACATCACTGTCCTACACATCTCCCTCATCTAAACCCTTAATCTAATCTTATACATCACTGTGCTACACATTTCCCTCATCTAAACCCTTAATGTAATCTTATACATCACTGTCCTACACATCTCCCTCATCTAAACCATTAATGTAATCTTATACATCACTGTCCTACACATCTCCCTCACCTAAACCCTTAATGTAATCTTATACATCACTGTCCTACACATCTCCCTCATCTAAACCCTTAATGTAATCTTATACATCACTGTCCTACACATCTCCCTCATCTAAACCCCTAATGTAATCTTATACATCACTGTCCTACACATATCCCTCATCTAAACCCTTAATGTAATCTAATACATCACTTTCCTACACATATCCCTCATCTAAACCCTTAATGTAATCTTATACATCACTGTCCTACATATCTCCCTCATCTAAACCCTTAATGTAATCTTATACATCACTGTCCTACACATCTCCCTCATCTAAACCCTTAATGTAATCTTATACATCACTGTCCTACACATCTCCCTCATCTAAACCCTTAATGTAGTCTTATACATCACTGTCCTACACATCTTCCTCATCTAAACCCTTAATGTAATCTTATACATCACTGTCCTACACATCTCCCTCAGCTAAACCATTAATGGGATCTTATACATCACTGTCCTACACATCTCCCTCATCTAAACCCTTAATCTAATCTTATACATCACTGTGCTACACATTTCCCTCATCTAAACCCTTAATGTAATCTAATACATCACTGTCCTACACATCTCCCTCATCTAAACCATTAATGTAATCTTATACATCACTGTCCTACACATCTCCCTCATCTAAACCCTTAATCTAATCTTATACATCACTGTCCTACACATCTCCCTCATCTAAACCCTTAATCTAATCTTATACATCACTGTCCTACACATCTCTATCATGTAACCCAGCACTGATGTAATCATAATTCTTCTCCTGATGTCGTCATGTCTGACTGTGTCTCGTTTGGTCAAACTTTGTTACATTTCACCTCTGTTACACTTCACCTTTGTTACATTTCACCTCTATTACACTTCACCCTCATTACACTTCACCTCTATTGTACATCTACCACAAAAGTTAATATATGAAGGGAGGTCAAAAAGTAATGCACACCAATTATTTTCTCGGAAACTATTCGGGCAAAATGTGTGAAATTTTCACAGATTGTAGCTGAACATCCCCTTGACACTACCTATTTGTCAACATAATCTCCGTCCAAGCGTATTGCCTTACGCCAACGCGAAACTAGGTCATGAATGCCTCGTTTGTACCAAGTTTTGTCCTGCTCGCGTAGTCATTTTTTAACTGCACGGATCACATCCTCATCATTGTCAAAGCGTTTCCCACGCAGGAATTTTTTGAGTGGTCCAAACAGATGGAAATCTGAGGGAGCCAGATCAGGGCTGTAAGGAGGATGGGGCAGTACAGTCCAACCAAATTTGTTGATTGCTTCCAGTGTTACCAGACTTGTGTGAGGGCGTGCATTGTCATGTTGAAGCAACAAATCTGCAGATGGCTTATTAGGCCGAACTCTGTGGAACCGATTTTTGAGTTTTGTCAGTGTATTGATGTAAGCTGTCGAGTTGATTGTCTCACCTCTTGTCATTACATCAACAAGAATCACACCATCAATGTCCCAGAAGACAGTGATCATCACCTTTCCGGCTGATGGAGATGTTTTGAATTTTTTTCTTTTTGGTGACTGCGGATGATGCCATTCCATTAACTGCATTTTTGTTTCAGGCTCATAATAATGTGCCCACGTTTCGATACCGGTAACAATTTTTGGACAAAAACATTTCTCCTTCAACACCGAAACGCTCCAACAATTCAGAACAGAATGTTTTCCTTTGAACTCTGTGATCATTTGTTAGGCACCGAGGAACCCATCGAGCGCAAATCTTTGAATATCCGAGAGTTTTAAAAATTGCGATTGCACTTCCCTTGCTGACTGTAAGCTGCAATGCCAATTGCTGACTAGTGATACGCCTATCCTTACGAATAATGGCATCAGCCCGGTTTAACGTGTCTGTGCTGGTAGCCGAGGCAACACGCCCAGAACGCGGTAAATCATGCAGCTCCACTCGTACACTTTCTGCAGCTTTAATTCTCTGAACCCAGCGACTAACTGTGCTCCTATCGACTGCAGAACATTTGTACACTGCACACAGTCGTTTATGAATGTTTGCCACAGTTTCTTTTTCCGCAACCAGAAATTCTATGACAATTCGCTGTTTGTAACGGACATTGTTGACAAGCTCCATTTTAACGGTTCATAGATTGCGTAATATTTTTCAGAATGCTGTGCAATTTGGTGCACATAATTGGAACATGTCATATTCCAAGTGTGCAAAATTTCATATTCCTATCTTTATTATTAGCCGAGAAAATAATTGGTGTGCATTACTTTTTGACCTCCCTACGTAGTTCTCAGTTATTTCAGCTCTTTAATCTGTTCCAAAGCTAACCCGCTTGACGTTAATTCTTATTTATAAAGAAACCTTTTCTTCTCTGCTACTATTATTTTTGTCTTGTTACTTTTACTAAGGTCTTAATTTTGCTTTCCATCACTGAAATATCAATCATTTTTAAAACTCATTTACACACTTAATGAGTAGGAACACCACCAAAAGGTTGACATTCTAACTACTGACTGATGTCCCAGGTACGTTGATCTTATAGTACACTCTAACTATGCAGATTTTGTTTAAATCGTGTGATGTTTAAAATGCTGCTTCACATCTTACTTTATCTGTTTAAATAATCTTAATTGATTTTTAGTTCTCATATTTCATTTTCTTTTTACCAAAACGTATTCGTTTTCTGTTCACTATGTTATTTTATAATATGTCAGTACGTGTTCTTTTAACTTTTACTTTGTTATTTTACAAGTGGTTCTAATTTGTCACGCTACAAAAAAAAACGTGATATTTAAAATGATAATTAATCTGTGCACTCGAAATGTTTAAGCAGATTAATGATTGAGAATAGACAATGCAAAAATAAGCTTATTTGACTCTTTCATATTTTCTATTTTAAGTTATGTACATACAAAGACATCTTCATCTTTTGGCCGTGTAATGAGAAGAGAACAACTAGAATATATTGTAACAACTGGGGAAATTGAGGGACGAAGAGATAGAGGGAAGACAAAGAGAAAAGATACCAGACGGCTTAAGAGAATGGCTTTGGCAGAAAGTCAACAACAGAAATGATAAATAACAGTCGAGATCGAAAGTTGTGGAGAGACATGATCACTTACGTTCTTGTACGTAATTGATAGACAACACCAATTTGAACGACGTTTCTGTGCAATAGGCTTTCAGCAAGAACAAACAAACAACACACACAACACACACACTCATATATGTAAGCAAATACAATTAATCCACAAGGCTAACTAATAACGATGTATCCAAAAGAAGATTCTCCCTTTTGGATACGATACAGAGAAGTCATTTTAATTTTTGTTCTCGTACCGGTTCGAAATTATTGTTGTGTTGGATGCTTCATTATTTGTTAGCTGTAAAGGATTTTACATCCGCCTGACAAAGGAAATCACTGGAGTCTGTAGAAATGTGGTTTTACAGAAGAATGTTGAGAATACCATGGGCAGCTAAGAAGAGTAATGAAAATGTTCTGAAAGAGGTCAAAGCAAAAAAGAGAGCTAATTTCCAATATTAGGAAGAGACAATCATGAGAAGAGAACAACTGAAATATATTGTAACAACTGGGAAAATTGAGGGACTAAGAGAAAGAGGGGAAAAAAACAGAAAAGATACCAGACAGCTTAAGAGAATGGCTTGGCAGAAGGTCAACAACAGAAATTATAAATAACTGTCGAGATTGAAAGTTGTGGAGAGACATGATCACCTACGCAGCAGGCTCGGTACTTGATGATGATGTTGATATAGGATTTATTTTATTTACTTACATATTTGTGTGTGTGTTGTTGTTTGTTTGTTCCTGCTGAAGGCATATTGCTCCGAAACGACGTTCAAATTTGTGACGTCTCTCAATTACCTAAAGCTTTAACCACACCACTTTTTCTTGTCTTTTTTTCATTTCTCCTTCGAAACAAGAGATCTGGTTTAGTCAGGACACTCTATTCTAAAGTCTAAATATTCTTGCTTCAGCTAAACAACTTTCATTCTTGATGATTTGTTCTCCAGAGTTTGGGGCACCTGTGATTGATTTAAAGTCTTCAGGTCGTGCTGAGACCCCATAGATCAGCCCTGTTTAAACCGTTCCTTCAGCTTTATCCCTTGTTTTTCGTTTTAAAATTAGAAACTCACGTACGAGAACATACAACATAAGTTTAGAACACTGAATCCACGAGCGAGCTTCATATTTCGGTTATAACAACGTGTGAGGCCAGCTAGAGGGCGTATAATCAAGCATGCCATAACGAGAGGCTGGCACCTACAGCTCAGCTTCCTCTTCCCGATAACCTGCCTGCTAGGGGGCGCTTCTTATAGCCAATTAAAATGAATCGTAAATTTCCGCCATTTTGGATCGGTGTACTGTGAAGTTTCAGAAATTTTAGAAAAGAAAACAAGAAAAGCTCTCGCGATGAGCTGGAATGACCTTTCTTGACAGTGAATCTCCGGACACGTTCTCAGGGATGTAGATATCCTGGTTTCTTAAAGCGGGGGGCAGGTCTTCGTGTGTAGGGAGGGTGCCAAACCCGCCCCTCTACTTACTGTACATTTCCGCGTTAGTATTTTATTGTTATAGTATTATCAGTTGACATTTTAACAACATGGAAAACATACTCACACCAAAGGAAATAATGTCAGAACTTTACCTACAAATAGTAACATGTTATATCTATACACCATTCCTGTATGGTGTAAAAACATGGACATTATTAAACATGAAAAAAAGAGCTGAAAATCGAAGCTTTCGAAATGTGAATTTATACGAAAATTGTGAGAATTGGTTACAAGGGGATACAAAAAGACACATGATTCAAACAAAACAACTTAATTTTGTGGGACTTGTGTTGAGATAGAGATACAATAAACAACTGAAAGTCACACTGGGGAAAGAGGGAGTTCAGGTAGACGAGACAGATGCAGAAACAGACTAAAATGGACTGATATCGTCAAAAGATGGAAAGGTGAAGCTATGACAAGGTGCACTACCAAAACAAGCAACAGAGTAAAATGACCCTCTATGGTGGTCAGCCTTCTATGGCACCCGACGAAAGTAACGAATTATTTGCTGAAACTCTATGTTTCGGTTTAAACTATGAGTTACCTTTGGCATTGGAGTCCCGTTTTATATCTCTAGCAAAGTCCCGTTTTATATCTCTAGCAAAGTCCCGTTTTATATCTCTAGCAAAGTCCCGTTTTATACCTCTAGCAAAGTCCCGTTTTATATCTCTAGTAAAGTCCCGTTTTATATCTCTAACAAAGTCCTGTTTTATATCTCTAACAAAAAGTCCAGTTTTATATCTCTAGTAAAGTCCCGTTTTATATCTCTAAGCAAAGTCCCGTTTTATATCTCTAGATAAAGTCCCGTTTTATATCTCTAGTAAAGTCCCGTTTTAAATCTCTAACAAAGTCCCGTTTTATATCTCCAATAAAGTCCCGTTTTATATCTCCAATAAAGTCCCGTTTTATATCTCTAACAAAGTCCCGAGGCACTGAATTTTGTGTAAGAAACACATTTCCTATTTTTTTTTTTAAACCAGCAGCCTTATATTCAGGTGTCTTCCCGCCATACAGGCAGTTATTCTTCGCCTCAGGGTAGTTACATATTTTTTTTTTTAATCGCCGAGAGTTTTAACATTTTGGGTAGATTTTGTTCCTTCATTGATTTTATCAGAGAGATGACCATTTTTGAACTATTATATTAGATTTCTAGCTGCTAATGGTTCTTAGACGTGCGCAGAATGTTCATGAGATCTAATGATTTTCATCATTTTCTGAGAGGCTTAGACATCGGATCTCACTATCCAAAGACGGCTAGACATTGGATCTCACTACCTAGAGAGGGCTAGACATCGGATCTCACTACCTAGAGAGGGCTAGACATCTGATCTCACTACCCAGAGAGGGCTAGACATCTGATCTCACTACCCAGAGAGGGCTATACATCTGATCTCACTACCCAGAGAGGGCTAGACATTGGATCTCACTACCCAGAGAGGGCGAGACATAGGATCTCACTACCCAGAGAGGGCTAGACATCTGATCTCACTACCCAGAGAGGGCTAGACATCTGATCTCACTACCCAGAGAGGGCTAGACATCGGATCTCACTAACTAGAGAGGGCTAGCCATCGTATCTCACTACCCAGAGACCAGGGGAGAGTAAAGCCACGGTTTCAATTTTTTTCCCCGACCGTCTACGGTGGGAATCGAACTCGAAACCTTCTTGTCGAGTGGCTGACATTAATTCTAGACCTCCCAGTCCATTATATGAATAAGGAGGCAAAGATGGGGCCTCCCAGTCCATTATATGAATAAGGAGGCAAAGATGGGGTCTCCCAGTCCATTATATGAATAAGGAGGCAAAGATAAGGTCTAGAGTTGTAAGTAACTTCTATTCTTCTGTGCTTAGAGCACAGTCTCTTACCTCCAAATTGTTCTTCCTGCTCGTTCTTCTCCTTTTTCTCGTTCTTGCTCACATAGTAAGTGACTAGTTTGCCCAATTTCGTGCACTTCGTTGAATGTCCATTTATGGTTGATTGCCTTTCTGACTACTTTGCCTGAACCTTACAGAGAGATAGCAACTGTTTCACTCCAGACGATCTTTTATATCTTCAAGAAAAGCAATTTCACCTTTATAATATTTTTTTTTCTCAAATTAATCAATTTTCTTATAAGTTCTTATTATTTTGTCATCCCCTTCTTTTTCCTTCTTCCTTTATTTATAAACTCATTTTCATTCTCTTTTGGCTCGTTTTATACTTTTTTTTTTATTTGCCTTTGTTTCTCTCTCACTCTCTCTTTGGTTTAAATGGTAAATCGCCTTCGTGTGAAAAGGAAGATTTGGCTCTCCTTTATCTATCTATCTATCTATCTATCTATCTATCTATCTATCTATCTATCTATCTATCTATCTATCTATCTATCTATCTATCTATCTATCTATCTATCTATCTATCTATCTATCTATCTATCTATCTATCTATCTATCTATCTATCTATCTATCTATCTATCTATCTATCTATCTATCTATCTATCTATCTATCTATCTATCTATCTATCTATCTATCTGTCTGTCTGTCTGTCTGTCTGTCTGTCTGTCTGTCTGTCTATCTGTCTATCTATCTATCTATCTATCTATCTATCTATATATCTATCTATCTATCTATCTATCTATCTATCTATCTATCTATCTATCTATCTATCTATCTATCTATCTATCTATCTATCTATATTTCCCTTCCTCTAACATTCTCTACCACTTGTTTAGTTGTCGATGTAGCCGAGTTTCCTTGATGCGGCACCCTATTTTACTTTGGGTCTGCCAAGAATTGTACTTTCATGATTTCTCTTGTATATGCATCGTTAAGTAAGCAATCACAAGCCAATACCTGCAGGTTAAATTGGCCATTCCCTGTAGTTGACTGTATAGATCATAAGAAATTGAAGAGAGGCCAGAGTGACCAACACCACTTTCTAAATGCTAAATCGTCCTACATTGTTGTCCATAGGCAATCCTGTTAAAACGATGTACGCTTGAACTGTTAACAATCTGCATGAATCACACATGCTGCATATAGAATTAACAAATAAACGTTACTGATTTGTATTTATTCTTTCTTTCACTCCCCGTCATGGAAGTCACAGCTGTTATTGGTGATACTTTAGTTGTACTGATCATTTTCTAGTGTAAAAAATATAACCGTTCTATATTTCTTGTGCTGATACTTTGATACTTTCAAGTTGATGTTAAGGAAGTCATAGCTGAGAATTGAGTCACGTTTGTGTTAAGAGATCGAACATTTCACAAAGTAATGTGTTCATGTTTGACAAATGCATTCCCCTCTCTTCCCAGAAGTTGAGGGAGATACAAAACTATAGTTCTTGCCCTTCCAATAGCCACAACCATTTTCAACAGACGTTGATTTTGTTGCATCATTTCTCTGATATTACGAGTTCATCTTACTTTGGGTCTATCACATGCTATTTTTCCACCTCCTCTGTTTCAAGCTCTTATTTTTCCATTTCCTCTTTTTCCATCTCCTCTGTTTCCATCCCCTATTTTTCCATTTCCTCTTTTTCCATCCCCTATTTTTCCACCTCCTCTGTTTCCATCCCCTATTTTTCCATTTCCTCTTTTTCCATCTCCTCTTTTTCCACCTCCTCTGTTTCCATCCCCTATTTTTCCATTTCCTCTTTTTCCATCCCCTATTTTTCCACCTCCTCTGTTTCCATCTCTTAATTTTCCATCTCCTCTGTTTCCATCTCTTATTTGTCCATCTCCTCTTTTTCGACCTCCTCTTTTTCGACCTCCTCTGTTTCCATCTCCTCTGTTTCCATCTCTTATTTGTCCATCTCCTCTTTTTCGACCTCCTCTGTTTCCATCTCCTCTGTTTCCATCTCTTATTTTTCAATCTCCTCTGTTTCCATCTCTTATTTTTCCATCTCCTCTGTTTCCATCTCCTCTGTTTCCATTTCCTCTGTTTCCATCTCCTCTGTTTCCATCTCCTCTTTTTCCATCTCCTCTGTTTCCATCTCCTCTGTTTCCATCTCTTATTTTTCAATCTCCTCTGTTTCCATCTCTTATTTTTCCATTTCCTCCGTTTCCATCTCCTCTGTTTCCATCTCCTCTGTTTCCATCTCCTCTTTTTCCATCTCCTCTGTTTCCATCTCCTCTGTTTCCATCTCTTATTTTTCAATCTCCAAAGACACACTCCATTTCCTACAAAATATCTCTTCCCACAAATACACAATCAATTTCCTTCAAAATATCTCTTCCCACAAATACACAATCAATTTCCTTCAAAATATCTCTTCCCACAAATACACAATCAATTTCCTTCAAAATATCTCTTCCCACAAATACACAACCAATTGCCCACAAAATATCTCTTCCTACAAGGAATTAATCTGTTAAATTAGAAACAGATATGAACATCAAATGAGCTTTACACAATGTCTATTTTTGTTTTTTTTTGCACTGCACCTGACAGTGGAACAAACTCATGAACTCAAAACATCTTCAGTCTCGAATGCTCTATAGTATATCGTATAATAATAACCTCAATGCCACTTTCATATTACGATATGCAGTTAAGTAAGAGATGCGTTTGATGGGAATCATGGACAGTTGTAAATGAGTGTTGCGCCCGCGTACATCTACAAACCCTCCCCCCTTCGCCCCTTTATCACCCTACCCCACCCCACCCCTCTCTATTTCCGTCATATTTATTATTCTATCTTCTCCTCTATCCGTATATTGTTATTTTAACTAGAAACCCCTCCTCCATTCTTTCAATTTTGATCCGCCCTTGAACTCAGTATTGATAATCGCTAAATCTTCTCCTACTTCATCTCCACATCGGCTTTTAAGTACTGTTTATAAAAGATCTTCGCTGTAGAGCCAGCCAACGTTGCTCTTGTGTTAAAGGTCTGTAGTGAAGTTAAATTCCGAAAAGAAAGAGAGAGTATTCTCAGGGACTATCTGGCGTACCTAGTGACATGCTTCCGAGCACGCCAGGAGAAACACATAAAAGATATTAAAGAGAGATGCCAGCACAGTTCTTTGTCAGTGAATGAAAGACATGCAGATAGCCCTTCCGTTTCATTTGCTTGGTGTCTGTTAATTCTTCTTCCTGTTAAAATTTGTCTGTGATAACGGGCTTTCTGTTTATGTCTATTTATGATAAAAGGTTTGGTTTATGTTTGTTTATGTTCAGATGTTTATGCCTGTTTTCGATATCAGGTTTCGGTCTGTTTGTGATATGATGGTTCTGTTTGTTTGTGATGTCAAGTTTGGGTCTGTTTGTGATATGATGTTCTGTTTGTTTGTGATGTCAAGTTTGGGTCTGTTTGTGATATGATGTTCTGTTTGTTTGTGATGTCAAGTTTGGGTCTGTTTATGATATGATGTTCTGTTTGTTTGTGATGTCAAGTTTGGGTCTGTTTGTGATATGATGATTCTGTTTGTTTGTGATGTCAAGTTTGGGTCAGTTTGTGATATGATTTTAGTTGTTTGTGATATCAGGTTTGGGCCTGTTTCTGATATGATTTTAGTTGTTTGTTATATCAGGTTTGGGCCTGTTTCTGATATGATTTTAGTTGTTTGTGATATCAGGTTTGGGCCTGTTTCTGATATGATTTTAGTTGTTTGTGATATCAGGTTTGGGCCTGTTTCTGATATGATTTTAGTTGTTTGTGATATCAGGTTTGGGCCTGTTTCTGATAAGATTTTAGTTGTTTGTGATATCAGGTTTGGGTCTGTTTCTGATATGATTTTAGTTGTTTGTGATATCAGGGTTTGGTCTGTTTCTGATATGATTATAGTTGTTTGTGATATCAGGGTTTGGTCTGTTTCTGATATGATTTTAGTTGTTTGTGATATCAGGGTTTGGTCTGTTTGTGATATGATTTTAGTTGTTTGTGATATCAGGTTTGGGTCTTTTTGTGATATGACGAATCTATTTGTTTGTGATATCAGGTTTTGGTCTGATTGTCAAATGGATAATCGGTCAGTTTGTGGTATGATGCTTCTATATGTTTGCTATATCAGGTTTGGGTATATATATGATATGATGTTTTGGTCTGTTTGCGATATGAGATCTGCCTCAGTTTGTATGTAGAGGTTTGGGTATTCTGGTGATATGAATTTTGGTATGTTTGTTGTATGAGGTGTCGGTCTCTTTCTGGTATGAGGTTTTGTCTAGTGATATGATAGTTCTACTTGTTTGTGATATTAGCTTATTTTTGTAATGTTTGTGATATTAGCTTATTTGTCCTGTTTGTGATATTAGCTTATTTGTCCTGTTTGTGATATTAGCTTATTTGTCCTGTTTGTGACATTAGCTTATTTGTCCTGTTTGTGACATTAGCTTATTTATCCTGCTTGTGATATTAGCTTATTTGTCCTGTTTGTGATATTAGCTTATTTGTCCTGTTTGTGATATTAGCTTATTTGTCCTGTTTGTGATATTAGCTTATTTGTCGTGTTTGTGATATTAGCTCATTTGTCCTGTTTGCGATATGTGCTTTACTTTTACTTATAGCATTGAAATTAATTCAATAATACAACAAGTAATTTTAATGCCATGAAAAGTTTACTAACTTCAAAACAAATAACACCAGGGCTAATACTAAGAATAGCAAAATGTTATATCTTCTCAATATTCCTATATGGTGCAGAAACATGGACATTACTCAAATAAACAGAACAGAAAATTGAAGCCTTTGAAATGTGGATTTATATAGAAGAATATGTAACAGTGGATGGAAACAAAAGAAAACAAATAATGACGTTTTAAAACAACTAAGACTTAAAAGAGAACTACTAAAAACAATTAGAACAAAACAAATGACATTTTTGGGACATTTTAAAAGACACAACAGCCTAATAAAAGTAACATTGGAAGGGAAAATACAAGGTAAAAGAGGCAGAGACAGACCAAGACTGACATGGACGAGTAACATCAAAAGATGGACAGGTCAGCCTATGACAACCTGCACCATTAATTAAAACGAGATGAGCTAAAAAGGTAGAAGAAGAAAGAATTAAAGCGAGAGAGACAGAGCAGGATTGCACTCCATGGCAGCCATCCTTCGATGAGGAGACGGCACTCAGTGTATGAACAATGAATGTGTGTGTGCGTGCGTGTGTGTATGTGTGTGAGTGCGTGTGTGTGTGTTGAAAGTAAAGTTGAATTTACTCAGCGACCACTTTCAAATATGAGATCAAGTTACAGTTACTGCTGACGCGAACATCTTTCTCCATGACGTCATTGATTTTTGTGTCAATGACCATTCTTGGAGTTTCAGTGATCTATGGAAGGTTACGGACTGAAGTCTCCGCCATGCGTGGATGACGTGTACAAAATATTGAAACCTTCATAAACTCGTAATAGTTGTACTGCTCTGGTTCACAAGTGAATCTGTGACAACAAAATGTGAATGTGGGTGATAAACATGCGCAAAGGTAACGTAGAGGTGACGCAAAGATGTATGTCGTCCTACATGCTTACTCTAGTACATATATGTTAATTTTTGACTGTTTACTCGACCGTTATTATTTTATGACCATTTTCACCATCTTTGGTATTATTATTTTGTTTTATATACTTCATTATTAATTAGCTCTGTAGAACTAATTTTATTGTTTGTTATTGTTCCTGCAGAAGAATTATTGAGCCGAAACGTTGTTCAAATTTGTGTGGTCCATTAACAACGTAAAGCTTTAAATATTTAAAATACTTTATTTAAAGTATTTAACTATTTAAAACTTGTTGCAGGAGCTACTGAGTTAAGTGCTCTGTGCACACCGTGAGCTGTGCGTTTCATCTGTTTGGATCGGGTCTCGATATTCCGATTGTTTACTATGAATGATAATATCGTATGATGGAGAACAGACTGTGTTCACTTTCTGTGCGGTTTCGCCTTATGTCTTTTGGCGTGTGCCGAGACTGCTATGATGGGGACTACAGCTACCTTTCTTCGTTTGGGAGATGAGATAGTAATTCGGATGATTCCACTGGCACGGGCGGTTGAGCAATTATAGATTTTAATTAGTTTGCAGTGATACCGGGGCCTTCCATAACCAAAACCATAAGCG